>JAKSZT010053825.1:15881780-16029292 GCA_026826555.1 Tolypeutes matacus
TATTTTTTTTTTTTTTTTTTTTTTTTTTTTTTACCGGGAGGTCCCAGGGATCGAACCCAGGTCCCTCCATATGGGAGACGGACGCCCAACCATCTGAGCCACATCCGCCCCCATGTTTTTACATTTTAAACTGGTTGAAAACAAACCAAAAGAAGAACAGTATTTCATGACACATGAAAAGTATATGAAATTCAAATTTCAGTATTCACAGTTTTACTGGAACATAGCCAGTTTGCCCCATCCTGTCTATGGCTGCTTTTGTGCCACAATGGCAGTGTTTACTAGTTTGTGACAGGGACCATATGGCCTGCAGAGCCTGACAAATTTAGTGTCTGGATCTTTACAGACCTTTCTGCACCTGAGAAATACAAAATGGCAACACCTTAAATTCTCCAGGGCTCAGGACATCAACAATCACTCCACCCCAAAGACTGAACCCACTTAGGCACATTTTTAAACTGAGTAATGGGAAAAGTTTTAGGCCTTTCATTCTTTCACTGCCACTTATAAATGGAGATGCTGATGGGATATAACTTCCAATTTCCTGACTAACAGGATTATTATTCTAAATTGATGAACTGTAAATAGTAGGGCACTTTATGCTTCTTCCTAACTTGATATCAGAGCCTCAGAGTACAAAATGATAAATTTTCTTTAGATTTCTTGGCAAGAAGCTATATATATATATATATATATATATGTCATTTTGGCCTTCACCTCCCAATTTCCTTCATTTCTCAGAAATAGTGACAAAAAGGCTCTAATTAGATAATTCTAATCAGAAGGAACTGGGTGTGATGGAAGACTTCAGAATCACTATCGGCTCCTTGCAAAACTAAACAGATAGGCTTTTCTCCCTGCAGGGGCAGGAGATTTATCAATAGACAAAAGGATGCAAAAGGCCAATAGATAAGGTATAATTAAAGATCAGGCCTATAAATTTTACACTGACATAAATTTAACAAGATTTGCAGGTGGAGAAGTAGGATTTAAAACCAGACCATCATTATGAAAATGATACCTTTCAGTTCTATACGCACCAACATTTCATAATACAGAGATTTATTATTAAGACCAATATTCCATGCCTCCAAGCCATTTCATACAAAGAATCTGAATTATTCAGTGTCAAAGTAATTTCCAAAGTGGTTTATCTTCTACAAGTATTCCTCTTTAATTAGCTATAATGTATTTTCCACATACTTTTTAGCATCAAAATCTCTTTTAAAAATAACAATCCACCTATCATATTTTGGTAGTTGCTGGCAGCATAATCCAGAAAGGACTGTTTATTCTTGTATGTCTTCATTTTTGTGGACCTTAAAATGTGCAAAAAATATTTTCAATTTAATATTTAACAAAATAGCCTCAATTCTCTCACACTTTACTAGCTACAAGGCTAAAAGTAAAAATAAAAATGAAAAGAACTGCAGAATCCCACAGAGTAGAGGACTGAAATACAGTCAACCAGCAAGATTTGATTTGAAAATAGAGTTGCAGTTCTTGGATTAGAACATAATAGAGCATTTAGTAGGCTTATATTTTTTGCTTTCCCTGAAATCAGCCACCGAAAAGACAGAAAAGAAAGAGCTGTGTCTTTTGGGAAATTACAAGTTTGGTACAATAACTCATTAACAAGTAAAGTTCAGGAATAAAATGTAAATTGAGGTGGGAAAAAAAAGGTTGAGAAAACAGGTGGGAGAGATAAATTAAGGTACTTATAACCTTGAGGAAAAACACGCTTGAATATTTCAACTTTCAGTGAACTACAAAAGGTTTGAACAAACAGAACTCAGGCATGAAAGTGATTAAAAGTGTGCTTTCAAGTGATTTTAATGGGATGTTAACTGGCCTGTGTGATTCTGAGCCAGCGGAACAATTCAACTTACCCGAGTAGGCCCAGTACGGGTCGCCAGAAGCCTTGCGCCTGCGGATCTGCACGGAACTGCCTTGTCTGTTCTCGTGCAGGGCCCCGACGTAACCTTCTGTCAACGCTGGAAGAGAAGGAGACGCATATTGAGACACGGGAAGGGTGTCAAATGCACATAGGCCCAGTGACATTGTTGGACTTTGTTCTAACACAGACCTTGGTGACGATGGAATACAACAGAAAAACGACTTCTAAGGAATTCAGAGAGAGAACCATGATTACTACTAATATTAATAATAGCTAAGAATGAGCCTTTACTTTGTACCAAGAAGCTTGGTGTACTAAGATAAGCACTTTATATACATTTATCTTACTTGATCTGCAAACCACCACCAGGCAGTAGATACCAGGCCCATTCTGTAGATAAGCAAACTGAAGCTTTCAACAGGTTAAGTAACTTCACACAATTAGCAGATCTGGAACCTGAGGTTTGGTTCCAATTGTAAGTATAGTGTATGTGCTATGTGCAAAGGCCCTCTGGCTTTTTCGGGTCATTCCACCTCCTTTACAGACAAAGAAACCCAAGTACACAGCTATGCATGCAGTGGATCAGGGAACGGAACAAGAGTGTCCCTGCACCAAAGCCAGTCCTCTGCCGCCCAGACACTGGACTCACAGGAACCTGGGAAACTCCCTGTGGGGCATTTCAGTCCTCCACAGCCTCGGGCCACAAAGAGTCACCAGTTGTACCTCCAGCTATGAAACAAGAAACCTTCCAACCCTCCACGGAGGCTCAGAAAAGAAAAACTACTTGATATGTTTTTGAAAATTCAAAATGAATCCAATCAACCAAGCAAAAGCAAAAATATTCCACCCCATTATTCAGAGCTCCCCTCTCTCTGCTACAGTGTTCAAAGCCCTTTCCTCCAAGCTTACTTCAAGGATGCAAATTTCTTTTGTTGTGAGTCCACACCTGTACGCACGAACTTGTACCGAAGAGAAGTATCACAGGTGCCCAGAATGCAAAATGAAAAGAAATTACACTTCACACAATACACCCCACCTGACTATGTTAATAGGTAAATGCACCCAAACAAAATCAAGTGTGGTTTTCAAAAGCAAAGAAAATGCTGGGAGAACTGTATATTCAATTTGAGACTGTGATGGCATCAAGGAAACACAATAAACTAACTTAATATTCGCTATTCCAAATTAGTCACTCGAATAATAATAATATAACCATGATGGCCTTAGCCATGTCGACAATGTGCCAGTCATGAAGAAAAGTCAAGGAGCATGTAAAGTACCTTATGCTTATACTTCAATTGCAAAGACTGAGTTTAAGAGAAGTAATGGTTTAAACAAAGAAGCTCCATAGAGATGAACCCCTTCAAAGGGAAATGTGAATCTTGTAAAATTCAAACACGTCTAAACAGTAAACCTGGTGTTATTTATGGGCCTCAGGGGCAAAGTCACAATCTAAGTTACTGAGCATTTTTAGAGTAGGATGAAGGTTTAGGTAGCACCTAATCCATCCCATAAGTTTGCAGGTGAGTGATTCAGATTTAGGCAGTGGACCCGTCTAAACTAGGGACCATAAATTAAATTTCCCATCCATCTATTTTTTTCTCCCACTAAAGTACATTGAATAAATAATTGGTAGGCTTATTTACTTTTTGTGCATACAGGAATTTTTTTTTTTTTCCTTTGTACACTTTTTATTAAATCTACTGATTCACCTAGTAAGTCATTATATAAATATATGAAAACATAATTTCCAGAGTTCATAAATACTTTCAATATATTCAACTTAGGGATCCAAGATTCTGAACATGCCATCACCAAAAAAAATTGCAAACCATTCTGTTTGAAGTGGTTTCAGGACGAGGCGATCGCACACCTTCTAGCCAGAAATCAGATGGCCTCAAAACAACCTCATTTCAGTCTTAGGCCTCATGTCTTTGGCTTAAAGCTGGCAAAAAGGCCACAGGGACATGGGCACCCCCAAGAGGGCTGCTGCAAGACGCTCACAAGAACTCCCACTCAGAACGAGATTTCCTCCAGAAGCCAGGAAAAGGAATTTTTTTATATATCTGTTTACTGTGCTTCTTGGAGCCAGTTCACTCTAAATGATTATTCCCAGATAATCCTCCTTTGTATCAAGACATTGAGTAAAATAGTGTCTTGATGGTGGGAGTCATAAATGTGACTTTTACTGGGGTATGTAGTTGAACTTCAGTTTCCTTGTCTGTAAAATGGAGCTAAAAATATCAAGCTCAACTGGCCACTGGCCAAGGAGCATTTTTTAAATGGCTGTTTTTACAATGATAACATAGGTAGCAGAACTTTGTTGCATAGGACAGTCTCCCTTTTTGTCATAATTATACCCCACTCCAAGTTGCCAAGTTGAATTGAGCTAGACAGATACTCCCCATCTCCCACCCCTATCAGCTCCAGGTGTGGGCCTGTCAATCACTGTCATCCATTCCCTTGGCCTCAGTGATGTGTAGTTCAGGCCTGGGAACATCGACCAATGACAGATTCTTCTCTCCTCCTGAAGGTGTATTGACATGAGCCCAGAAGCCTCAAGAGGGTGGGTACGGATCATGTAGGGGGGTCAGAGGAAGAGCTGAAAAATGAACCACGCCAGAGGAAGCAAAATCTATCCATCAATTCTGTTGATAAAATTTAAGCCTGGACAAACCAATTTGAAGCCAGCCTTATCTGCAGCTTTGTAGTTGCGTGAACCAATTACCTGCTAAGGCATTTTGAGATCACTCTCACATTCCTTACATGCAAAAGATTCCCAAATGTCACCAGGGTGACCTTTAAACAAATCATTTCAACTCCTGGTCATCAATTTCCCCATCTACAAAATGACATTGTTGAACTAAAGCTCAGATTCTCAATCATGGGCTGCTTTTTTATTTTAATTTTAATTAAAGGGGGGGGGAACCCTATCACCTGGGCCCCAGCCCCAGAGAGTGATTTATTTGATCTGGGGTGGTACCTAGACATCAGTATTTTTTTTTAAACCTCCCTAGATGATTCTCTTTTGAAGCCAGGGTGAAGAACCACAAACCTACAAGGAATCTTGCCCTCATAGTCTGTAACTTGACACTTAACATTGATAATGAGCTGGCCAGGCAGAACTAAATTCCAGAGTGGCTGCAAATTCAGAATTTAGACAAACAAATCTAAACCACGCCAAAAAAGAGTTCTAGCCTAAAACAAACAAATGAACCGGTATAGAGGAAAGGAATGAGATTTTCTTCAAAGGTACTAAATCCTGTTACCTTTCCTAAAATGCACCACCTACCTTCGCTTCACTTGGAAGGCACAGGATCCACTACCGGGATCCCCGTTTAGCCCTGAAAAGGAGGTGCTTTTAAATTCCCAGAACCTTTGAGACCACCCAGCTGTTGCAAGGGGCACACAGGCTGCCAGTGGCATTTTCTATTGGAGTGGCTGCAGCTCTGGCAACTGTACTTCCTGACCTGCCAGGAAAGCAAAGTGAGAGGGAGTTCAGATCTTCATCAGGTAAGTGGGAAAATTTCAAAGCACTCAGATTAGACCCTGACTCCATATACCCTGTGGCATAAGGTATCTTCATGCAAGGGATAAGCTGAGCAGCAGGACTGCCTTTCGAAAAGTAGTTCCCTTGGGTAAAAGTAATTGGTGTGGTGTTGATGCAGAGAGAGCTACAAGAGGGGGCAGAGCCACCCCAGGGAAGGTGGTTGGCCTTGTCTCGTTCACACTCCCCCAAATTACAGAGGGACAATGTGGGTCAGTACTGAAGCAAGTTCAGGATGGACAGGAAGACATGCTTCTGAAGGGCACACTGCACACGCCTGGGGGTGAGGAGCACAGATAGACCTCGACTGCTGTAAACCTGCCACCCACAGTGCAGCTTGGCCCATGGTGTGTTCAAAAAATAGTGAGTGGATGAATGAAGGACACACAACAGCAAGGCTAAAGGTGTCTGCAGTCTAGGTTGGGGGGGTGGAGTAGATAAGAGTGCGTGTATCCATCTGTGTTTGTATGTCTGTGTGAGTGTGTATCTGTTTACACAAGCTAGAGGCAGAATCATCACCTACCGCCCACCCACCAGAACTGCAAACACCTAAAACAGGCAGCTAGAATAGAATGAATGATCCCGAGAACCTAAGAAGCAACTCTCTGGGAGCCAGCTCAGAAATGGACAGGATAACAAAACGACCTTATGGCCCTGGCACCAGACATTTTTTTCTTTTTACAAATAA
This sequence comes from Tolypeutes matacus, assembly GCA_026826555.1. NCBI lineage: Eukaryota > Metazoa > Chordata > Mammalia > Cingulata > Chlamyphoridae > Tolypeutes > Tolypeutes matacus. The sequence goes on from JAKSZT010053825.1 coordinate 15,887,913, forward strand.
ACTATTCCTTAAAGGAGACTATATTTAGTTTAACCTTTTATATTCCATCTATGTTAGGAATGTATGATTTCTATTTCTGCCTGTAAGCATATATTACTGGCACTTGCATAATTTAAAGCAAGACAAAATATTAACCTCCTCAAATGCATTTTAATAATATTAGGAGTTTGGTTTTTTTTGTTTGGTTTTTTTTTTTAAAGAAAATTTTAAAGATTATGTGAATAGCAGTCAAAAACATAGAGCATACTGAGTAACTAAATATTTTTTGGCAAGGGATGGAGATGTGCAAATAGAAAGAAACCTGTGGTTCCCTAATAAAGATAGAGTCAGCACCCCAATTTCAATCAATTTTAAAACTCTTTGTACTCTCCTGAGCTCAAAAAGCCAACCAATAGTGGTATGGCAACAGCAACGATATGGTATGGCTATGAATCATGCTATTGATTTTCAATATCTTCTGTGCAGAAAATTAAATTATGCAAATGAATGCCTTTATGGATCCTTCCTTAATGTGGAATTGCATACTTGCTTATGTCAGCAACTTCATTACATAATTAAAAATGAAGAATACTTATGAAAATACGGAGTTTCACTCTTTGGAGGAGACAAATAAGTGTAAATCTGGCTGTGATGATCTGTGATGATCGTGAGAATAACAAGCAGGAGGAGCTGGTGTTATGCAAACATACAGTATACCAAGTTCCCCAGCACTAAGCCCACTATTGTTTGTGGAGCTGAAGTCCTTTATCAGCAGAGAGCTCAGGAGGACTTTTGGTCCTGTTACAATGCTCAAGGAATGTGATCACGGTGAGGTAACAACTGCAGAAGACACAGGAGAAGCCCAGTGGTTTATACCTGCACTGACGTATACTCTGCCTTGACGAGGTTTTTGAGTAAGGTTTTAATCATCCTTCACACACGTGCATGCACTGCGCGGGGTTAGCAAACGTGGACCTGAGGAGTATCAAACTTGGGCGGTCTTCAAGGGCCTAATAATGAAATTGGTTTAAAAAGCAGAAATCCAGCTATGCACATCATCTAGGCAAAGATGAATCTCTCAATTTTGACAGGATGAAAGTGAAGATTTCAAAACCAAGAGCATTAACTAGCCAATGCTGCTTATACCTGACTCAGAAGGAGAAATCTTAATTCGAGTTGGTTGCTAGGCAGAAAGCTAAATGAGTGACAGGTATTTTCATCAGGGAGTTTCTATAAACTCTTATCACTTTCAGAACTTCTATTGAGTCTACCTCGTTTTTAGCAAATAACGAAAAAGATCAAAATGTTTCCAGACCCAAAGTCCCAATCCTTTCATATAAAAATGTCCTAACAGTTAACCTACCACTAAAGATATATCAATGAAATTGTCTCCTATATGCATGATTTAATTTCCCAGAGCCAATGGACATTGTTTATAACAATAAATATTTTTATTCTGGGAATTTAAAAGCAGATGTGTACACCATCTGCTTTCTCTGTACTTTCAAGAGGATTTTGGATAATCCGTACTCCTAGTGTTTCACAGAAATTTTGGCCTAGGGGCATAGGCGGGGACTTTCATCCCTTCTATGTTAATTCGCAGGGTGAACAAGTTTCATATAAAGATCTCAGCTCCTCTAAATCTACATCAAATAAGATTCTTGACAAATGTCTTTTCTTAGGCTTTATTGTTTGAGAGAAGAACAGGTCACAGAGTCTACAAATGATAAAAATAAGCACCATTATATATGCATATTTCTCTTTCAAAATTGCAAATGTGTGAACTGAAATTATAGTGTACAATTAATGACTTGCTGTGTTTGACAAAGTTGGTCCATTTACAAATTCATTTGTATACCTGGAAATGAATGGAGAGTTTAAGATACACAGTGAAAAAGAGAGACACATGGTTAGCAAACATTTTTAAATAGCCAATTCTTCTTCTTATGTAGTACCAGCAATGTCCATTTGGAACCCTGCTATACCAGGATTTTCTAGAAGAGGAAAATTGTTACACAGCAAGATTGTAGAGAGGTAGGAATAGTATCAAAACATCCCAAAGTTCCATCTACAATATGGCCCTACAGCGTGTTGTACCCAGAGCAGTGTAGGGATGTTTGACAATATTTCCACTTAACTGTATGTTAAATTCTAGGTCATTTCAAAGGACTTAGAAGGCTGGGAGAATAGGTAAGCTTCCATCCAAAAATGAAAATATCAGAACAAAGAAATTCTGGTTCCCTACTGCCAAAATGGAAATTACTTGGGATGATGGATGGATGGCTCTCATATAGGAAGTCCAAGTTCTCTGCCAGAGTTACTGCCAAAAATAAGCCCTCTAAAAATAAGCAATAGGCTCTCACATTTTCAGATCCAGAATACAGATTTCCACAGTGGCAGACAAGCAGTTAAGCAGGCTGTTTTTATCTATTAAAACTGCTCCTACAACAAACAAATTAAAGAACTCTCAAGGATGGCTAAATCTCCATCCAGCACAATTTTCTCTAAATTTTAAAGAGCATTTAAGAACATTAAATTCTACACAATAGTCTAAAATGAATAAATCTTTATCTTTTTTGTACCTACAATGGGCAAAAGTATCAAATTATACTTAAAGTAATTAAATATTCCCACCATCCTCTCATTTCCTTTGTGTGAGCATTTCAATTAATTGTAGTAAAATGTAATTGGTGAGTGTCCCAAAAAGTAGAATCAAGAAGTGTGTTCCTTTGTAATGACTGCATTATAAATGGTCCCTCTAGTTGTTTGTGAAAGGCAGCTAATCTTAAAAACAATAGATTATATTACAGTAGATTACCTATTTTATCATTCAAATGCACTTATTATCCCAACTACACACATAAAAAAAAGAATTGCATCATCTAAAGTGATAAAGAAACCTAATATCTTAGAGCCATGTTTGTTTTGTTGTTGTTGTTTGGAAATATAGATTACTAAAACTCATGGGCAATTCAAGGGAACATATAGCAATGAAATATCCGGGGGTGGGGGGGGGGGGTGAAACCCAAACATTAAAAAAAATAGTCTTATAAACATTTAACTTCTTTTTGTTATTTTACTCTAAAAGAACATCATTTTTTTAAAAGCAGAGTCTGTTTTGTTTTGTTTTTTTTATCAGAAAGGACTAAAAGTGAGGAAAATTATAGCTATCGTTCTACTATTAACTCTGCTATAGTTTAAAAACTTCAAAAATAAAAATGCATGTTTCGCCCAATATGTCTGATCTGAGAAAAGGAATTACCTCGAAAACTTATTTTTATAATGGGTTCATCAAATGTGTATGACAAACATCTGAAAAAATGTTCAATATTTTCGTTTTTCATCAATAATTTAATTAAATCATTTAATCAAATGATTTCTATCATTGAAAAATGAGGTTTAATCATTAAACATGTTAAACAGTGTCTAATCAATAATGTTCACTCTTTCTCAGAGGTACCCTCCTGAAAAATAAATGGGCTTCTGGCTTCAGATATTTTATAATGCCAAACAAATAAATCAAGTAACTCTCCCAGTCCATCTTAATACTATTTGGTTCTCAATAACATATAATATTACCAAGAAAATGAGAATTAATCATGAGTAGTGTTCTGATAATACCAAATGCCCAAAATCTATGCTTCCAATTTTACAAATGTGGTATGTCCTTGAATCCTTGATAACAAACAGAACTGACAAACACAGCCCAGAGACTGCACATTGGTGGCCACTGAGCGTATGTGTTTAACTATCTGAAACTTGTGTAAACCCAGACGATAACCCCAATATCTATGTTTTTTAATTAATGAAAGATCTTGAATTTGTTCCCAAATGGCAACAATATGCTATGTGAAATAGTGACCCGTTCTTTATATAAGTGTCGGGAACATCCAGGTGGCCATTCCCATTTGATAGTTCACATCTCCTCCTAGTCCCTGCGGCATCTGAGTTTACCATCCATGACCTAGCCCAGTAATAATTCTTTACTACATCAATTATTGTCTATGAGCCAGGCATTATTTACAAGTACCACAAACATGTTGGCTCACGTAATTCTTCCAACAATCCTATGGGTTAGGTACAATTATTCAGAAAAGGTATGTAACTTGCCCACGAACATGTAGCCCTCAGCCTAGGAATTACACTCATACCTGCACAACTGACACTATACTACAACTATTACTCACAATATTGGATTTTAGGAATCATAAAATCTCTGCGCTATTAGCTAGTGCACCTGCTCAAAGGTAAACACTGGAAGTGAAAAGAGTTTCTATATGGGCCTCAGAAAGCTAATAACAACCTTGTCATGGGAAGGAAGTTGTCTAAGCAACTCTTCCCATCACAACGGGCGATGGTTTAAAAATAAAGTCATGGTCTGATGGTACTGGAAGAAACACTAGAGTGGTTTTTCTAACATGTTGTGGAGAATAACCAATTACAAGTATATAAACGTTAGTTACTATCTATAAAATAAAAAATCACTAATATTCCAAACAGAATTAAGCATTAAGTTACAACTTTGAGTTAAGGAAGCAAATAAAAAAGGGATATGTTGATTAAATAAATCCTCAGCATTCACATTCTTTTGTTTAAAATTTGTAGTCGTGACTGCCTAATAAATTTTTATTCCTGAGAAAGAACAAATAAACTTCATAAATTAGGATTTTTATGTAGCTAAGTCATTTATACACTCATATTCCGTGAGAAACATTGAATGAAATATTATATAGTTGTTATTGTTTAATAGAACTAAAAGAAGTGGACAAGAGAAACCTTACTTGAATGTTACTGCGAGCCCATTTCAGAACCACAGCACATCCAACAACTCTGACAAAATGTGCGAGCAGCAAACAGATGATTCACTTTTCCAAAGTTCAGAAGTAAGCAAGCTTCAAGGAGGCAAATACACTCACTTTAAAAATTCCAAAACATGGTTGATGGCAGAAAACATTGTAGGCACAAGCCCTAGACCCTGGGTTTGGGGATCAAATACAGCGAGTTTCCAGTCCCATCTGGCACTCCATCTTTGATACCCCTTTGCTCAAGACACCATGTCACCAAGCTCTAGTACATCTAAGACCTGTGACCTGGCCCACTCAGTGGCCTATATCTGCCGCAGAGCTATGCACTCCTGGTCAGCAACAGAACTGCTCCAACACACATTTACCATCTGCTTAAGTCGTTCCTGACTTCTTCTAGCCATAAATAAAATTCTAGGGAGTTTCGTTAAGATTTAGACAAGTATTCATGGTATCTTCAGGATGAGATGCTATTACACCAAGTCATCGACAATGTACACCTGCCCTCTTACAGCTTCCTATCCACTGGGGAGGAGATAATAAATAAATACACAAAGTAAAAGTTGTATACACAATATAAATGAAACAAACATGACAGGACCATAGAGAAGACAAGTAAGGAAGAAGTGCACTTAGAGTAATCAGGGACGGGGATATCCTTTTAGTTGAGGGCATTGGCAGAGCAAGAGGAGCGAGTTCAAGACAAGCGAACAAGCTGCGTGAGGATGCTGAGGCAGGGAAGGGCTTGGCATGAGGCCAGCACGGCTGAAGCTTGGTGAACTGGTGGGAGAGAAGAGGCCAGCTGAGGGTGAACAAGGGCAAGATCAAGCAGGGCCTGAAAGAGCTTGGTAAAGAGCTTTGGGAAGCACTGAAGGGTTTTAAGCTGATAGCCAATGTGGTCTGATTATGCTTTTCTTGATAAAAAGTTATAGTGAGATATCATGGTTTTTACTTTATTTACAGAGTTGTACACTCATTACTGTCATCTAATTTTAGAATATTTTTACCAATATATGTTTTTAAAGGATGATTCTGCTGTGCAGAAGACAGATGAACGGGAAGACAGTAAAAGCAGAAAATAGTAGTTCACCAAGCTGCCCCCAGGCTGAGTCATGCTAAATCATTTAAGTGTGTATAAGCATGGGTTCTCCTGGAGGCATGTTTTTGGAGAACAAAAAAAAAAAAAATATTAACCTAATATTTATATCCACCTGGCCAAATGCCTACTCAATTTGTTTTTTCTTTTTTTATTTTATTTTGCTATGATTTTCTACCATCTTCACCTTGGCCCTTTTGCACCTGAATTAGTATTTGTACTAGTTTTGTCAAGAACTGGGTTGTTCAGATATGCCACTTTTAAAAGATAACAGTTAAAGAGAGTCACAACAGATACAACTATTTACAAACAAAATGAGGAAAAGAAAGGAGGAAGAATATTCATTATTACCAATTTTTTTTTTTCACTTTAAGTATATAAAACTATACCCTCAATGTCATACAAGATAAAAAGGACCTGCCTTTCTTGTTCTAGTAGAGGTACACAGCAATCTATTATGACACAACAGGTCTGTATTTTGTTATTTTAACAATTTTATCATCATGTAAACATGGACTTGAGAATAGCTTTAAACTCACCCTTGCTTCTCTCTGCCTCCCAAAACGATTCTCAAAAAAAAAAAAAAAAACCTGCATCTTCTACAAGTATGTGAACAAATGCAACAGCAAAAGATAAAAGAATTAAAAGATAATAAAAGATAATTAATTAAATTAAATCTATAGCAATTCATCATGCAACAATGATAAAGATTTTCTTTTGCAACTGCTCAGAATTGTCTACCACCATGAACACATTATCATGCACAAATATGCTTGTGGCTGGTAGGGAGATAAATTAACAATATACCCTTCTCTACCTTGTTCTAAGTCAGTGGTATCATTTCTCCCTCCTGAAACACTTCGAAACAGGCCTCTCATGGGCTTTGTTTAATTCAATCAATGTAGACCTATCCCTGGCATTTAAAAGGAAAAAAACATCCAAGGAATTGGGTTAGTATTGCCCAGGCAACCACTTTAATGTTGTTGGTCAGAATATCCCAGAGCTACAAGTTCATTTCTGTATTTCCATTTTTATTAGGTGCGAGATTCACTTTCTTTCCAGCAAGAGTGAGGTTTGCTTTGTTCTCTTCAATTGCAGAAAGAAATCATCAGAAAAAATATCTTGCATTCTGCTTTGCTAGGAGTTATTAACTTGAAATAACACAACCTATTCAGTCTCAAAAAAATAATTTAAAAGAGCTATTACAAGCTTAAATAAAATGAGTTAATTAAAAAATTCTAACCACATAAAAATTTTCACCAGATGACATCAAGATGGCTGAAGCACTTATCTCTAGGTCTGCTATATGTAAGCTCTAAAAGCAGTTTCTTAAAATAATTATGTGGGAAAAAAATTTTTCCTCTTCTTTGGAAAAAAGTCTATTTAGCCAAAAGTCCTTTTCTGATGGGAAAAAAAAAAAACTGTAGCTATTAAATAAACAGGGTTTGTTTTTTTCTTTTCTGGTTGTGCTTTTTCTAAAACCTTCTCTGACTCTAACCAATTATACTGCAGACCCATCAGAAATGTCAAATGGAAAAGTTGTTTTATGCCTTTAGAAGGCTAAAATCAAAAATTGAAAGTTTTGGTTCAATACTTCTTTTTTTCCCTTCAATATCTATTGGTATACAAGAAGCTGAATGTAATCAATTTCAGAGAGACTTTTCACCTCTGAATGTAAATCCTTTTATGACTCTGCAATACAGTCAAATCAAACTTGGAGTAGGATGCCAAATTTTTTTTAAAAACAGTTTTCTATTTCTTTTAAATAAATATACTGATGTTGAAAGGAAAATGTGTATCTTTGGGTGCTTCGCTACCAGGTAAAATTGAATGAAACAAATAGCTCCCTTGATTTTCAGACAATAGATGAGAAAGATAGAACATATTCAGCAAACTACTCTGGAACAAATTATTAAAACACACATACCAAAACTAGAGGCTGCAGATAACAGAAATTCTCAGTGAGCTCTGAAAAATAAACAGTCATTTAAATATTACTTACAAAGGTTTATTAAACAGATTTGTTCTTACATATCACTTCTGCAAATCAGTTTGTATTAAGTGAAAAAAGTGAGAGAAATGGGAGATACCTGTATTTAGAAAAAAAAATAGTTATTTAAGAAAAAAACTAGTAGAGACCTCAGGTTTTTCTTTCATGCTAGTCCATGTTCCAGTTAATCCATTTTTAATATTTAACACAAAGGAATCTAAAGTTGAAAAATAGAATGCCTGCAAATTTTAGATATCTGTGGTTTATATAGGAACCAATTGTTTCAAAACATTTTTAAAAAGGAAAGAAAACTCAACTTCCTGACTTTGTGAAATGCATTTAGGACTTTTCACAGGGAAGGGATGGGGCGGGGTTCTTTAAAAGTGATGCTCTGATCAGAGTTTTCATTAAAATTAGTTCTCCCAAAGCGATAAGATGCTCAACCTCAGGATAAAACAGCAGAAGGAAAGGGGAAATGGGGCTAAAAATATCGTGGCAGAAAGAAAATTTTTAAAAATATGTTTTGGAAAGAAATCAGGGTTGTTTTTAAATCTCCATGACAAAGAAATAAATTCATCACTAAAATTCATCTTGCACTGCTGTCATTTCTTAAAACAATTAACAGAGATGCCAGTAATGGCTAATACTTCTTTAGCATTCACTATGTCAAGAGTCCTGATGCTGAGCTCTTCGGCTGGACTATCTCATTTAATCCTCACCAGAACTTCAAGGGGTAAGTCCTCTTTTTATTCCCATTTTTAAAAACCAGGCAACTGAGGCACAGAAGGTTAAATCTTTATCAGAGTTGCACTACTACCCAGCAGAGATGGGAATTCAAACCCAGACACTCTACACGCGGGCTCCCTTAAAAAGACTGGGGGCCTCTCCCATTCACATGAAAATAGAAGGTCCAGGTCCAGGTTCAATTACAGAGGGGAAAAAGAAGCCCAAACACAAAACACCTGCACAACACCTGCTTGGACTGATAGAAAATGACCTTTAAATCACAAAACACCTGGACAATTCCAATTTTACATATTCTGTCTCAAGGACTTCACTAGGTGCTTAGATGCCCCAACCCTGTGTGGAAACACTGTTTTCGATTTTGATTGTCCTTTTAGGAGATTTTGCACTGAAAAAATTCACACTGTAAAAACTCTCCAGTTTCACTAAAAATACTATGATAAAAGTGATAATTCCTGAAAATTATTACAAGGCTTGCAAGAATTCTAACACCACAGCCTACACAGGAAGGCATTATGCTAACACCAACTAACAGTTGAGAAAACAATTCACTTTCTCTAAAACAGAAAAAGAGAATGTTCCACATGGACATATGCTCACATCTTAACTGAAAACTGGGGGTCAGAAGCAGCCTTTACAACTGCACCATCCAGTACAATAGCCTCTACTCCATGTGGCTACGTCAAATTAAGATGTACTTTAAGTGTGAAACATATAAGATTCCAAATACTTAGAATGTAAAATTATCCTGATAATATTTTTTATACTGATTACATGTTAAAATGATATTTTGGATCGATTAGGTAAAATGAAATGTTATTAAAATATATTATAATTACATTATAGAGAGTGCAGAATAGGAATTATTAAGTATATTATTAATATATGCTCTATAACAGTAAAATCTATTTTTACTTTTTCGTTGCTGTTACTAGAAAAGTTAAAAGTACATATGCTGGGAAGCAGATGTGGCTCAAGTGGTTGTGCATCCGTCTACCATATGGGAGGACCCAGGTTCGATCCTGAGACCTCCTGGTAAAAAAAAGGCAAGTAGGCAATCCGGGCCCGCGCAGATGCACAGCGAGCCATGCAGTAAGATGATGACACGACAAAAAGAGAGACGCAGGGGAGAGTCAAGGCGAGACATGCCAGAAACCAGGAACTGAGGTGGCGCAAGTGACAGGGTGCCTCTCTCCCACACTGGAGGTCCTTAGGGTCGAATCCTGGTGAAGCCTGGAGGAGAAAAATGAGAAGAGAAGGCAAGAAACAGACACACAAGAGCACCCAGCGAATGGACACAGACAGCAAGCAGGGGTGGGGAGAGGGACTTATAGAACTGTATACCACAAGAAAAAAGAAAAGAAAAAAAAAAAAAAGTACATATGCGGTTCGCGTTATTTTTTAACAAGAAAAAGTGGAGGAAAGAAACCTCTATTGAAAACGTCTGAGACATGCTGCCTTAAAGATGTATGTAGCACTGCTCTGTCCCTTTTGTGGCACACTGCCCACCAATGCTCTTTCTCCAAGTACCAAATGTGACCCACAATGCTTTCATCAAGCCCTTCCCCTTCCTTCTCTCCACCCACCCCATTCCCACAACGGAACTCAACTTCTGCTTTCCCGCTCCCTCTATGCAAGAAACCGCTCACTCCATGGAAAATGAAGAGGCTCTGTATGGAGACTTCTAGTGCACTGGCACAGGCATGGGCTTTTCAATGGAAGCATCAGTGGGGCTCATAAAACCATCAGGAGGCCTACCACTGGGCATTGAACTACCACCGGGCATCGAAGAACACACTATGTACACCACACGGCGTGCGGTCGGCCATCTTACATTTCAGAGTAGGTTGGGTTAAGCGGGCTGAAAAGAGAGCGATTTCAATGTCAACATTACTATTTCTGAAAGATACAAGCAAATGAACCAGAAATAGAGCTCCCTGCCTTCCTGCAGTGACCATGAACATTTTCCAAGTGACTTCACTTTCCCCAGATTCTAAGCCCCCATTCTTCACAAGGTAATAAAAGACACATGCCATCTTTCTAGGCAGTGTAGGAATTCCAGGGAGCACCCAATTCACCACAGGACCGCACCATCTTAGAGCCGGCTTTCTAACTCCTTGCCCACCTCTCCCAAAGAGAACAGGATGCCCCTTCCTGCTCACAGTCCTACGTGCTCAAATCACTGGGTTAAAATGGTGGTGCCGAAAAGCATCCAAGATCTTGACTCTATCGGTCTACTGTAAGGCTTGGAGAGATTTTTTTAACAAGTTCCCTTTGGGTTCAGATGCAGGTGATCGACAATCAGAGCTACAGTAGCTTGCTCAAATCATCAACAACTTAAATCCACTGCTAATGGAGGACAAACAATATGAAAATTCTTCTACAAAACGAGTTAAGAAAAACATTTTTAAATTCGCCTCCAAAACAAGGTGTTTGCAGAGAGCCTGAAGATAACAAGTGCGCCGTGCACTTCTTTCTGCTCTGGGTTTTGAAGGTCACGGAGCTGACAACAGATGTGGCCTGGTTTGAACCATAGAGGTCTGCATGGCTAATAGCAGCCAGTGTAAAAGCACAACAGCTGAGACACGGAAGCTGGAGCAGTTGGTGGTCTCCAGCCCAGCAGGACATGCCCCTGGCTCGGCCAAAACAGACGGCATCCTTTGCAGGCAACCTGCCCAGGAGGAGGAGCAGCTTACAAGCCCCATGATGGTCACAACCTCATCCCATCAAAGAGATCACTGCAGGCCTAAGGAAAACCTATGTAAACATATCTAAGTAGCAACATAAGAGGAACCATTCATTTTCCTGGAGTAAAGGAAATAAGGAGCCATTACTCTTCAGGCAACAATCTTGAGGCCAAGCAACTGATCAATAATCACATTATCACACATCTAGGCATTTCCACTATAAATTCTTTTTATAATAGCACGTATTGCTTTTTCTGATTATAAAAGCAATAAATATTCATTGTAGAAACACATTGGGCAAAGTACATTAATGAGCTGAGTACATTAAATAGACAAGAGTGTACATAAAAAGCATAAACAAAAAAATAAAAATAACCATAACCACTGTTAAAATTTTGGTGTTATTTCCCTCCCCTGTTCCAATAATCAATAGGCTCAGTTTTTTAATGCACAGTGAATCTTTCAAAGTTGAGTCTGTGTTAAACCTTATAATTCCCCAAAATGGAGGAAAGTACGAAAGTAAATCTTGTTTTCATAAAAATTGAGAGTACCACCACTAACTGGTACGATGATTTTGCCTAAACCCAAACTGCCTCATTTGTTAAAACCAGGGAATTGGGAAGAAAACTGCTATGGTCACTTAAAGCTTTGGCACAGTCTAACTTGAACAACCTTTCTTGCTGAGTCATCTCAATCAACCAAGAGCAAACATGGCAAACTGATGGCCCACCACATGCAGCCCACAAACCTACTTCCCTCGGCCCACGTAGCATTTGTTTTTTTATGTCACTCAGATGACAGTGTTTACAAAGGGGGAAGAACACATGAAAATTCAGACTTTAGTCTTCTCCTTAAAAATTATGGTAATATCAAGCCATCCCAAATAATATGGCAACAATTGGCTCAAGGTGCACAGTAGCACCCACCTTCATGAAGTGTAAATGCTCTCCCCCTCCACCACTGCCACCACCAATCACTACTCTGTCCCCAGCAGGGAAGCCAGCCTCAGTTGCAAGCTGTCACTACTCCTATGCTTAATTTTGTAAACCCCATCAGTTGTTTACAGTGTGCCTCCTGGGTCCTTGTAAGCATGCAGGTTTGCAATCCTTTAGAGAGTATCTAATACGTAAAATAACAAGATACCCCAAAATAAGAAGATACAGCTCTTAATCACTGTACTTGCTTTTCTATGTGCTAGGCACCATTTTAATATTTTAATTTAATCCTCACAAGCTCTCTACAACATAGGCACCACTGTTCAACCCATTTTATGTGAGAAAGTACAGGCTTAGAGGCTCACCTGGCTTTCTCAAGGTCACATAGTTAAGAGGATGTGGCAGAAGCATGTCCTCCGAATGCCAAGCCCAAGTCCGCAAAGAAGTAATTGTTCAGGATTCTATAATTATATGTTCTCCAATAGCCAGTTCTTCTTTGCCAACATGCTAACAGGTTTAAGAGCATTATTAAATGCACTCTGACAGGGTGAAAGGAAGAAGTAGGGATGGGCAACGGAATGAAAGTGCCAAATGTCAATAGAGGAGAAAGGCAATAAAAATATCATAAACCACTCAACTGCAAGCTTGTGAAGTGCCTCCTGTAGACCAGCCAAAACCAAAACTATAAAGTAGATAAAAGCCAGGCATTGTTAGTCCCTAAGTAGCTCGACAAACTGCTGATGCTGATAAGAAAAACTATCCAAAACATAGAAATAAGGTGAGGAGAATGCAATGTGTCCTCTCAATGTCCTATCAGATCAGATTTCCACAAGGCCACTCAAAAATCATTTAATTATCTCTGAGAATGTACCATAGTTTGATATGCTATTTACTACTGATTAAAGGCCAGATTTGGTAACGTTAAACACTAACCTGTAGGTTTATGTCCAGTGTGAAAAAGAAAAACAGGTTATGGTTTTATTAACCTGTGGGACATTAACCAATATTGGACTGAACCTAGCAATCTCATTCTAACACTCCTTTTAACTAGGTATTTACTTAGTTTCTCAAAATGCCCTTCTAACCAGCTCTCCCTTATTATTATTTACCTCGTTAATGATCTCTGTTTGGTATGCATTAATTCTATGTTTTATTTTTTCTTTTTGAAACTTTTCATTTGATACCACAATGACTTAAACCACTCTTGCAAACGAGTTGGGCTCCAGTCCTATCCCTTTCCCCTCCTCCATTTCCAAACAACTGCATTCTGAAAAATACCACCAAAAATCAAAATTAGATTCAATTAGTCAAGCCTATTAAGTGGGAACAGCTTAACATATCACCACCACAGGGGAACAAGTAATCTAAATAGAAGGTTGCTGGGGATACAAAAATACAATAATAGTCCTTAATGGTGGAACTCCGAGTATCAAAACAGGCAATTTAGGGGGCAAGGCATCAGGAGATATAATCCAACCATCAGGCTATAATGGGTTACAAAATGGCCTTTAGGCATCTTATATGCCCTAGATAGGAAATGATCTATTTACAATTATGTTTAGCAATTTGGGAGTATTATCAATTCAATGGTGGTATACTTCCATGTCCATTATAAAAGTCCTCCGCACAGATGAAATTTGGTATTACAGTCCCTAAGAAATATTTATCCAATTTCTCTAAATATAGTCTATATATTTTCAACCATCAATGCATATACTTCTCTATCGATGGTGAAAAGAACCCCACCAAGTCACAAATCAAGAGACCCTATCACTTGAAAGAGCTGGTGAGCAAGTATATAGCAGGACCACCGGAAGCCCAGAAAGCAAAGCTGCCACACATAAGCCACAGTAATGAAACCTGACTGACTGAAGATAAGAAGTGCAGTTCCATGAGGACTCGCGTTACATGGTCACAGAGGAGGATGATTCATCGAAAATATTTAAACTTGAGAGATCAGATTAAATGTGTGAGGAAGGCTTGTTCTCCACTATCCAGCAAAGCCACACTCATACCTGCAGAGTATGAGAAGATGACAGCACAGGCTACAGACTGTGAAAAATACTTGCAAACCACATATCTGACAAAAGGCTACTATCTAGGGGATATGGAGAATGTTCAAAACTCAACGGTTTGAAAAAAGAATCCAACTATAAAAGTGAGCCGATATTTCACTGAAGAAGATGGCAAATGAGCACATGAAAGGATGTCATTAGCCATCAGGGAAATACAAATTGGGACCACAATGAGAAATCACTGCACAACCATTAGAAGGGCTAAAAATAAAATAAAATAGTGATACCATCAAAAGGTGGTGGGGATGAAGAAATGCTGGATCCCTTATGTACTGCTGGTGGGAATGTAGAATGATAAAGCCTTTCTGGAAAGCAGGCAGTTTCTTAAAAAAAAAAAAAAAACTAAACAAGCACTTATCATACAACCTATCAATTGTACTCCTCGGCATTTTGCTGGGAGATGTGAAAGCTTACATCAGCAACAAAAACAGTACACAACTGTTACTATCAAATTTGTGGTAGCCACAAACTGGAAACAACTACAATGACCCTCAAAAGATGAATGGTTATACAAACAACTGCATCCAAGCTATGGAATACTACGCAGCAAGGAGCCTGGACAAACTTACTGGTGCAAACAAAAACCCTGGGTGGGTACCAGGGACATTATGCTAAGTGATAAAAGTCAATCACAAAAGGCCATATAGTATATGATTCCACTTATATAACATCCTCAAATGACAAAATTAAAACAGATCAGTGGTTGCAGGACACGGGGGAGTTGGGAGATTTTAGTATGTGATTATAAAGAGGTAGAACGGGCGAACTTTGTGGTAATGGAATAATTCTGCATTTTGTTTTCATTAGTGGTTACACAAAATGCACATGATAAAACAGCATAGAACTCTACACAAACATCCTACCGACGTCAAATTCTTGATTTTGATACTGTGCTCTAATTATGTGAGATGCAACTTTAAGAGAAACTGGGTGACAGGTACATGGGGCCTCTCTGTACTATCTTTGAACCTTCCTGTGAATCTAAAATTATTGCAAAGTAAAAAGTTTTTAAAAAGCAGAGAATATCTTATACAAATAGTCTAATTACAGACACCATTTTTGCTTTCTATCTAACCCATTTTGAGAACTCCACAAGGAAACAAAGAAATCTCACCAGAAGAAATGCACATTTCAAGGCAATAAGGCCATAAGCATTTTCCCTTTTCTTGTGCCACCAAAAATTTACACACATATCCTATTTACAACAGTAATATCTGGTGGGGAGGGGTAAGGAAGACTATAAAGGTATGAAGCTTAGCAATTTCTTAGAAAGCTATACCCCACAGACAATCTGATCATGAAAATTAATGATGTTGTGACAGAAAAAAAAAAAAAAAAAGGTAGAAAAGCTACCATCACTTTAAACCTGTAATTTTCTGCTGATATTTGATCAAATAGTAGAAAATAAGAGCATATGCTGACACATTACTATTGCTAGGCCTGAGAACACTGTACCAGTTAAGAGATGGTGTATTAGTCAGCCAAAAGGGGTGCTGATGCAAAGCACCAGAAAGCTGTTGGCTTTTATAAAGGGTGTTTATTTGGGGTAGAAGGCCATAAATCATAAGTTACTTCCCTCACCAAAATCTATTGCCACGTGTTGGGGCAAGGTGGCTGCCGACGTCTGCCAAGAGTTCAGGCTTCTTGGGTTCCTCTCTTCCCAGGGCTCTGTTTCTCTCTGAGCTCAGCTGCTGTGCTCCCTCCACAAGGGCAGCTGTAGACTATCAGGCAAAAGGCTCTGTCTCTCTCTCCGAGGCTTCTGCCATGTCTAAGGAGCCGTCTCTATTCCTGTGTGTTCTTCTGTGTGTTGACTTCCCGGGCTCCAGCTCAAAACTCAGCATCAAAACTCCAACTCTCTGTCGCATGGTTTTCTCTGTGAGTCCCTGCCCACCCAGGGAGCAGGGACTCAACGTCCTACTGACGTGGCCCAATCAAAGCCCTAATCATAATTTAATCACGCCCAGGTATAGACCAGTTTACAAACATAACCCAATACCTATTTTTGGAATTCATAAACCACATCAAAATGCTATAGACAGGTTATGTAATTGTACAACAAAGGCATTTTCTGAACAGAAAGGAGAGGGGAAGTAAGCATAGTCCTTCACAGTTGGCCTACATTGAATACTTAACAGTTCTAACCCAAGTACAGAAACCAACTCCTCCAAATTAACTACCCACATCTGCCTACCAACCCCAAATCCACTCCCCAAACAATCCTTTAAGTTCTATTTCTACCTCCCAAATCATTCAAATTAAAATATTTGTCATAACTCTAAAATGTGGGCTGCAACTTTATACAGCTCTTGAGAACAGAAAATAAACCATTTATCCATAAATCCATGATTAAATATGTATTAAGCATCTGTGTGCCACACAGTATACTATACCATAACAAAAAAAAAGGCAATCTGTTTATGTTCAAATGTTTGACCCAAATAAACAGACATGACATTTGAAAGACTCACCATTATTTATTCCCCAACTATACAAATCGTTTCATTTTAAAGCTGTAATAATGAAACGAAAACAAGACCAGAAATTTGATATTAATATTCACGGTTCATGTAGCTACTTAGAATATAAAACTTGCAGTGGAGACTTCTGTATGACAGGGTTCCAAAAGCCCAATCCTAATTCCAGTAAGTGGGCTGGAGCCCCCGACACACATCTGTTCCCCACCCTTACCTGCCCAGCTTCCTCCTCAGACCACAAGCCCCCTTCAATCCCCAGATCCCCCCTCCACCACTCAGCACTGGGTTTCAAGGGAGACTGCCTCAACTCACAGCAGCAGGTAGGTGGTCCTAACTGATCAAACCCCCCTTTCTGAAGTCACATTGCTGCAGCTTGCCACCTTGAGGGGAACTACCAGAGGACAAAGCGGGAACACAGATGACAGTGCAGAAGATGGAAACAATGTTGGTTCACAATGAAATTGGCCATGGAAAGCCTGGAACCATCGCACAGGTTACTGCTCTGAGTTGGGTTCTTTCATTACTTGCAAATGAAAGCATCCACAGTGACAAACTGGTCTTGTTTATAGAACCACCCAGGGGTGGTCTCTGGGGGTTCTAAGAGAATCAAGTTCTCTAGGCATTTCCTGGCTTGGGGAAATACGCAGGAAGTGAAGTTAAATATGAAAAGAGGACATAAAATTGGTCCTGAAATGTAACATTCTTCTTCTTGATTTTTCTTGAATGTGTCTTTGATCATGTAAATAGTCAAGCCCCACCATCAGCTGATATAATGGCTTCGTGTGGTTTGGGAAAAGTGCCTCTTCCTCTGGACACTTCTCTGCCAATTGCCAGGATATAGGCCCAATAACTTTAGTGAATCGCATAATGACTCTGCGGTGAATGGCACATCCTTGAGTTTGTAGACATCTCTAAAGCCATTAGACATCTCTAGCCCAAACTTCTAGGAAACTACTTGAACTTATCAATAAATCTCAAATGGTTAGCAATACAATCAAATCTGATGACACTAGTTCTTAAAGCACTGAAAAAATTCAGGTTGCAGTTCTAACCTAGGTGTCCAACCGGAACAGCTACCAACACTCAAAGAGTCCCAGAGAGAGGCCAGTGACCAGGAACAGGGATGTACAATAATTCCAGCCAGGAGACAATCAAGACTGAAGGGTAAAATTTGGTGTAAATTTATTATGCTTGGCTGAATTTACAATGTAGTCGGAAGCAAAAAGTTAAATAATCCTGTAAGGCAATCGCCAGAGAGATGTCTGATTAAGTGCCTCACAAATAGGACAGACAATAAATTAAAATTACAAGCCACAAGAGTGGACTTAAAGAGATCACAGGTAAAACAGTTAAATAACCAAGGCCAACACAGCAGAAACAAGTGACAAATCTAGTTGGCTAAGTTATAATGGCCATTGTCTTGCAACTGGATACTTCAAAAGCCTCTAAGTGCATTTTCCAATGACTGGGATCTAGCTACAGAGATCAGCTGTCGAGGTCTAGCTACATCAGACGTGCAGGTTTCACTCCAAATGTTGTTTTAATTCCCTCAATCTGTTTATTTAGTGCCCACCATGGGTTGGGCATACAGATGTGAAAGAAACTGAGAAAAGTTCCGCCACCCCAAACTCATCAATGATGTCAGAAATCAGGATGGCAGAAACCCCTGAAGTGGGGAGAAGTGACTGGAAGGGGGTCTCGGTCTGGTTACATGGGTGTGTTCAGAGTGTGAAAATTCATTGGCCTGTTCACTATAATGTGCACACTTTTCCATATGCATTGCTACAATTCAATAAAAATTAACCAAAAAAAAAAACTTTGCCATCAGGGTGCTTACATTCTAAAGGGGGGGTGGGGGGGGTGGGGAGGCAAAAATCAAGTTCAAATAAAATGTATAGAATGCCAGACAGTGCTCCAGAATGGGCTGTAACTTCCCATCAGGGTGGCCAGGAAAGGCCTTATGAAAACAAGACATGTGAGCAAAGACCTGCAGGCAGTCAAAAGCAAGCCATGGGGGTCTCTGGGAAAAGCACATTCCAGACAGCAGGGAAAGCAATGACAAAATGCTGAAGTCAGGAGGGTGCCTGGGAAGTGTGAGGAGCAGAGAAGGCCAGCAAGGCTTCAGCAGAGGGGGTGAGAGCCCCCACGAGAAGGAGAAGAGGTCAGTGGTGAGGAGGGACAAGAAGCCACAGGGGCTCGTGCTCTCACTTTTACACGGACAGCCAGGAGGGGCTTTAATCAGAGGAGTGACAAGATCTACCATTTAACAGCATCACTCTCGGGCTGCCACTGACTCGAGATACCCAGAAATCCTTCTCTCTTTAATAATGCAGATCCACTTTCCCAATGATAGCACTGTATACATGAGAGTTCTTAGAAGAATTACTGGGGCTCCCAATTTAGAATCACTTAATTCAGGCCACTTATTCCCTTATTTGATAAATGAGAAAGAAGCAACACCAAAATACATGTTTTCTGACTCCAAGTTCCTATTTTTTCTACTAAAATGCCTTCTGTAATTAAGCAAAAGTGCTGGCCTTCCGTTTTTGTTGATTTATTAATTCTGCAAGTATTTACAGGGAACCTACGATGTGTCCAGCAGGTATGAATTAGGTAAGGCGCCGGCCTTCAATGTCAGTGAAAGCCACTGTAATTCGGTGAGTTCTGAGCTATGCTTCCAGAGGGGCAGGCCCACGGAGGGATGCCTGCCTCTGAGCTTGAGGCATCCAGGAAAGCTTTCTGGCAGAAGTGAGAGCCAAGGTGAGGCCAGAAGGACAAACAGCTTGGTACAGGGAGACCAGAGAAATAACATAACACAGGGCTTGGCACAAACTAAGTGATCAACCTGAGTGATCACCAGCTACTAGCTGGACCTCCGTGAAATTCCAGAGTCCCCCACTCTTACCCACCAACCCATGCAATGCTGGAGAACAACCCTGTGGATTATTCAGGCATCTTTCTCTAAGTGATTGATCGTGGGCATGACTCCAAAGAAATAAGACTTCTAATTTAGATTCTACTAATTTGGAACTTTTGGTCCATTTGAGCAGCAATTAGATTGGCCTTGTCTAAAGAGAGAGTTTATAAAATAAATTTAAATGAAAGTGATATCTGGCTTAGGAAACCAGTTGTATACACTTCAGATGGATAAGTGAGCAACTGATGCCTGTGCTAGGCAACATGGGCTCGTATTTTGGCATCACTAGATGCCAATGGCATCTCCTCATCCCCAGAAGTAACAACTCCAAATGTCTCTGGATATTCCCAAATATTACATGGGGAGGGGACAAAATCACCCCCAACTGAGAATCCACTGCAGGAGCAAAGAAATCACAGAACTTGTAGAGTTTCTGAAGGAATATGAGTGAGACTAGAAGCAGGAAAGGTGAAAATTTGCTGCCCATCCAAACACAACACTTTTGTATAATTTAATAAAGGGCCTTGAAAGTAATGATCAGAGAAACCCAACGGAACCAATGGCGTGACCTCTAGCAAAGCCTATATAGACATAAGCTCAGTTCAGAAATTAAACTTGAGATTTGATGCGATCAGTACACAATGCCACAGCAGGAGATGGGGCAAAGTGGGAAATCAGGGATAAGGGCTACAATCAGGGAGACCCAGAAGAATCTTCTGCAACACAGAATAAAGAGGAGGTGGCACATCCTCTAAGACTGCTGTAGGCAAAGGCTTGCACACCTCAGTTATCCCCACAAATCCCAGCTCAAGGCCCAAACCCGCAGGTGCTTGATAAATGCTTGAGAATATCTGGAGTCTTACATTCTCAGGTAAAGAAATTGACCCTGGGGCCTTTCCTTGATTACATCTTCATGTACAACAGAAATCTATTCTTTTCTCCAAATTGCTATAATTCATACTCAATTCCCATTTTTCTCTTTCTATAGTAAGATTTTATAGCTCAGTGTCAGGCAGACTAACACAATGCTTCTATATATGACTCCTTGCTGTTTGTAAAAGCTTTTGCCAGAAAAGAAGTGGAAATCATTGCCTAAAATGAAGTTTCGGGATATTCTATGACTTTTAAATAAACCAGATGATGGCTGGTATCCACACCATTCTTGATGGGAGAAAATCTACCAAGCCAGCAAAGCAGTAACAGAATTAAATGCCGACTGAGTATCCCCTTTCAACTTATGAACCATTCTCCAAATTTACCGTGCACATCCCAATTCAATGACTGCCTGAAGTCAATAGCATTGAATTCCACACTTCTATTACAAATGGGAAACGATGAGAAGAGGGCAGGATACCAGGCCAAAAAGGTTATCAAAACCTTACTGCCAAGTGCGGCTCTGTTCAGTGAATTCATCAACCTGTCTTATGAGCCTCTCTGCCACATCAATGCCCTCTGCTTTCCCAAGGCCCTGGTTTCTAATTGCCATAAAAAAGCTGCTCAGTCTTGGTAGCATGAACTTGGTATATAAGCGTCTCTTCAAGACAATCAATTCCTCTTATTTTGTTTCAAAGCAACAGAAAAATAGGCAAAAATTTCTCCTCTCCTGCCTTTCCCTCACCCCAAAAAAATGAGTTTTAAAAATCCCAAATTGTGGGGGGCGGATGTGGCACAACTGGTTGGGCGTCCGTCTCCCATATGGAGGGACCTGGGTTCAATCCCCGGGACCTCCCGGAAAAATAAAAATAAAAATAAAAATAAATAAATAAATAGAAATAAAAATCCCAAATTGATACTAAAGGATGGTATCAAAAAGTCACGCCATTTTTCATTCATTTAACTCACTATATCCAAAAATGCATTAAAGTGGAATTTGACATTTGGGTCCATACTGCATCCACTGAACGGTACAAATCTATCTAGCATTTTTCAGTATATTTCTGTGTCCCAATTTGCTGGCTACAGTGAAAAGCAGCTAAGGATATGGAAGGAATTTTTAAATAAAATAAGGTATCACTAAACTGACAAATTCCTCTCTATATCAGCCCAACAGTAAGAGAATTCTAAATCAGTTATGGTTCTTTGAGTCTTTTTGCAAAGCTGTGTTTGTGTCAAACAGCCTGTGATAAAACACATACAATTCCTTACTATAATAGGAGCTACTACATCTCCAAGTAGGAAAGTAAATTGTGCATTAATTTGCTCACTTTTGAGAAAATAGAAAAGGGTGTTTAGTTTCCCACAGAACTCATTTTGAGACTGTGGTCTCTGAAGTTCCAGTAATATTGCCTTTGGCCATAAGAAATATGCCTTGGTTTCCTCATCTGTAAAATGGGGACGGTAACAGTATGTACCTCAGATGGTTGTGGTCAAGGCTAAAATGCACGCCTAGAGAAAGTACTTACTAAATTGCAACCATTACTAGTATTATTACTATTCGTCTTTCCTTTGAGCATTCAAAGATCAATCATAAAAGGCACAGTTTATATGTAACACTCAACTTAATGTTCACACAAACCCTTTGCAAGCTGTGTGATTCCAAGCAATATTTATATGTAAACTGAGCGATAGTACCGACATATCTTTTGCATTAAGGGCTAGAAGAGATTAACACAAAGGAAAAAGTCAACAAAATAGGTCATAGAGTCAATATTTCTGGGAACCTGGGGGTTTTTATTTGAAAAAAGGTAAGACAAATATTTTCACAGGATGGTTTAAGTACAGGTTTATCTTTTAGCCCTAGAACACTGTGAATATAGGATACTACGTAACCTGACCATGAAAACAGACAGTGAGGACACTTCCAAAAAAAGCCTTGAATGCATGACTTTCTTTATGAGAAAGGATAATAGTTCGTTTATACATTCATGGGTCATGGGTTCTCAGAGTAAATAATAATAATCCAAAATGCTTATTAAATGAACTGCTTTCCAATATGGTAGACTTTCTTTCGTCTTGCCTTGCTTTATAATAAGAAACTGATTTCTCTCTTCCATTTGAGACATATCTTTCACATACACCAAAATTCACTGTCTTACAAAGATATTAGAACTTAGAACTCTACAAGTAAATTATCCATAAACAAAAACCGTAAAGTTAGGAGAAAATTCGCACTTCTGAGACAGAGGCGTTACTCTGCAGGCCTCAAGATGACGTGAAACCCTCAGAGTTGAGACAAAATCCCCAATTCTGGGGGGAAAGCAAATAAACCAGTCCCAGCAGAGCCACAGAGGAAAGGGGTGTGGCGGGTGCAGGAGCTGCTATGAGTTCAGAAGCCATTTCTGCCACCTGCCCGGGATCATTACAGGGCCCCAAGCAACGTCACAACAGGGAGGACTCTCTCCACCTATTAAGTCATTACATCCCTCTTGTATCTAGCACAGCGCCCTGTACAAAGCTGGCAGTCGATAAGGATCTGCCAATCGATCCGCGGTCTAATAAATATAGAGTTAGCACTCAGTTCTTGATGGTGGAGAATTAGGCACTGAAAAGAAAACAAAGACCGTTGGTGGGAAACTAGCCTGCATTCTATTCTATTCCTTACTCGAAAGCACACAGTGGTGTGTTCCCTTGTCCTCATCGTCATCTTTCCTCTCTTACCTTCTTCTTCTTTTCTGGTTGCTCAGCCTCCATCCCCCCTCTTACCAGCAGCCTGGTATCTTCCCTTCACTGCAGGGAGTGAGACAGTCAACCCAGATGTCCACACTCCTACTACAGAAGCTGGAGGCCAAGGGGGAAGGACTTCCTGCATTTACCCCAGGGCACAAGATCTAAGCTTTGCCCACTGGACATCCTCAGGACACCAGTGAACCACAAAGGGGCTCCTTAAGGCTGGAAGTTGGCCCATGAAGCAGGAGCTCAGGGCTGACCGTTCTGTTCCACCGCTGAGTGTACTGTCCTCCAGCACTTGCTTCCCAGCCTCCTGAAATTTCTTTGGTCCTTGCCCCTGACAATAGTTGATTCTTCACCTTGCCTCTCCATTCTCTGCTCCTGATAACCTTTCATCCCCCAATAAAAACGTCAACTGGCTTAAATTACCCAGTTAGTTACTTTTTGTTTGTGGGGGAAAAAAATATGCAAAGCGATACTCAGGTAGGGAAGCGGCTGTGGCTCAATTAGTTGGGCTCCCATTTACCATATGGGAGGTCCTGGGTTTGATTCCTGGGGCCTCCTGGTGAAGGCAAGCCAGCCTGCAAGGCGTGGTGAGCTGACACAGCAAGATGACCCAACAAAGGGAGACAAGCAGATACAGGAAAACGCACAGCAAATGGACACAGAAAGCACAAGCAGCAAGGGGGGAATAAATAAATAAAAACAAATCTTTAAGAAAAAAAAAAAAAAAACAGTAAATGTAGGTAAATGCAGCATTATCTAAAACAAGAAAAAAGGGTTATTTCTCTTTCCCATTAATAAAGTTCAAGGGGAGGAAGTTTCCATGGCAGGCAGTGTGTTCCAATTTTCAGTCCATCGCATCAGGGCTTAAGGGGCATCTTTGAACACTAGAAAAGGGCATTCTTCCAGGTGGAAGAAGCCCTTGCAGATACATGGCTTAGCAAACAGTTGTCCTTTTGCGGAGTGCCCTGTTCCAGGAACTCAACTTGGGAAGCAGAGCCTGGGTAACTTCAGTCCTGACTTAAGCCCTCAGCCTGAGGTCTTTGCCCAAGATATAAATTGCACAACTGGATAGACAGTGGGCTATCGAGGCTGCTTCTATCTGCTGAAGATAGCAAGTACCTAATTGTCCTAGATGGCTGCTTAAGATCCAACCAAATGTCCACATTCCAGCAAGCAAGAAGAGATGAAGGAAATGCCTCCGACCTTTAAGAAAGCTTTCTGGAAGAGGCAAACTATTTCCACTTCTATCTCATTGGTGAGAACATAAATCACATGTAAGTGCAAGGAAGGCAAAAAGGCTGAGCTTTATTCCATCATTGAGAGAGAAGAGACAATCAGCAATCTCTAGTCCACTAGCTGAGGTTCAGTTAATACACTGGCATAGGACGAAAGTAGGCTGCAGCCTCTCTTTGACATTTTCAGTGTGAGGCAGTTGACCTCTGGCAAAATATATTAACAGTTATAGAACAAATACTTCAAAAAACCAGGAAGGACTTCCTAGAAAGTATCTGAGAGATCATCTAGTTCAAACCTCTCATTTGGATATTAATGTTTCATAACAGATACCACCTTGCCCAGACCGGTAATGCTGTATTTTTTAAATATGGCATTATCATTCATTTGCAACCTACCAATCCTTTGTTAATCATTACAACGAATGCTTTAATGCCTTTTTAACATTTAAATAATCCGTGCAATTAGCACAATGTCTAATAACAAATGGAAATGGGCACATGACTTTTGCAGGCCATTTAATAAGAGTGTGGACGCCTCATTGGCACCTAATAGATAAGGTGACCACCTTCTACGACGTCAAAATTAGGACACACCGCTTGTCCCGCACAGGGATGATGGGAACCACTGCTGGATGCTGAGGCCAACAGGAAAATGTGAGAGTCTATTCAGCTACCAGTATTAGTAACCTTTACGAGAATCATATGGTACTAAATTTTGAAAAAAAAAAAATAATTTTGGAATAACTTGAATATAAATCCACAGGGAAGGGGAATCAATCTGTCTCATCTGCTACTACATCCCCCTTGCCTGGCAAAACATCTGGTATGTACAGGAGCTCAAAAATATTTGTTGCCTCAAAGAAAGTGTCAAAATTCCTGTAGAAACTTAAATCTCTGAAATCCAAGACACAAGTTCCAGGAATTCACAAGGCACTGAACAAACAAAACGAACCAACAATTCTACCCACTGCATTTCAACCCTCCACCACCCCCCCCAAAAAAAAAACCTGTTTTGTGAAGGTGTGAAACATGGGGCTGTGGAGAGGATCTCCTGAAGTTGGTAAATTATTATTATATGCTGTCTACAAAATCCCTAGAACACCAAAAGATCTCATTTGCTAATATTATCAAGTCCCACAGAGTACCCACTCAACACGTTGTCAACACATAATTGATTATAACGTCATATGCTAAAGCTGCTATGTATTCCCCATGCATGTTTCTGTACTTTTCTTACATATAAGTATGCATAAAAAAATACGGTGATATTTCAGGATAGGGAGAGAAGGGATGCTTAGGGACTTAGCTATTCTCTGGAGATTGTAAAAAATTTCTAAAGCAACTGTAACAAAATATTAGCATCTGTTAAATGTGAGTGTCAGGTTTATTTTCTGTATGTAAAAGTTCTTCCTAATTCAAATTTTTAAAAGATAATTGATGACAGTTAAACTGCATGTAAAAGCTTTTTCTAAGATAATAATAACATCAATAAAACTGTATCTAATAGGGCGTTTTTCCCCAGAGTAAAACTTTTCTAATTTTAGAGAGACAGACAGGATTCACTTAACATAAATTCATGTGGCAGCCATAAAGTAGATGAAGGAAGGATGTTGAGAGAGTAAAGGAGAAATATATCACTCACTAGCCACGGAACTTTGAGAGAGGCTCCTTCTTACCTCTAAGCCTCAATTTACTTACCTTTAAAATGGAGATACTACAATCTAATCTCATAGGATTTTGTATGCACTACATGCAATTCCACATACAAATTATTTAGTACTCATAGTTCCTTGACAAACATCCCGAACTACTATTCATTCCCCTAGCTCAGTTCTCAAAGTGTGGTCCTAGGACTAGCAGCGTCAGCATAACTGGGGAAAGTTGTAGAAATGCTGACTCTCAGGCCCCACCCCAGACCTGGGGGCTGGGCCCAGCAATCCATGTTGCACAAGCCGTCCAGGTGATTCTAACCCATGCTACATCCACAGACTAACTGACTTTCCAATTTAAGTGAAACTTTTCTCTCCAGGCTTAGGGAGCAAGGGAATAATAGTCAAGTGCAGGAACTAGCAAAAATTTTCCATAAAGGGCTAGATAGTAAACACCTTAGGCTTTGTAGTATAAGAGGCAAAATCAAGGCTATTGTGCAGGTATTTACATAACCGGTTATGGTTTGGCCACCTGGCCTCAGTTTGCTGACTCCTGTACCTGGCCTCAGTTTGCTGACTCCTCCTAGAACACTGGAGTGTTCCAGGTCAGGCAGACGTGATGTGGCTTACCAGCTTACTAGCTGTAACCCCAGGAGCTAAGATGCTTCACTTCTCAGTCACCTCATCTGCAAAATGGAGATAATAATTACAAGATGGGAAGAACAAAGCACAAAAGCCCAGGGCTTTACCTACAGAGTTGAATTCACAAAGCTGTCGGTGCCCTTGGCACCTCTGGTTTTACTGTTGGCTTACACTTCCTTCCCACAGATTGAGAATCCAAACTTGACTGACCTCTTGACATTGGCTTCAATTATGCGGTTTGATTTGCGTGGTTTGGGCAAGCCCCCCTCAAAGCCTGTTTGGAAGCAGCCACGTGAAATATAGTAAGCTTCCAAATCACCTTTCAGACATGCAAACTAGTATTCTCCACCGAGAATTAAGTTTTTGCAAACTGCTGGTCTTAAGATCTGCAGAGAGCCAGCTCATTAAGAAAGAGCTAACAAGCCAAGGTGATGCTCGACCTGTGGCGGCAAAGCACCAAATGTCCCACAGCTTCTGCGGATGCTCCTGGAGGCAAGCCGGTGCCCCAGTGATGCCTTAAAACCATGACCGCTCTTACACAAGACTCGCAGTATTCCGCTCGCCCTGTCAGAGTGGCTCAATATTTCTTAATGGACTTAGATCCCCAACGGGCTGAGATGTGCGGAAAGGAGGACAGCCTTTTCATACATTGTTGCTAGGAATAGCACAACGTGACAGAGCATTTTTGGGGAGGCAATGTATCCATTAAAATTGAAAAGACCCTTTAATACCAACTAATTTTCTATGTATTTAATCCTAGATAAAAATGTACATGTGCATGAAGATGCATGTACTAGGTTTTAGTCTTTATCTGAAACATTATTAGTAAGAGCAAACAGCTGTGAACAGCTACATGTTCTGTAAGTGTGGGATATCTATACTATGGAATATTATGCAGCGGTTAACAAGGATGAAAACACTATCTATGGGATGACCTGTACATATATCTAAGAGATATTAAATGGGGGAAAAAGGTAGTCTGACTGACGATGTGCATACACCATTTATGGAATATGAAAATTAAATTAGGTATTTCTTGCACTATGTAAAAGCACAGTAAATATGCAAAATTTGCAGCAATTATCTATGAGGAATCTCAAATTAGGAGGAGTTGGTCTCCGTTTTTTATAGAAATTTTAAAACTGCAATGTATTCATATATTACTTTTTTCACTAAAGAAAATCAAACAAAAATGATATATGGCACAGTAAGATAAAAATCAAAGAAAGAAATTGAGTTAAGGGAATATGCTGTTTCTACACTCATTTTCCAAAGCAGGGAGTTAAAAGTCTCCCTTCTCGGATAACTTAACAGATACTATATCATCATATATTTTTCAATTATTAGCAAGAGAAACAGGTCAGTGCCTTGATTTAGACTGAAGATGCAGCTAATATTGGGCACTTACTCAACAGGACGGCTCCCAGCTGAGTTTCCTGGCTCTTTTTTTTTTTTTTTTTTTTTTTTTTTCTCTAATTAACAGGTAGCCTCAATCCTAAAAGTCCTTTTTTAGCTTTAGTGCCTATGGCATTTCAGAGTGTGAATAAACTGCAAGCATTTAATCCTGTCTGCATTAACAGGAATCACGACATGCACATTCCATCAGCCAGGTCTCTCCACACAATGCGGGGAGAGGAGGCTAGGGGACTCGATCTTTTAACTTACAGGGTAAACAAGGAGCAACATACCTGATCCTAAGGGTACAGACCAAAGTATGGAACCAAAACGGAACAAGAGGTAGGACATCATGCTCAGCGGGAACACGCTTGCCTATTGCTGCAATCTGGCCAGCCATTTAAAGAAAGGTCAAAAGCAAAGGGTAGACAAAGGAGGGTGTCTTAGCTTGCCAGGGCAGCTGTTACAAAGTGCACACACTGGTTGGCTTAAACAGCAGGACTGCACTGGCTTCCAGTTTTGGGGGGCGAGAAATACAAAATGAAGGTGTCAGCAAGGCCATGCTTTCTCTGAAGTCTCTAGTCTCCTGGTGGAGGCTGGCCGGCAATTCGTAACTTAACCTCTGCCTTTTAGGACCATCTCTTTTGCACTCTCTCTCTCTCTCTCTCTCTCTCTCTCTCGCTCTCTCTCTCTCTCTCGCTCTCTCTCGCTCTTGCTCTCCCTCTCTCTCCCCTCCTCTTCATGTGTCCAAATTTCCTCGGCTTCTACAAGGATTCCATCCAGACTGTATCAAGTCCCACCCTGACTCAGTTTGGACTCACTTTAACTAAGAGGATCTTCGAAGATCCTATTTAAAATGGTTTCAGATCCAGAGGTCCAGGGGCTAAGACATGAACATGTCTTTGTTGGGGACAGGATTCAAACCAGAACAGGCGGCACAAAAAATAAGAGATGAATGCACTGGTGAGGGCACTTCAAGTATACGGACACTGCACTGCCTCTGCTCAGCCATCAGTCCTCAAAGAAACTCTGTGACATGATATGCCAAGACTGCTGAACGTGGTATTACACAGTTCATTAATTCAGTTGTCCATTCAACAATATTTATTGAGTCCCTCCTGCGTGCAGGACACATAGGCCCAGCCATAAAACAAATGGAGCAACCTTATTTCTTATTTCGTCAGGGCCATCTTTACCCAGCTCAGGTGAAATAAGAAATAATAAGGACCACTGGCAACTTTCCACTTCACCAAAATGATTCAACATAAAAGACCCTTCTTTATTCTATGGTTATGTCCCTCCTGTTTTTGTTGTTTTGTTTTATTTTTAATAACAAAATATCATTTCTTTTGTGAAATAATAGTGACAATAGGTATTTTTTTCTAGATGTTAGCTATTCTACATCAGCCCTCCAAATTTTTTTTAACTAGTCCACGATATTCAAAACTAGAAAGCACTGACAAATGGTATTATAAAACAAAGAAATGAGGAATAAAGGAAGCATCAGGCTCTACCTACCTACCCTCTTTCCCACCCCACAACTCCCTTCCCCATCAACCAAAATCTATCAAATACTGTTATTTCACTCTCGAACTTGCAAGTGCTTTTTCAGCAGTTTTATTCCCACCTCTTCTTCACGCCCATCAAGGCATCTTCATGTTCTCAGCTTCCTAGGGCTGGTTGCCCTACAAATCCCTTCTCAGTCTACACCTCTGGGGTGTGTGGTCATTAACAGGTGTCAAGCCAATACCTGGGGCTTTGTGTCACAGCCATCCAAAGTCCTTCAATGCGAGTATCTTTTATCACTGTCGGCTGAGCTCACCCACTGCCCTGGCACCTGTGTCCACACCTCCAGCAGGCTAAAGCCATCCCAGCAGGTAGAGCTGCCTACCTTTAAAATGACTTAACAGGTCTGCTCTGAGCAAGGGCCATGAGAACAGTCCTTTTTTTGCAGGATGCCCAGGAAGCTGGGCTGCAAGTGGGCAGGTAGCAGAAGCTGACACATCCCAGCAGCCAGGAGAAGGGGCCAGGTGGAAGTTCCTATTCTTCAAGAAGGCGGTGGCAATTAATCCTGCCTAAACAACTGCAGTTCATCTCCGGGAGTGCATCAATAATTCAGCAAGCAGGGGAATGAGAATAACCAGACTTTTGTTACCTGGGCTTTGTTAACTTTTTTGTTTCTGTTTTTGTTTCTAACAATGGAGTATCAGGTAGAATAAGGAATTACGATCTACTCAAAGGAGTTTTGACTTTAAGCAACGGTCAGCAAGAGTTTTACTAAAGTATTTTTACTAAAGCATTTAGAAGATTGAATCTAAAAATAGATCAGTGGTTGGAGGAAGGGGAAGGTGCCATCCAGGGGACATTTGGCAATGCCTGGAGATATTTGTGGTTGCCACAACTGGAAGGTGGTGCTACTGGCATTTAGTGAGTGGAGACCAGGGATGCTGCTAAACATCCTACAATGCACAGATACCACCCACCCACCCCCCAAAATAAAGAATTATCTGACGCAAAGTGTCAAACAGGGCCAAAGCTGAGAAACCCTGCACTGACTCATTCAAAGTTCCAACGATTCTAAATAGTGAGTACAGTCACTATACCCTTTTTACAGAAGGACAAACTGAGGCACAGAGAGGTTTAAACAACTGGCTCCCAGGGGATCTGAGATTCAACCCTGGCAATCTAGCTCCAGAACCTGCATTCTTCACCGTCAAGCTACCTGGCCAGAAAACAAACTTTCGCCCCACCTCTCCAGCAGCAACCCACCAAATCAGGTTCCATCCCTTCACCATAATTCCTCGTAGGATAGCTCTGGAGTCTGGCTTATTCACTTGCTGGCCCTCACAGTAACAGCACAAAGCTGCCACAGAGTGGCAGTCCACAAAGTGGCAGTTCACAAAGATAAAGTTATTTAAATGTGACCATCTGTGCATCCAGCTCACTTCTGTTACAGGCTGACAGCAGAGCATCGTTTTCATTTTGGCTGTGACTGTATATACTGATATCCAGAACAATGAACCTGATGCAAGGAAAGATTTCTCCTCCAAAATTCAAAGAGTAGAACTTTCATTTAATATTAGAGTTGGAAATCTCCTCTATAATTGAAGAATCCTGAGCTAATATGCATAAACAAACCCATGATGAAAGTTTACACAAATTGGTATTTGTTTTTCAAAGAGGATCATTCTTGTCAGATTATCAATGGGATGGGATACCAAGAAATGTTAAGAACCCCTGATATAGTTCTATGCCCCACTTTTCCTCATTTTACAAATGAGCAAACTGAGGTGAGAAAAACTAAGTGGCTTGCCAAGGACACATCTGATTCCCACAAAGGGGGGCACAAGAAATGATGGTATCGATTCCCCCAACCCTGTGGAATATCTCAGAAACACTCTTTCTGGTTAACTGATTTGGAGCACTCAAATATTAGTATCAAAACTGTTAAATAAAATAAAGCCAAAAGAGGGAAAGCTTCAGCCTAGTTAAAGAGAGATTCCCTCTCAACACCAATCTTGCAGAATCTGGCATTGGTATAACTGAAACTGATTTAGACCCCTTTAAGGTCGAGTAATACTATTAAGATGCATTCTTCCAGTGTCCCTTCTCTATAATTTTTCAGAATGGCATCAGTCCGAAAACAAACTGCAAGTATGGACAGTTCAGTGGTGTGCCATGTGTATAAGTGGGGCAAAGACAAGCTTAAGAAATACCCCTGAAATACTAGTTGACTGAACCTACAAGAACCTACAAGGCCCTGGGGCTACCCAGGTTCAAATCCACACTCCACATCCACCTTATGTACCCTTAGGTACATACCCCAAGAAATTATGTACATAGGTGCACCAAGAGGCATCTACAAGAATGTTCCTTGCACTTTTATTCCTAAAAGCCTAAAACCAGAAACAACTCCAGAAGTCTACCAATAAGAAAATGGGTAAATGGTGGCATATTCACACAGTCAATGAAAAAAAATAAAAGTACTTCACCTAACACGATTAGTGAATCTCCTGAACAGCATCTTGAGCAAATGAAGTCAGAGAAAAAAGAGCATCTATTCTATGGTTCCATTTACTTTAACTCCCACAAGAGGCAAAACTATCCCTGGTGTGAAAAATCAGAACAGTGGTTGCCTGGGTGGGGTGGAGGGAATGCCGGGTGTGGCTGGGGTGCTGGGAATGTTCTCAATCTTGACCTGGGTGGTGATCACACAGGTGAAAACACACTAAGACAATGACCATGTATTGCATTATGTATTTAAGATGTATGCACTTTACCATATGTACATTTTACCCAGACTAAAAATTGTCTTACTTGTTCAATGAGAAGTTAAAAAACGTCAACTGTGCCACTTATTAGCTGAGGGTCTTAAGACCAAATGTTTTACTTCCCTGGGCCTCAAATTCCTCTTTGTAAAATGGAGACAATAATAGACCCTTTTCTCATATCAAGTCATAGTAAAAAATTAAATAAGGTAAGAACGTGTGAAATGTTAGCACAATGCTTCAAACCACATAGGCTGCTATTATTTCTATCATCATCATTATGATAATAATTCTTAGGGATATTTCTGCACTTACTTCTCTTCATTAATGTAAGAATTAACCACTGAATATGAATTGTTTTTTTCCCTATCTTTCGGCAAAAAAAAAAAAAAGAGTAAATGTTGTTATAATAAAATGCAACTAGAGATGTAATATAAATAAGAGAATTTGGCCTCAGCCTCCCCAAACTCAGACCAACCAGAGATCTGAAAATTAAAACACGCCACCCACCCACCCCACTCCCCAAAATTGCATCCCTGTGCTTGCATCCTCCGTGATATTGCAGAGTTGTCAGATACCTTGTTAGCGAGGGGTGCAAATGTGAAAGATATCACACTGCTATTCTGCATGTTCTGACAAGACCACAAGGAAACACAGTCCCCAAAGAATCGGAGAGCCCAGCATGCAACCTGATTAATCACCAGAGGAAAAAGTCCATATGGTGTGATGGTGGAATACTCCGTGAACACAAAGGAAAAATATGTAGCCAGCAGTAAACAGAACAAAGGGGCAAGAGAGAGGGGCGAGGTAGCAACTACTGAATCTCCCAGGACATATGTTTCCAGAAAACCAGGAGCCTTGCCTCCTACACTGTTTTCACTTGGTTTCTCATGGCTGCCGTAACTTTTATGGTGGAGCCTTTTGACCTGGATGGAGATGAAGTTTACAGCTGTGGCTTTAATGACAGGGATGCACATTTGTCTCCTTCAGAGTTGTTACCATGTTTCACATGCATTTCCTATGGAGTATAAAAGCATGTAATTCCAAATTCTCAGAGGCAAAAGGGAACGCAAGTAACAGATAATGGGGAAAGGATATACACCCAGAAGGAAAGTGACACCATATGAGAAAACTGGGACATTTATCCTTTTACATTCCAGAATGAGGTAAGGTTATTGAAAAGCCCTACAGTTCAGCCTTCAAAGGCAATCAAGTTAACTTCACCATCTTCCAAATTCACAGTCAGATGCTCAAGAAAGTATCACCTACTATAAGAGGTAAGTTACACAGAAATGTGTTAAAATGGATAATAAAAATGGGCAACGAGGGAATTCATTGAGCGCAATTTAGTTATAAATTTCTTTTAAAGTTAAGCTAAATATAAAGAAAAGTCAATTAGGTAGAAGCTTTAAGCACTGTGCTGAATTACTTTAATAGTCATTTCTATCTAGTCAAGGCCACGAGAAGTCTCACCATTGAATATTCTCAGCTGATTTGCAGTTTCTTGCCCCCAATCTATTTACATGCAGGTATCTATGAAGAAAACAGATCTGGATAAAGTAATTTTACCTTTCTTTATGAGAAACATCTTACACATAGGGGGTTCATATTAGGATGTCACACCATCGTTTCAGCAACGCAAGAGACAACAGATTTCTTGGCTGAAAAGCCAAGTCTTACTAGCATACGGAAATCCTTGAGGGATCAGGCAGGAATAAGGAGACACTGAGTATGAAAATGAACCAAGTTTTCAGAGCCACCTGTTCTTAAATAAGGATCAATTCCAGGAGGACAAAGGAGACACATTCTCCCCCAAAGGAATCCAGAGTGCCAGGCCCTAGAGTTCAAAGGGCCTCAAAACTAAGCTATGAAACATTTGTTCTTGAAAATCCTGAAAAGTTCTTTGAAAAGCAGCCACTTGAAGGTTGACTCTCCTTTTGTACTGAACCTTATTTTCTTGGAGCTTTGCAAGGGCTTCAGTTTTATGCAAATCATTCTTTGAGCCTTCTTTGTCATCACAGAGGCATTTTGCTATTCTGAAGCTGGCTTCTTTTGTTCCCCTCTCCTCCAATGAATTCAGACTATCTCCTGGCTTTTGTTTCTCTACAGTAGTAAAAGTCTATTGTGATGCAGCGGCAGACAATTTAAGCTAAGGTGACAATCATTTGAGAAAAGAAAGCAAACCTGCTTTCATAAACTCCTACCACATGACTAAATATGCCTTCTAAAGCAGGGGGCAGGGAAAAACACTGCAACCCTCAGTATTTAGCGCAGAATAAGATGACAAAGGAACGTGGAAATGGCAGGTAAAAGCAGCTGGCATTTATAAGTACTACATAACCTTCATTTCCCTTAATGATGTCTATAGATCAGCGTTTCTCAAAGTGTGGTCCAGAGATCCCTGGGGGTCTCCAAAATACTTCCAAGTGTAGAACTCTACTGGTGTAGAGCAGAGTTTCCCAGAGACTACATTACAGTGACAGCACAGCACGCTGAATGCAAAGGAGTCAGGAGGATCCAGCTGTCTTCTCTAAAGCCAGACGTTGAAGAGATTTGCAAAAACGAAAACCAATGCTACAGGGCAGAGTTGAGTAGCTGTGGCAGAGATGTTATGACCTGCAAAGCCTAAAATATTTACTACCTGGTCCTTTACAGAAAAAGATGGTGGTGGTGGCGGTGGTGGCGGCAATCTTGAGTCATGAGTCAGAAGCTACACCATGAGCACTTTACATGGATCAAACCTTTGTTCCCAGTAATTATACGAAGAAGATCCTATCATCACCTCCACTGTATAGAGGAAAAATTTAAAGGTCAGAAAGGTTAAGAGACTTTGAGTGAAAGGGAGTCATCAAAGCCAGGTCTAACTCCAGGATTAATCACTACCTGCTAACTTTTCAAAAGCACTCCAGGGTAAAAAGACAAAAACTTTCTTGCACTCAACAACCTTCACTAGCAAAAACCAAAAAAAGGTATTTCTCCATTTAAGTGAGGGCACAGAACGCCATTCATTCCACCCCAAAAACAAGTTCTCAGGTTCAGTTCCCTGCTCATCTGTGCACCTACACACCAAAGGGCCTTGCCGGGGTAGATACACAGGAACATAGATTCATGTAACTCATCAGTGAAAAGACCCTCCTAAAACAGACTACTGCCTCACATTAGAAATGAGCCTGTTTTTTTAAAAATGGATATGCACTTAAGATGTCAATTTGTGGCCCCTTAACAACAACAAAAATGATTAGCATGACCAGGCAGCACTAGGGAGGACTTAGTACACGGAGGAACCACGTAATGAGGTCTGTTCTCATGGCAACAGCCTTTTGTCAAATTCTGAGTTTTAAGAGCCTCAAGTGACATTCCAATGGCACATACTGACTGTGCCATACAGTGTTCTCAAAACATTTCCTGAAACCCGTTTCACTCCATCCACCTTCACTTACACACTCACACTCTCTCTCACACACACACACTTATTCTCTAATATTTTTTATTAAGGTTAATTTAGTAAAGTTAATACGTATATTTAATATAGTAGTGTTTCTTCTTTTTCTCAAAACGGATTGACACTGTACACCATCTCATCAATAACATCTGGTTATAATTATTGTTCATTTGGCAAAAACTGTAAAATTAAAACTACACTACCACAACCTCGAACAAGTCATACTGGCTATAGAACTCATGTTATCTTCAATAGAAATGTTAGACTCCAAAACTAAAAACCAAGTTGTAAATTCTCAAATTGATGCCTAAAATGCAGTGGGGCATGCATGGGGCCCTGCAAGGCACAAGGATTTCAGAGCTGGCTGAGACCTCAGAAGCAGAGAGACCCTATACTCAAAGGAACTCATCCTCAGGGGAAGAAAACTGAGACACAGGAACCATCAAATTAAGTAGTAGACACTTTCGATATAATCTGGTTCTCCCCGTTCGACGCTCTTAAAACATCTGGAAGCCTCATGCCCATGCAGAAATGTTTATTTTTTAATTTTTAATTGGAGGAATCGATAAAAAATCCAAACAGTTCAAAAAGTACACAAGTGAAGAGTTTTTGGTGACCCCCACCCCCCCCCCCGAAAAAAAAGTAGCTACCTTTGTTAACAAAGTCCTGCCAAAGATGGTGTGTGTGTGTGTGTGTGTGTGTGTGAGTGTAAGAGAGAGAGAGAGAGAGAGTCTCTCCTACCCCTCCACTGGAGAAAAATCTTAAATAGAATATCATACAAATTCTGCGTGTGCTCTTTTTCCACTCAGCATCTAGTTAGGTTAGAAATCATTCAGAATCAGTACAGACAGAGCCACATCTTTTCTTTTAAATAGCTACATAGTGCTCCATCATGTAAACATGTCATAATTAAGAAGTACCCTAATTATGCATATTTTGGCTGTTTCCAGTTTCACGTTATCACAATAGTTGCTGCAATGACTACCCCTGTACACAAACCTTGGTACCGATGTACAAGTTTCTCCACAGGATAAATTCCCAGAAATGTGATTGCTGAGGCAAAAAGTATAGATTTTTTAATTAAATATATACTACCATGGACACAGCAGTAGGCCAAACATAGGCAGGTAATAGAGTATGTTTAGCCATACCTTTACCAACACGGTGTTTTATCAAACAAGTTGATCTCTGTCAGTCAACATGACATAAATGGCCTTATCTCACTAAGAGACATTATAAAATCTATATAATGGCCCCTTAACACCTACAGCCTTGGTGCCTTTAAAAGCCTCATAAGGCCCTTCATAAACTGGCCTTGTGCCTACTTTATTGCAGTTTCATCTGCTACATCTCAGCTACTCCCTAAAGTATTAACTGGTATTTGTATGAACACATGGCTTAGCACATGCTCTTCCCTCTGCCCAAAATGCTGTTCCCACTCTTTGAAATGCACATCTCAGACCCTACTCAACTTCAACATCCCTTAGTATTCAGTCTTGCCTCCCTTAGCTCCTCCCCACACATGAAACCAACTAGAGTCAGATTTAGTGCCTCCCCTGCATGCACACCTCTTAAAACCTGTGTTATGTAGCAGACTGCACCTTTGTCCCTCTTCCTAGACTATTTGAGCACACCTTTCCAGGGCCTCTTTGGGTTTCCTCAGTGCTCATGAGCACTAAGTCCCGCCAGCTAATGGGCAGAGAAATGTAATAGACAATGGCTGACAGACACTATTGATAGGAATATATATTCAATTATAAAACACTACCTGGGCATTTAACAATAAGAGTTCAGAATATATTAGAAAAAAGAATACAGTGCCAAGTTTAGGACATCTCATGGGTAATAAGGAGAAGCATCTGAATTTTTTTTCTTACATAAAATATATTCTTTCCCATCACAAAACCTAATGGAAACATAAAAATCATTTGTTCTAACAAGTTTTAGACAGGTATTAAATTCAGAATTTCTCATATATTAATCATTTATACATCTGGCTAAATAGTTAGACCTTAATAGGATACCTATGTCTCCATAAAACTGGATCGTCTGATGTAATGAATGGGTAAATTGTGCTTTTAATATTCCTCCACTGTTCGTCTTTTTTTTTATCCTTTCATTTTCATGCCAAGAAATAGCAACCAATTTATAGAAGTTCTTAGTCTCACATCGTATCCAAATGCTGTAAAAACAACTGTTAATAAAAGGGCTGGGAAGATTTTTGAAGAAGAATATGTGCAACATACAAAAAAGTTTAGTATGCGTTCACACAGAGGTAGCTAACTTTGCCACGAATTTTTCAATTCTGATCATTTCCACAGGATAAGAAGTAATAATAGCAGCTAGAATCTATCAAACAACATGTGCACACATCGTACTTGTGTCATTTTTGTGCATTATTTCATTTGATTCTCAGAGTTAAATTTGTAAATCACATGTCATACCTGAAAAATCCCAGCTGAAAGCTTAATGCAAAGATGTGTTATTACTAGGTAGAACAATGGAGATTCTGAACACTCATTTTGTCCAATTCCATGGAGCATGGTCTTTACTACTACCTAAATCTCTATTATATGCTTCTCATAAATTGCCAAAGTCTATGTTTCAAATGAAAAAACATGATTTGCAACTTATGTGCAACACAAAACTCTTCTTCAAACCATTTACCGTGCCACTTATATTGAAAAGCAGCTGAATCCTTAAAGAGGAGACAAATGCTACATGATACAAGGGAAGTTAACATTATGTTTCAAATAGTATAGTATTCACTATTTACCACGGACTAGAATGGACCAAATATAATGCAGAAGAAAAGGAAATAAACATGGATTTCTCATTCTCCATCCTTCTTTCCTTATGTTTCCTCCACAGCCTAAAATGCATCTATCTTCAGCCTGTGTGTGATGTGAACCTCCCTTTCCCATCCTCCCATCACAAAATTCTTTATGGGTTAGGGGTTCAAGTGTAAGCTCCTCTTTACCTAACCTGATCTCACTATGCCTTCAGCCTCAGGAAAGCCCCATGCATCCTTCATGGCATTATAGTTTCACTGAAATGTTCAAGACTACATCTGCTTTTGATAGGAACCAAAATGGTAGCCTAGGTAAAGTTTTGCCCACATTACTAAACTTGCTGGGATAGTTTCCAGAATTTGTCACATGTACAGTATATAAATATAAACTCATCGTAAGAGATTAGGACAAACAGTTCTAAACAAAACATGATGGTCATCCTTTGCCTCCTTCTACCCAATGCTATTCCATATCCCAATGAGAACAGATTGATGTCTACTCATTTTTCTAAGTGACTGTATGTAAGTAACACACAGATACACATACATGTTAGCTGGTGCTTACATTCATTTAAAAAACACAAATAGGTAATACTCCATATGGCTCTGCAACTTGCTTTTAAAAACCCCAAAATAGGGAAGCGGCTGTGGCTCAATCAGTAGGGCTCCCGTTTACCATATGGGAGGCCCCGGGTTCGGTTCCCGGGGCCTCCTAGTGAGGGCAGGCCCGCCCGCACGGCATGGTTGGCTGACCCAGCGAGCACAAGCAGCAAGGGGGGGATAAATGAATGAATAAATAAAATCTTTTAAAAAAATAAATAAATAAATAAATAAATAAAAATAAAAATAAAAATAAAAACCCCAAAATATATTAAGCCTTTTTTCCATGTCAGTATACATAGAGTTAATGTCATTTGAGGGGCCTAATATTCGTTTTATGTGTACCATATTTTATTTAACCATTCCCTATTGGCAGATTACCTGACTTTGTCTACATAAAAACACAACAATTCTCTCCAAAAATTAATCATTCTCTGAGCAGTTTCATCCAAGAGATGTAAAGAAACAATAGCGTGCCTTTCAAGGAAGACAGCTCTGAGATCTAAAAATGCCTGGAA
Source organism: Tolypeutes matacus (assembly GCA_026826555.1). Taxonomy (NCBI): domain Eukaryota; kingdom Metazoa; phylum Chordata; class Mammalia; order Cingulata; family Chlamyphoridae; genus Tolypeutes; species Tolypeutes matacus. Next base: position 15,927,764 of record JAKSZT010053825.1, read on the forward strand.
TTGAGGGCATCTATTAATTTCCTTGGAAAAAATCACTCCCTAAATAAAGCCTACCACCTACTCCAAAGCCAAAAGAGGATTGCTGTTATTCAAAGAGCTTTGTTTCTGGTCAAAAACTTAGAAGGCCCTTTGAAAGAGAACAGGAGTCAACTATCAGAAACTATCTGAGAGAACAGTTTTCTCTTAGAATAGAGAATCCATAAATGGCACAATTCTGGCCTTAATGTGTGATTATGAGGAAAGAAAAAGCAAGAGTTATCTTGTATCATGAACCATGGACCTTCTGGGGGAAAACACATAGACGATTTCAGGGACCCAGGCTTTACCTGTTTCTGCGCCTGCTTGTTCAACCTATCTTCCACTCTTTTGCACATGTCCTCTACTTTGCATAGAAATGATGTCCAAGAGTTAGAAGGCAAACATGGCCCAGAAACTGCTGTTACAAAAAACGCATGTCCCCATTGGGCACAAGGGCAATTAAAGCACTCGCCTTTTGTCCTGGAGAGAAGAGGCAAAGCAGGCAGCCTTGGCACACCCTGAGATGGGATGTGATGTTGCCCCTTGGGGAGCTCTGCCTTCTCTCACTCTCTCCAGGATGGGTTTAGTGGCCTTCAAGGACCAGAAAGCTTGTACTTCTAAGAAGTGACCGGAACCTTCCTGCAATCACTACACATACATTCCAAGCCACCTGCTGCATCCAGTGAGAGCTGCTGAGGAGGTCACAAGTAAGGAGTAAAGTCTACTGCCTGGCTGGACTAAGGACAGAAGGAAACCTGGCAAAGCGTTACCCCATTACCTAACCCTGACAAGAGCTTGGATGGTGCCCAGGGGAAGAGAAAAGAAATGGAGCAGAAAAATAGTATGGGAATAACAATGAGACTTGTGAGAAGGTATGCCCCCTTGCCTGACTGGCCTTCCAAGGCAGTGCTTTCATTCCAAAGCACTTGAGAGAAATACCATTTCTAGTTCCACTAAAGCTCGGTAGATGGGGGATTTTCGTAACACAGATTCCCAAAACACTTCCAGTATAAAATAAAAGGAAGCTAGTCAAATCCTCAATTTCTTTGATCATGTGATGTCAGAAAAAAAAAGATACATTTATTTTATCATCTAAAACTATCATCATTTAAAACTATCACACTAGTTTGTCTTCCTCAATTTCTTGGAGAAAATATCCAACAATAAACATAAGAACTAGAATTCCTGATGCTGTTTCACCAGGGATACATAGAAATGCTCCTGCAAGAAGCCAATCCTATATAAATCAATGTCTGCAATTCATATTTGCCCTTGCAATTTCAGCTTGGCACCTGTATTTCCAATGACACCAGGGCCCTCAGCATCCTGTAACAGACAGGTCTTCCCAGCTGGCCAGCACTGTGGCCTCTCTCTGTATCTCAGTTTCAGCTGCCCCAATTATTTATTTGAGGTGCTCGCCTTAGGACCCCTTCAAAAGTGAATTTCACAAATGCCACACAGTCTACATTTTAAGTCTGATCGCTGTAAATATGCATCAGGTTCTATTGAAAATCCCCGAGGCTTTTTATATGATCCAGTAAACAAACCAACTTCTGTGTATGTGTGTGCATACGTGTGTGTATGTATACATAGAATTTCAACTCTTTATTATAGATAATGATAAGGGAAAAGTTTTAAGACTCATTCCCACGAAGAGGTCGTTTCAATTGCTAAGTCATTTCTGGCTGATATTAGGCATCTTTGTTAAGCAGCCCCAAGTGTGAATTGCAAAATGCTTTTTATAGGTTAGTAGTAAATATAATTTTCATTCCTAGAACATAAAATCCAGAGTGATGGATTAGTACAGTAATGACCTCAAGTGGAAGTCAGGATGCCCAGGGTCTGGTTCTGACTTTGCCACAATCAGCTCCTGTCCACTGGCCAAACCTCCACAACCTCTGCCCTCTGCATGAAATTCAAGGTCACCTTGAATTAAGATATTTTCCCTGATAAGCTGGTAAGAGAGACAGGGCAGTCCAAATAATGCAAATATGTCTAAAGTATGCCAAGTAAGTCGAGGTCAAGTCACCCTCGGATAAAAGATTGTGCCACTGACAAGCCTCACACAAGACAACCCAGAAAAAGAAAGCTGGGATATGGCAATGTTTACCATTTACTAGGCAATGACCCAGAAACAGGCAAAGGGCACAGAATTTAAAGTAGCAGCTGCCAAGGGCACGGAGAATTGAATTTTGCAAACATAAGCATAAGCCTTTTACTATGGAAAACACAAGAGGGGATGGGATATTGGCTCTTTCTTTTATTCTGAGTTGCCACATCCAGCTCTGTGAGATGCCAGATTAGACTGCTCCAATCCACCAAAAAGCTCCAGAACAGAGAGAAATGCAAAGAGCCTTCCCTGCCGTGTAGCTAATCACCAACAAAGCTGGAGCCCTGCTTCCACAGCTGGTGGCCTCAGAGTCTCTGAGAAGATGGAAGCAGCTCATGTTTCATCTAGCTCTGATTCTCAAAGATCCCCAGCTGAGAAGACAAATACATGGATACAGAGTCTAGGCTGCAGCTTGGGGACCTTCCTCCTAGGGTGACAAACACACAGAGCCCCTTTCCGGCTGGGAGACACCTCGCTAAATCCTGGTCTCTGCCTACCTCCCTGCAAATATTATAAATTCAGCAGGAAAGACATATTACTCCAGGGGAGGTCTCTGTCTCTCTCTGGAGACAACATCCCTACCTGTCAACACACCTTCCCTGACAACCACCTCAACAGACCTGAGGTAGAGTCGGTGATGCCAGCCAGAGCTCAAGTAGGTAGACAACTTTAGAGAAGGGGTCAAGTGGGGTGGGTAGACAAGTCCCCACACCATGCAATTATCCAGGAGACATGCTTAAAGGACCTCTGCTAAGGAGAAACTTGCAAACGCTGGGTACCCAATTTCACTTCTGGAAGCAGAGTCTGAGCTTCCCACACCCCTATCAACATAATGGCATGTGATTAAACTGTCTTGTTCTGTTAGCCCTTTAGCAGACTTGGAAACAAAAAAAGTCATAATCCTCCCATAAAGCTGTCATATTTTGAGGGCTATTTAACAAATTGATTTCCCGAAAAGGAGCAGGTATTGCTGCACATTTTATACAGCACCCCCACAAATGTTTCTCTAAGTGAATGCAAATGGGCCTCTGAAGAGTTTGTCTAATGTGTTAATAAAAAGACTTGTAAGACCAACGAAGCTACAAAGTTGTACTTAAAAAATAATTCACGCTTTCCTAAATTCCCATTCTTTTACATCCTTTTATATAAAAGTTAAGAGCTTTGTTTTCTTTTCATCCCAATCACTTGGTTTGAGAGGAAGAAGGAACGTCAACCAGTAACTTCCAAGACAGTCAAAACTGCTTTTAGTGACGAGGGCAGGGCCCCTGTAGTGCGATCCCAGAGCACATTTACAGCCTTAACAAATTCATCTGCAAGGTGAACTCCCCAGCACTCCCTGGGGAGCCATGAACCATCATACATGAATAAACAGCCCTCCACCAAAATGCAGGTCCGAGGGAACCCTGGGCAATGGCTGCACACCATTCTGAGGTGCCCCAAAAGAACCCCCCGAAAGCAAATTTCAGATATTAGATTTTCAAGCCAAAGGATTCCCAACATTTCCTACAAATGTGGTGAAAATAGTGAAATGTGCTAGTGTTTTCTTCTCAACAGGTAATAAACAGATACCTAGAGTTTCATTTCCATGTAGGCATTATTCATCTGGTAAGCTTTACATGGTCTCTTCTCCAGCACCTAATGGCCAAAGGCTAATTCATTTTTGGTTAGTTGGTTTTGGAGATTTCGTCATTGAATTTAACCTTCTGAATCTACAGTACATGCATATTTTATAAAGGTACAAAAGGACAGACACTGAAAATTGCATCTTCTTCCCTCACCTGTTGCCCAGCCACCTCCCAAGCCAACCCCTATAACCACTGATGCTCGAATACATGCCCGCAAAAACAAGTAGCCTAAACTAGATACTGCTGTGGACCTTTAACAAGATATCTCGATAAATATAGACACCTATATGGATAGATAAACATATGTATCTGTTCATGTGGAGCTGCCAGGCTGATTGCAACAGCTGTACGTAAAATCATAAATAATGATTTAGATGTAGCATAATTCATTAAAACAGCCCCTATTAATGGGACTGTCAGGTTGTTTCCAATCCTTTCCAAATCCAAACACTGGTGCAATGAATAACCTTGAGGTATCATTTTGCACTTAGGGAAGTACACCTGTAAGCGAAGCAGATAGGGGCAGAGTTGCTGGATCAAAGCATATGTGCGTATATACATTGTGCCTGGCATAGCCAAATCACCTTCATAGAAGCCATATCAATTTAGAGTTCCCGCTAGAGCGGTCTGAGAGTACCCTTTGCCCACAGCCTCACCAACTGATCACAGCACAGGCCAGTACTAAAAGGCCACTCCCTATCCTGGCACAGAGAACAATGCGGAGCTGCAGCAGAGGGCAAGGCCTCCTTCCATTCGCTCGCAAGCTCCCACCTTTGCCTGCCCCGTGGAAGCAAAGCAATCAACATCACGGGCTTGGAGGGCAGAAATCGCTGAAGGCGACCAAATGACCCTGGGCTCGGCGTCCTCATCTATAGAATGGGCACGCATGCAAGCCTCCTTCCCCCAACCAAATATAAGCTAGCCCCTCCCCTGAAATGCAGGAAGGACTGAACGCCACAATGCCCGGCTCTCCTAAACATTTAGCAAACGTTCACGATGACTGCATTCCCACTCACAATCCAACAAGAGACAACTAATTTTCCCAAGCCAAAGTAAGAAATCATGGCAATAAGAGATGCGACACCACTGTTTGACAGGCTGCCACAGGTCCCCCCAGGAAATGGGGGTGGCCCTTTTCTGTGCCCAGGGCGCGGCTCTCAGACACACAAGGGCCACACCCTCGTGGAAGAGATTACAGTTTGTGATAAAATGCTGAGAAAGGAAACAAATTAATGTGATAGAAAATAAGATACATCAGGGACCCCCATTTCGATGGTGGAGGGGTCCTGGTTAGAGGACCTGCTGCTCGGCTGCAGGGAGCATGGTTGTTGGCCTGAGGATCCCAGCAGCTTTGGAGCCAAGGCCACACCATTCCCAGGCAGCCAGCAGAGGACCGCACAGGCAGAGGGGGCTGGGGCCCAGACAGTCCTGTCCAATGCGACACTCCTCTACCAAGCAGCCACCGCTCCAAGGGCCTCGTGGGGTTGCCTGGGACTGCCTCACATTTGCCTAGAGCTCAATCCTGCTTCCTCCCCCTTCATCTGCCACAGGCATTAACCCCCAATAAACTCCTTGCACGTCAACTACCTCTCTGAACTGACACACACAGGGTAGTCACGTCCCCACAGGGACCAAAAACGGCTCCTCAAAGCTTAAGCAGGTCCTCTCCAGCCCTTCGGCAGACCTTCCTGTCTGCTTTCCACAATAGGGCACCTGGCGCAATCCTTCTCCTGCGCCCTTTCTGCACACACCAGCTTCCTGATCTTGCACACCTCTGCCTTCACTGAGGATTCCAAATCCTTAACTTAAGAAGCATGGATGCTCTGCCCAACTCTTCACATGGACTGTCTCATTTAATCCTGTTAAGCAACTTGTGGGGTAGGAAGGTACTCCTGTGAAGGGGGGAGGGGGAGGGAGGGAGGGAGAGAGAAAGGGGGAGAAGAAGAGATCCACCTCCAGGAAAGCAGATTCAGGTTAAGTAATTTGCCCCCAAGGTCACAAGGTAAGTCACCAACTGATGGCAAAGAGCATGGTCATCCTCACCATTCTTTACTCAGTCTATTAAAACCTGGATCTCAAACTCAACTACTCCAAGAAGCCTTCCCCAGTAAACTGTAAAACTCAGACCCCCAAGTCTGTTGGAATTTTATGCACAAATTTTAATCTATACTAATCCATATTTGTTGATTTCTGGTTTTGAAACTAAGCAGGTTCACACGGCCCGTTTTCGCTCCCCAACTAAGTAAGCTGCACATGCCCCAGGATCAGAAGCCACCACTTTTATGACTTTTGTATTTCCCCCAGGCTTCCCACAATAACTACCACGTGAGGTTCAGGAGCCACTGTGACATGCTGAGAGCACCCCTCTGGGCTCCCATGAGTTTCCTTTGTTTCTCCCAATATCACTGGAGTGGGGCAAATATCAGCTCAGAGAAATCCACTGGGAGGGTGAATCTGCATTTTTTTTTTTTAAAGGACCAAAAAATGTTCCCAAACAAGAAACCCGGAGGAAAAACTCCATGTACTTTCACTTTGAAAGAACAGCCAAACATGGTCTAAAGGACACACTCAGGCACATGCATGCATCCAGACGGTCGGCTGATCCTGGAGAGGAGCTGTCAGGAGTATGCTACAGTGAGAGAGAGTGGGAAAAATACCACGCCACCCCCTACACACACACACCACATGTACCTATATGTGAACCAGGGGGCCTAACAACCCAGAGGGCAAAACTTATATTCGAACTATTTTTAAAAATACACATAACACCTTGATGCCTTCAGGAAACAAAGAAGAAAGTCATGGCAAGTGGAGGTGATTTTTATTGTTGTTGTTTTTATTTTTGTGTTATTTTTTGTAATTTATTTTTTTACTTTGAAGGTTTACAGAAAAGTCATGCCTAAAATACAGAGTTCCCATATACCTCCCTATTATCAACACCTTGCATTGGTGGTATATTTGTTACAATTCATGAAAGAACATTTTTATAAATGTACTATTAACTATAGTCCATGGTTTACATTAGAGTTCACTATTTGTGTTGTACAGTCCTATTTTTTTGTTTTACATTTTTATTCTAGTAACATATATATAACCTCAAACAAGTGGAGTTTTGACTTTCTCATAGCTGATTTGTCTCCGGGGAAACTCAAACTCATGTGCAACTTCAAGGCCATGTTTATGTCACACTCACTAGTACCACAGAGCTGCTTTATATAAACCGCAAAGTTATACATTTCTAAATGTTACCAATATAATATAAAACAACATATTCTAATCACAGCCGCAAGATAATAACCACATAATTTCTCCTTCGTGCAGAAAGGCCATTATTAAATGCCTACACTCAAATTGGAATTCTCTTTTATATCTAAATTTATCATTATTTTTTTAATGTGGGTTTATTCCTTCCACTCCTAATGCCAAACTGTAGCCTCAAGTCTTTCTGCAATATTTTTCAAGAAAGCTTCCAAAGTTCAAGCAAAGGTTAAGTCACATGTTGAGTGAGGAAGCACATGCACCCGAGAGAGAGAACTAAGCATAACAGAGGAAGAAGGGAGCATGATGTCCTATGAAGAGGAAAACACATCACAGGGATTTTTAGCTACATTTGGCTACTGAAATGACAGTTTTAGCAAGGGCCACAAACTCTAAAGTACTGAGACAGTCCGATAACCACATGGAAAACAGTGCTAAGTGTCACTTGCAAAGGAGAATTTAGATGTTTGGTTAACCAAATAGTATGGGAACCACGCATTTCCTAAAACGGGAAAAAATAAATCCTTGACTTGGATTGAAAATTACAGTTCCACGGAGAATTGACTAGGCTGATCCATAGCAACAGCTGTTACCACTGCTTCATTTACATGTAACCCATTCAGAAAACTGTCCTGAGCCACTGGTGCCACCATTCTCCTTCCAAAGTAGCCTTACCCAGGAACTCCTAGTTGGGCCTTCTGTCAATTATCAGCCCAGCTGTCTTCAGCCATTGTGCTGATTTTTATAGCCTGATTTTGCAATGAAGATTGCAAAGAATAATTCAACTTTCCAGAAAATAAAACCACCTCAATGGCTCCATAATGACCCACTGTTCAGCCCAGGTGTGACATCCCTGTAATTAGTGAGCAAGACACCTTGAGCTTTGTTAGACCTAAAAAACAAATCCATTTAATCTACAACAGAGGAGCTATTCATACCACAGGCAAAATTAGGTAAGAGGTGGTGGGGGGAGGGAGGCTTTCCACTTAGACAGTTTGGCTAATAGATCACATATGTTCAGCTTTGTCTTCCTCTTGCTTTTATCTGTTTTAAAATTTATTTTCCAGGGCATTTTGCACCAAACAGAATCTTCTTTGTTGCTTAGAAATTAATCTGCCCCTGCTGTTTATTCCTCATTTGAGTCATAACCCTCCGTTAGTGACATCACAATTAGCCACTTGTAGTAATGATTATAATGTCATGAACAAAGGATTATGATTCCGAGTTGGAAATGAAACAGCAGGAGCACTAACTGCTGGGCAAAGAAAAAGACGTTCCTCTTTTCAAATAACCATCCCTCGGGATCAATAATTGGTGGGTGGGAAAAGAAAGTAGGATAGGGGAACTTTAATTGGGAGAAATCTACCTTTGAAAAGGTGTAAGAGATTTGAAACAGTAGTTTTTACCTGGTGAGTAAATACAGAACAGTGCCAACTACATTATGTTTCCCTACCAGCCCACTTTTAAAAAAACACTTTAGGTTGAATAGTACAAACAACACCATATACCTTTCACCCATACCCACCACTGGCAACATCACCTTTATAAATATATATAACATTTTTCCCTCAACAATTACAGTAAAATGCAGACATCATGTCCCTTCAGCCCCAAACACTTCGATGAGTTTCTTCAGAACAAAGGCATTCTCTGACATAACTATAGTACAATTACCAAATTCAGGAAATTTAACATTGATATAATATGATCTAATTTATGGTTCATATTCTAATTTCACCAATTATGCCCCAAATTTCTTTTTCTTTACTAGCTCACTTTTCAAAATAATCATGAAAATGAAGCCACACCTTTTTTTCAACTTTCCTCAATGGTCAACAATATTGCCTATTCGACACCCAGGATTTTTGAAAACTAAATCAAGAATCAAAATATAGTAATGGCTACCATTTGTTTGGTGCTTCCTATGTGCCTATATTCTGCATTTTCGTGATACTTTTTTTCTCCTCACAAATACTCCACGGGGCATGCAGCCTTATAATCACTTTCTACAGGAGATGAAAGAAAAACTACCCCTAGAGAACAAAGCATATATTGGAAAATATATCAAGGTGAAACAGCCCAGTCTTCTCCCTATGTTAAGAGCTGCATTCAAGCTGGTCCAAGCAGGCAGTCTGACGTGAATAGATTACTGAGATCCAGTCAACCTTCAGGACAAACGTAAAGCAAATCAATACCCTACTGTAAATGAAAACTGCAATTATAAATGCAGATCACAGGGTCACTGTTGATCGTAATGTTTCAGCACTTGATCATTACAGAATATTCCAATCCATGTCTTGCTGTCTGAACAAGTTTTACAGTTGGGCGTGCAAGGGGCAGTGTCTATGGCATTTTTAAATGCCTATTTAAAGATCCAGGAATGCCATTTCTTCTAAACACAAGAGTGAAGATTTTTAAAGCAAGAAAAGAAGCTTTTCACAAGCTAAAGGCTTTTAGAACAGGAAGGACCTTAAATTACCTATTTCACAGAGACAGAAATGGCTCAAAGAGAAGCTTGGACATTATTACATTTTTTAGGAAGGAAAAAAAAGGTAAAGGATTAGCCCAATCTGACTCAAAACCAAAGGTGCTCGTCTGAACTGGTTGTGGGAAGGAACAAAATTCACCATCTAAAAGCCATGATTACATTTGAAGAGAATGATTAGCTCTACTACTATGCTTGTTATCCCACTACTTTTTACCACATATTGAACACATCTCACCGTGCTCTTGACATGGACCGTGTACAGATTTTCATCTCTCAGCAAATTATACTATAGCAAACACCAAGCAGGTGCCCATAATTATTCTACTGCATCCTGCAACCCCAATTGTCCCCCCTTCCCCATTCCCCCATATCCTAAACCTCAACCTTATGATCAGAAACCTCCATGGGAAAAGTTTGCTCACCAATGTATCCCCATTGTCCATACAGGGCCTGGCACATTGTGAAGGAAAAAATGGAGAACTTTATTCAAAAGTGGCCAACAGATCACCCACATAGTTTGCATTCCCCCACCATGTTTCTTCTAGTTTCACCTAAAAATCCAGATTTCTGGCTTCTCTTGAAACTCAACTGGGGCACTCATGGGGACATGACAATGTCCAATCCAAGACAATGCTGGCTGCAGCTGAGGCCAGCTGTCCCTGAAAAGTGGCCCTCTCCCATTCACCATGTCCCACCCACCTTGCTTCACTCACCACACTCATTCTTAGGATAACCTCATAATTAAATGCCCGAACTGAGATGCTTTTGAGAATGAAAGGGGGTGCTGTTAATAATTATACCAGGACAGCTAGAATTAAGAGGACATACAGTCCCCCTCCTAGCGTTACCCATTTTGGCTCCAGCTTCAATATACTGCATCAGGTATCTCTTCGTCCTTTTCTAGCCCAAATGTTTCAGTTTGCTGCACTCATCAGTTTTGCTTTGGGACTGAGAGGATAGGAAAATTTAATTTCTAATTAGTAGCCCCAGAGACTGATGCCTTATCAGTGGGTTCTATTTTGGAATCTGTGCTCCTGAGAGTGACAGAATTAGACTCAAATAAGTCCTCTCTGCACATGGTTCACTAGTCCCTTCTATTCAAACCTACATGTGATGCTGGAGTTTCTTAGGTATACTTCCAGAGACTGGAGCCTCCCGCCTACCTATGTGCCAGGTGTGCGTGAAATCTAGGTGGAGCTGCAACTCCTACCCTACAGCTCAATGGACTCATCCAAGTCACCTGGTGAGGAGACAACGATGGGAAATGGCCATCCCAGGGAATGGAGAGGGCCTGCATCTGCAGGCAGGATCATCCCACCCACCATATCCATGGGATATAAGCCCTCTCTCACTTGGAGTTGGAGTGGACATCACCATCCCAGTTGCCTCTGGATTGGGGGAAGAACTATGGACTAGAGTGGACTTGATGGTATTCTCTTGCTCACATATGGTGATTCTTGCAATGCAAGAAATTATAACAATGAGGTGGAAAAAAAAAAAAAAAAAAATTTCTAATTAGTAAATTCCTTAAGGGAACTATCGAAATGGAGAAAGCGAACACGATCCCGGAGCAGGGCGTTTGAGGAAAAGTGGGGCGGCAAGGTGCCAGGAGTTTTTCTTCTCCTGAGGATCATCCTCACCTTCCCATCAAATTCCAATGAACCCTGCGAATGTTGGATCCTCTGAAGTTTTATTAGCTGAAACCTTACGGGGATGCCTTAAGGCCAGATTGTTCAGACTCTGCCTGTGTCTAGTAGGTGATGCTGTGTCTTGGAGATTGAGCTGGTGGGGGGCTGCTGCTTTTTTGAGGTCTTCTAAGGGAAAACAAGACGAGCACCTCTGCAATTGAGCATCTAGAGAAAAACCTAGCAAGCGTTCCATGCTCCTGACGTGCTGTCAAGATTTCCTTGTATAATGAACTCAGCACACGGTTGGGCTCCTTGCCAAATGTGGTAGCCATTAGTTTGAAAACCGTCTGAAATGCTCAAACTTTGGAGTCATATAATCAAAATCAATTAATGTGTCATTTGGGAGCTCAGACATCCATCCATCCCAAAGGCAGTGAGCTTTCCAAACTATCCATTTCATCTGTGGCACAGTCTTATACTTTTTCTACCAATCTCTCCAATCACATCAGACTCGTTCCCTCCATGAATATTCTCTTCCTTTCCTAGTCAAAAAAACAAAACAAAGTAAAACAAACAAACAAACAAAAAAAAAACATCTGAATTTAGGGATGACTATCTTCATTGGGGGGGGGGAAGCCACTGTCCCCAAATAACTTCCAAGGAACAAAAAGAAAGAGAAAAAAGAAAACAATTTACCTAATACAGTGATCCTTAGTGGGGGGGGTAGGCACCTGGAGGCATCCCAGAACTCAGGGATGCGGAGAAGAATCTGAAACAGTACTCTGGGTGTTATTATGGGCATTTCAAACAGAAACTCCATACCCATTAAGCAATAACTCCCCATCCTCCCTACCCCCAGCCCTGGTAGCCTCCATTCTACTTTATAACTCTATAAATGTGCTTATTCTAAATATTCCATAGAAGTGAAATACTATAGTATTTGTCCTTTTGTGTCTTTTGTGCTATTTTATTCAGCACGATGTCTCCCAGGTTCATCCATATTGTCACATATCATTACTTCATTCCTTTAAACAGTTGAATAATATTCCATTGTATGTAAGTACTACATTTTGTTTATCCATTCACCTGTTGTTGGACACGAAGTTATTTCTACCTTCTCGCTCTCATGAATAATGCTGCTATGAATATCAATGTACAAATACTTGTTTGAGTCCTTATTTTCAATTCTTTGGGGCATATACCTAGAAGTGGCATTGCCAGGTCTTATGATAACTCTACATTTAACTTGTTTTGGACAGCACTCCCTTGGAAATAAGGAGACGAAGGGAAACAATACCAGGTTGCACGTGCCAATTTCAAACCTGCCTGGCCCCATCCTATTCTTTTTTTTTTTTTTTTTTTTCCCAAGGTTTGTATTAAATCCATATGTACTTTCCTGGGAAATCACCATTCCCCAACCCAGAGAACAGCTTGTGACCCTCACAGTAAGCAGGGTGGGAGGTGAGAAAAGCTTCTGAATCTCATACAGAGACAGAAAAAGGTTTTGCAATAGGATCTTCTCTGCTCTTTCAAGCATCATGCAAATCTTAACCTAAGAGTCTTCCCATTCACAAGGACAAAGTAAGAAATTTGTTGGGTGATTCATTCTAGTACTAGCAACCAGATTAATTAAAAAAAAAAATTTTTTTTATACAGAAAGAACCACTGGAACCTGTCCTTGAAAATAACACATACTTGGTTTTGCACACAATTTCAGGAGGTTCACAGACCCTCTTGAAGCCTATCCATGAACCCCAGTAAAGTCCCCCTCCCTGCCCAAGAGCCTGAGAGAAAACATGTGAGTAGATGTATGTGCCTATTAGGATAGGGATGAACTCAAATGTTCTGCAATCCTAAAAAATGAAAGGCTTGGTACTGGGCTCTTCTCCCATCCTATTCTTGATCGTGTATTCAGACAATCCTATTTGTAAAGATTAGACCATTAAGCAGACATTTTAAAACACAAGTTGATTATTTCTATCCTGAACCAAACATAAAATATTCCCTCTTTCAATTTGTAAAAGTCATCAGCCACCCCCTTCAGGGATTCAGAATAGCTTTCTAAGCTGCTGGTTTTCAAGTATCTTTTAGCCCATCGTTTCATACTCATCAACCATTTTCCTGTGGGCCTGGGAAGGGCAGGCACACCCATGCCTTTGACTGGCTTTTGGAAGCTGCCTGAGTCGAGACTGGCCATCCACACCACAGTGCCTAACTTACCAGCTGGCCTATGCTCTTTGTCTAACGATGATAAAGCATCCTAATCTATTCTACATGAGGCCCCCCGCTCAGGTTGTGCACACAGCATGTTGTTTTTCCAAGCATGGGTCTCTGGCCCTGGGTATTGAATTTCCCAAACAGCTTTCATAAATTCTAATTCACGAGGAAGGGCTGCACAGAAGCTACCTTTCGAAACTCCTCCAGGAGTCCCTCCACCACCCATACCACGTTCCGGCACTCATAAGCACTCTTTATGACTGACTTATGGTCTAAATGTTTCGCACGGAGGGGGCTGCCAATTTTCAGAAACTGCTAACTTTAAAAACATATCAAATAAGCAAAGATCACTACTGTTTTGGAACCCTGTACATTAGAAATTTGGTTTATCCTAAATAAAATTAGCAGGGACTGAAAATGGAAAGTTGGCAAAATCTACCTACTGAGGCATGGAGAGAAAAGAAACTTTAAGACACATAACCAAGGGCAGATTTTAATCACAGGCCTATATCAAGTATTTTATAATTGCATATATTATAATTAATAAGTAAATACACATCTGCCAAAAATTCACCACTCACCCATTGGGATCTTGATCCAAACCACTAAATGGACTGAATTCCTGTGCCCAAAAGACTAGACCTAGCTGTGTTACCTTAGCTGAGCAAGTTACTTTCTCTCTCTAGGCTTCGTTTCCTTATCTGTAAAACAGGAAGAGTAATAGAAACTACCTCTGAAGACCGTTGTGAAGATTCAATTAGATAAGGTAAGTGCCAGGTACAGCACAAAACCTGCCCCATACTAAACACACATAGTAATTATATCCACTGTTTTTATTCTCACCCAACTAACCTGAGGCTCATAGAACAGATAATGTTCAGCATTCTCAGTCTAACTGAAGACTCAAAAAAAGCAAGAAATTGCTAGTCCACATACACACTTGGTGGGTTTCTACACCATCTGGCTCCACTGCCACCTGACCAGGAGGAAGCCAAGAATAGCCCTCCGCTGAGAAATGGGAATTAGTAGCTCGTGGTAAATAAACCACACAAAGATGACACACCACACAATAACTATCCAACTTCCATGTACCCAGTAGATGCCTCCAGAAGGGTAAACCACATCACTTGTTAAAATGCATCAAGGCACTCAGACATCTGACAACAAAAATTATTGAGTGGACTAAAGTATACATGCATGAAACCACATTTGAATTGCAATTAAGCATCCAGAGAATTTACTATTTCACAAACTTTAATAACTTTTCTTTAAAAAGATTTTTGGTTAACTAGGCAAAATATCAATCCACCTCTTCAATCATCAGAGTTCAGACTTTCTTGTTGGGTAATAAAAACTGAAAACTTAATCTACAAATTCTCCTTAAGAAAATGTATTATATGTTATAGGTATAAATTCTTGTATTAAAGAAAATTTAAAATGTTTGCAAAAGCAACAGAATAGAGTGAGCCCTCATGTACCCCATGACCCAGCTGTAAAAATTATCCTAAACATAGGGCTAATCATGTTTCAACTAAAACCCTAGCCATATGTCCTCTCCCCTCCTCTCCGATCATGAGAGGCCAAAACCTGACACCATATCAAACATGATATTCTATTACGTGGGGAGGAAGGAGAGACATAAGGCTGACTATAAAGCAGAATCATTTTAAAACACACACACAGCCAAAAGTCCATACATTCCCGGAAAACGGCTCTATACCCAGATGGTAACAGTGATACGTGTGGGTGATGGGAATACAGGGCCAAGTTTCTGGCTGATGTGTTTTTAATCAACTTTTCCTACAATGAACCATGTGTTACGTACATTATAAAGATATAAACAATTTTAAATTCCTCTTTTTATTAAACCCAAACTCGCTCTGTCCTTAAGAATGTTTTAATACTAGAAATGAAACTATCTTAATAGTCACTTCCACTAATAATAACTAAATTTACCAGTAAATTTATTTTTCCACCTTTCTTTACTATCTTTTTCTAAACTTTATCATTCTAGACTAGTCTAACTGCCTCCCCGAACCCCACCAAATTATCGAAATCAGCAAGGGAAAAAATTACGCACACACCCACAGAAATAAAGTTTTTATAAAGAACATTCTTCCCACACATCAAGTGCCAGTTTTTACTAGGAAAAAAATCGTTATTCAAAAAATGTTAAGAGTTGATACAAATTTATAGGGCAACAGTGCTGAGTGACAGACATCTGTGGTAGGGTAATGCTATGCTGTTTCTTGCTTTGTTGATTCAACAATCAGCACTGAATGTCTTCTGTTCTAATTTATTTTAACTTCTGCTTAATTAAATGCATAAAAGAACTAATGTGTTGGATTTGGGGATTTAAAATTACTTTCACCCAGCTGTTTTTAAATGCACTAGGAAATTTCTTGAATATAATTGTTCTTTTAGAGGCAAAAAGCAGACTGTAACCATGACATTCACACAGGGGAATTATCACCTAGTGACACTAGCTGACAGCTTCTACACAGTAATTCCCACCCATAGCTTGAAAGATATTCCAGGATTTTTTCCAGCTACCTCCTGAGGTGATATAAAAAGTGTAAAAAGAAAAGGTCAAGATAAAATTATTTTAAATTCATCTTCAACCAACTCAACAAACAGGTGCTCAATAAACATTTGCTAAACAGACAGAGTCCAGCAACATATCATCTCACTTTTTGGAGAAGTGGGGAACTACTCTCTCTAGCTCCCTTTTTTTTTTTTTTTTTTTTTAAAGAGAGTATTTATCAAGTTCCAGTATGACTTTAAATACATTAAGTAATAATAAAGTCCTGAAACACAAGCAGGGAGTGGGAGACCAGTATCCAGATCTTTCTACTCAGGCCAGTACCAATGTGTCTATTTCAGAGATCCTCAGTGGGCTTTTTCTCAGGCACAACTACATGTTTATTTTCTCTCCCACATCTTAATATAAGGACTACGTTCTACATATTATTCTGTATTATAAACGAAATACATTCCACTTACTCCAATCCTCCCCATCCAATCAAGTGTTGCTCAGAGTTCCCTGTTTTATAAGAACATGTAAGGATCTATTTTCTATTGCATCTGATGCCTAATGCCAAGTTGGCACACAGTAATGCCACTCAAGTACAGTAACAGCTATGATATATTATCTTCATTATGTAGACCGACAAATGCCACAATGAAAGCCCAACTTTGCAAAGTCTCGATCTGCTGTTTCATCTCACAGGGCCATTCAGACTCTTAGTTATTTACCAAATAATTCCAACCCGGAGTTGGAGAAAGAGTCTCTGCCAAGCTGTTGATGCACAGAAATCTCTATTACTTTTAGAAGGCGCAGAGAACTTGGTATATAAGTAGGGACAACTTATGACTTTTTAGTCTCCAAAATCTGAGGGGTTCTAAAACAATTCTCTCTGCAAAGTGTCCATTCCATGTTGGGGGAAATCCTAAGACCTCAAACAAAATAAAGGACAGAAGACCCTTTTCCCACAGATTCATAAGATATATGTTTTTCCCCATCTGGGTCTCCTGGACCCCACTTCAGCCTGGCATTTTCCCAAATGAAAATAACTTAAGCATAGCCTGAACTGACCCGATTCTTTCGATTGTGTGATGTTTCTACTTCACACCTCCTCCAAGTTAGGGGAAGCATACAGAGGTCTGGGGTTTAAATGGTCATAACACAAACAACAAATACCAATAAAGGGCCCTTTGCTGCAATTCTAGTTTAATTATTTCTCAAAGAACTAGCAATAATTTTGAAATGACAGCACAAACTCAATCATGACAAATGTCTCCATGTTGTGAAAACTACACAAAGTCTAATGCTTCTGAAAATGCAGAGGGGCTAAAAAGAGATTTTAAACACTCCACGTCCTATAGCTAGTCCCCTTCTGGAAGGTTTATATTTCGTGCCAGAGGGGTTAATGAGTTAGTGGGCCTATTCCAGGTATAGCTTTGGAGACAAACCATATGGAAAACAGAGATAAAGCCAGTAAAAGATGTAGTGCTGATCAACATGGGGGCAGATAATACCACATTTGAAAAGAGATTACAAGTCCATGATGCTCCATAGCATAATTTAAATAAATATTACAAAATGGATTCCTTCTAGGCAAGGAGCTCTTAAAAATAACGCAGGTATGTTTGGAAGCCACCATGACATTTTAAGATCCCTGGGAACCAGTTAACGCTCTGACACCCTTAGATGACATTTTACGGCTCCCCAAGAATTAGCAAATTTTCAAAAGGAACCTGATTTCAGAAAAAGTCAAGCCCCTCCCTGGGTCTTCCAAATATTAGCCACTAACCTATAAACTGGATGCCTATGTACTCCCATCAGTTCAAATTCAATTAAAGAAAAGCTAACACTTAGAGAACATTTCCTGCTACCAGGTGTAGTGTTGAACCTTTGAACGTCTTATCTCATTCCATCTTCCCAAGAGGCTATGTATAAGGTGGGTATCCGTCCCCATTAAAGAGACAAGGAAGCTAATGCTCAAAGGGGTTAAATAAAGTTGTCCAAGATCAAACAGCCAGACAGCCAGGGTTTGGACAGAGGTCTTCTGCTGTTGGACTTCAGAATCGAGGTTCTTCCCCAGAAGGAGCAGCCCCATGTGACTGCATTCGCTGATCTCCTCTCCACCTGTGATCATAGACAGCACACCTGGCCTGTCGGTCCATCTAGTCCCCACTGCCACCTCCTCAGTGCCCAACCAGGAGTCCACAGCCAAGGCATGCCACAGTCCCTTCTCAAGGGTACCTATCTACAGTAAAACTGATTTCTGCCATAACAGAGGACACACACCGTAAAAAAATAATGTGTACCCTACAGAATGTTGAGATAAACCTGGGCAGTATGGTTCCAAGCAGCAAATTCCTTGCTTCAAAGAAGAAAGACAAATCATTCAATCATTCATCAAATACACTATCAGATCTTGAGTACAATAGTAAACTTAAATACAATGGCTCTCTAGCCTAAATAAGCAGACATGAAACTGTAATTAGCAGTGGGAGAGAAGTAAGGAAGGGAAAGGACAGGGATGGATAGACTTACAGGCACAGTAAGCCGTGGGCATGCTGAGGGGCAATTCAGCTATCATCAAGTGAGGGAGTTTAATGTTCAAACCTTTTACTGCCGTTACCAGCCTGAGTGCCCTACGCTGTTTGGAATCCATCCTGCTGACCTGATTCTGGATCTCAGGGAGCAACTGATAACATCTCAAGCTCCAAGTCACAAAAGTCATCAATCGACCCCACAGGAAAGGAGGCGCTGAAAATTCTCTGCCTGAAACAAATACTTCTGTTGGTACTTTTTGTTTTGATCTGCATAATTCCAGTCCTCTCTCAATCAAAAACCAAAACTTAAAATAACCAATCCTAGAGATCACCTCAGCATCTTTCACTCACACGGGCCTAAAAGCAGATTTCAACAACCAAACCACAAGGCATTGTATTAGTTTTACCAGGGAACAACACTAACTATAAAGCAATTCTACATTAAAGTTCAGCATAATAAATGACCCTGAAAAACAAAGTCACCATTGGTCTAATATACACTAAGGAAGTAATCTGTGAATTTGGTAGCCTTACGTTGCAGTTCATAATAATTTCAGATAAAGAGCTCATCTGGTGGAGTGAATCCTCCTAACAAATGACAGCCTTAGTGTAACACACATTTAGCCCAAGATAACACACACATCTCTTTTAAAGATTTTATTTATTTATTCATTTATCCCCCCCCCTTGCTGCTTGTGCTCGCTGGGTCAGCTAACCACGCCGTGCGGGCGGGCTTGCCTTCACCAGGAGGCCCTGGGAACCGAACCCGGGGCCTCCCATATGGTAAACGGGAGCCCTACTGATTGAGCCACAGCCGCTTCCCCACACACATCTCTTGAAAATAGTTGAGTCACATTTATTGCAAGTTTACTCCAAGATCTCATTAAACGTCAGCAACTGTCTACAACGTTCAGCAAAGGGTAATGCTCACAGTGACGACCTTTCTAAGAAAATGATAAAACCATAAAACCTATTAAAGTCTTATACACATCCTCAAAGACTTCTTATAAAGTTTGCATGATTTCAGATTTGACAAGAGAAATGCATTTCTTTGTCTTCCCGCACCCAAACTTGAGCCACTGCGTTAGGAGGCGCCACCCCAAATGATGACTGCACATGTTGACATTTGCATCTTACAAAAATGAGCCTGTCCATTTCTATTCTGAAGCTGCTGCGGGAAAGCAGCAAGAAGAATGAAAACTTCATGAGTGCTATTTTCAAATTCTGCAAGGGAGTGAGAGTCTTGCTTCTTAGGGAGATACTGTCCCCACTCATTTTCCCATTTCTGGACGTTAATGGCACACTCACTGACAACTGTCCCTCAGTCTGCCTTGCCACGCTCTCTCCCATTCTCTATGTGTTTAATTTTATCTGCTCCTTTCCCCTTACCTAAATAAAATTGCTGGGAATTCTGTAAGGGTGTTGTATTAACGTTTTCACATCCACTGTAACACCGGGTGCTGCATTAACTACTTAGACCTTCAATGTACAAGATGACCGCTAACTAAATCCTTTTTGATAGTTTATGGAATTACGACTCTTCTTATTTTTCTGGACCACATGTGTGGATGGGAATGGTCCTTTGCATGGGTCAGCAAACTTCTTCCATAAAGGGCCAGATAGCAAATATTTTAGGCCTCACGGGTTTTGCAGCCTAATGGTCTCCGTTGCTATTACTCAACTCTGCTATTGTAGCAGGAAAACAGCCAAAGGACAATAAGTCAAAGGATAGGTGCAAATTAATTAATATAGGGGGAAGCGGCTGTGGCTCAATCAGTGGGGCTCCCGTTTACCATATGGGAGGCCCCGGGTTCGGTTCCCGGGGCCTCCTGGTGAAGGCAAGCCCGCCTGCACGGTGTGGTTAGCTGACCCAGCGAGCACAAGCAGCAAGGGGGGGATAAATGAATAAATAAATAAAATCTTAAAAAAAAAAAAAAAAATTAATATAGGAAAAGTGCTTAGAACAGTGGCCACTACACATCATACACCATGTAAATTTATTATAATCATTATTTTTAATATAACTAATATCATTATTACCCCCAGAACTAGTACCAAGAAATATGTTATATACTAGACTTTCGAGGAAAAGAAAGTTAGAAAGAAATTCTCTCTCCATCCCTCTGTCAATGTCTATGCATTCTAGAAGCAGGACATTTTAAAGAAGCTTATACAGGTTAAAAAGTCAAATCACATGCACAAGCTATGCAATCCAAATTTAGCTTGTCAAAGCTGCATTTATTCACAAACTTTTGTGGTTTTCTTAGGATCTGAGTTATTCTACTATGATTTGGGATCAGCAGAGACCTTTTCTGCTGTTGTTTCAAAGCTTGTCTGTCCTAAAGAGATTAATGCTGGTTTACGGCAATAGGAATTCATGAGCAGATGGCTGAGCCTAAATTTTATTTTTATTTTATTTTTATTTTTTTAAAGGAGGTACCGGAGAATGAACTTGGGACCTTGTACATGGGAAGCAGGTGCTCAGCCACTGAGCTAAACCTGCTCCCAGAGCTTAAATTTTAAAAACACCTTTTAAATTATCAATACAATGAATGAGTAAGAGAAAAGAAAAGGCATTGACATTATAGAATTTCCTTACTAAATGTAAAGGAAAATATTAAATTGAAATAGTCTCTTCATTCGAAGTACCATTTCTGGTCAAAGGAAAAGCTGTTCTCAGGCTTTCTTGAATACATACATACCAGGGGCTATTTTGCCCCCTAGGGGACATTTAGCAGCATCTGGAGACTTTTTTGGTTAT
Source organism: Tolypeutes matacus (assembly GCA_026826555.1). NCBI lineage: Eukaryota > Metazoa > Chordata > Mammalia > Cingulata > Chlamyphoridae > Tolypeutes > Tolypeutes matacus. The sequence continues at coordinate 15,948,930 of JAKSZT010053825.1, forward strand.
GACAAATTAGGAGGGTGGAGAGGGGTACTAGTTGTATCTAGTGGGTAGAGGTCAGCAATGTTGCTAAACACCCTATAATGCAAAGGCCAGCAAGCCACAAAGAATTACCTGGCCCAAAATGTCAATAGTGCCCGAGGCTGAGAAGCCGTCCCTTAGACCTGGAGAAAACCAGTAACAATCAAAGCATATGCCAAGGGCTTTATGTCAGTCGTTCCGTTTCACCTTCACAGCAGTCCTTCAAAGCTGGTTTTCCTTTGTCCACCGGCAGATGTAGGAAAAGATGGCACAGAGAGGTTAGGCTGCCTGCTCCAGGCTGCACAGCTTCAAAGCAACAGCAGAGAACTAACGAAACACAAGCTCGTCCCAGTTCACCACACCACCTTCTGAAGAGTGGAAATTACTTGGCAAATGAAGACTGGTAGGTTTCACTTAAGGGAAATAAGACTTTGATCTCTAGACCGCTATCAAAAGAGAGCATCTGTCTCCGTCAGAACCAGAAGTAATTCAGACAGATAGCAGGAAAGAAGAAATCTCATCACCTTGGCACCGGCGAGAAGCCTTCCACAGTTCTGCAGCATGCCCTTGATCTTGACCAGCCAGCATAAGAGCAGCAGGGGTTTTATTGAGCGCCTGGGAGTTTATTACAGTTTGCAGCTTTCTCCTTTATAGAGTTTTCTGCCCAAATTCAATAGCCACCAGCATTCTGGAGAGGTTACCATCATTCTTTATTTACTGAACAAGACACACAGCCACCTGTCTCTGGTTCCCAGTGTAATTAAGCATCTCATTTGGCAAAAAAAAAAAAAAATATATATATATATATAAGGCATGAAGAGATGAGTCATCTTGTCCTTTCCTAATACAGGCCTTATTTTACTTCATTTTCTGGACTTCTTAAACTCAGAAATAAAATTCCCATTAAAGGAGTTTCATTCTGCATGTTTCATTTTTCAAAAAAGAAAACCCTTAACTGTTCATATATTTTTGCTTTGGACTTTTTAAGTCATAAGTTGGCCCAAACTTGCACACTAACTGAGCCTCTATAAAATGTGGACACGTCTCCATAAAAAGAACTATTGCCACAAACAAACCTATTTTTCTGGCTTAGCGCCAGGGATGTAAAACTACATTCCCAGGAAGAGGACAGGGAAAATACACAGCCAGGCGACTATTTCAGAAGAGGAGACAATGGACATCATGGACCTGATTTCCTACCTCCACTAACTAGTTCTCTAGTGAATGGTAGAAGGTAAGAGCTAACATGATCAAGATCACCCTACCTTTCCTGTCCAGCTTGCCTTACACCTCAGAATTTCTACCCTCATCATAGCCCAGCAACAAAAAAAACGAACAGAACAAAAATTTGATGTTAAATGTGAATGCCCTTGTGAGAGTCTACTGATAGCAGCACTAAGACTTATCAGAAAACTACACTGACACAAGAATGTTCTTCTATTACAAGGTGTTAATAGGGAGATACATGGAAAACTACAACTACTACAAGGCATAGACTACAGTTAGCAGTAGTACTGTAACACTTTTACAGCAATGGCAAAGAAGGTACTTTATATCCGTGCTCAGGGTCAGTAATGGGGGTGTATACAGGGGTATGGGATAGTTCCATTGGGAGTAATGAAGATGTTCTGAAATGGACTGAGCTGATGACAGCACATCTCCGTGATGAAACTCAGGGCCACTAAAGGTACACAGCCAGGAGACTGTTTAACACAGCGAACCCCGTGGGGAATGATGGACTGTGGTTAACAGTGTAAATATGAGAAATTCTCTCATGAACAATGAAACAATGAAATGTACAATCCTAATACATGGTGTTAATAATAGGATGGTTTGTGGAAAAAATACACCAAATATAAGCTACAGACTATACATAGCTGTAATTATGATGATGTTCTTTCATCAAGGAGGGAAGGGGAAGGGGAAGGAAGGAAGGAGGGACTCCATTTGCCAGAAGTGGGGGGGGGGAATCTAAAACATTGGAGAAGTCCAACTCAATAAACCTCCTACAACTGTTCTGACAGAAAAATTCCTACTCATTATCTTCCTGTATTTTCTTTTTAAATCCCTCCCCGACAAAAAGCGAACTTTCATAAAAATTAGATATCAGAGTAGTCTCAGTAATCTAACAAGTGACAAAGCCAGATTTCACACCCAAGGCTGGGCGGGATGCCAATGTCCTTGCACTTTTCAAAACTAAGTCAATGAGTCGATCAGAAGCTACTTGACTTTGAGATGAATCAGAAGCCAATTTCAGTAATCTGCCCTCTCTTGCTCACCACACTCCTGCAGACTGCCAGTAATATGCGCCAAGTCACTGCAAATAACTCTTAGTTGGGAGGTCTTTCAAAATTACTATTGGAACAGGTCTCCCTTGTTGATGCAAAGCACCAAATCTGACCCCAACACATTTCCCTTTCTACCACCAGAGAGGCCTCACCCAGGGTGCCCACCCTCAAAGGGTACGCCAAGGAGAGGAATCTTCTTATGGATTCAGTGCTGTCTGCTCCTGTGGTTCTAGCCTCCACCATCAACTTGCATTAGTTATCCATTACCGTGTAACAGATAACAGCATAGTGGCGTCACACCAAAAATGCTCATTATCACAGTTTCTGTGGGTGAGAGATTCAAGAGCAGCTTAGCTGAGTGGTTCTGGCTCAGGGTCTCTCATGAGGCTGCAGTCAAGATGTTAGCCAGCTGAAGTCACCTGAGTGCTTGGCTGGGGATAGGGGCTCCCCTCACAGCTCACTCACATGGCTTCAGCAGCAGCCCTCCGTTCCTCACCATATGAGCCTCGCCACAAGGCTGCTTGAGCACACTCACAGCATGGCAGCCGGCTGTCCCCTAGTGAGTGATCCAAGAGACAGCAAGGAGGAAGAAGGTACCTTGTATAACCTTGTCTCCAAAATCACAGATCCTTTCTATCTTATTCTGTTCATTAGGAGTAAGTCACTAAGTCAAGAAATACTCAAGGGGAAGGGAATTAATTAAGCTCCAGCTACCGACAGGGCTCTCAAACAATCTGTGGACATATTTTAAAACTAATATTACTTTATAACCCCTCCAAGAGGAGAAGAAGAAATAATTCAGGTCTGTAAACCACATACTTCTGTTGGTTAGACTAATAACCAGATCCAGTCAACAGGCTGGCTATGCCAAAGTGTATTATATGATAAGGAAAGAAAGTCACACTTGATGAAGCATGAGGCCTGATGCATACTAAAATTTAAATTATTGATATGGGAAAAGAAATATTAAGGGATTTTTTTTTTTTTTTTTTTTTTTTTTTTTTTTACAGTCTGTATTCCTAAACCAAAACTATTATTCTCTTTTCCACAATCATGTTTCAAAACCTGGTCACAGGACCTGGGTTTGTGTGTCTCTAGGGCTGCATTCTTTACACAAGAATGCTAATATCATGCACAAATTGATTACCCTTTACTCACTTCACAGAAAAGAAAAGGAAGACAGAAAGAAAAAAAAAAAAAAAAACAGAAGGGTGATTTACAAAAAATAAAACTAAGCCCTTTATCCCCACCCCCACCCCCGGCAAAGTTGGGGGTAGGGATAGAAGAGGAATTATAAACAAAAGCAAAATAAACTTGTCCTTTAAGATCCAGTGTGTCAGGTATTTATGACATGATAAATTATCCCAGTCTATAAAGATTCATTCACCAAAGATGCAATAATTTTTAAGAAATATTCAGTTGCATAAATGCTTACATATTCTAAACTGCTTCAGGCAGCCAGATAAATAAGATATAGACAAGCACAAGAAAGAGCATATAGAAACAGGGGAAAAAAGAAATTCACCAAAATCAAGGTTGCTACTCCTCCATCCAGATAATATCTTATTCTTTTTTTCAATAAAAGTTAACTTTCATAAAAGTTAGACTTCAAAGTAGTCTCATTAATCGTGAAGGCCAATCCCTCCTTTGTCAAAATGAGGGGGGAAATGTTCAACAATGTACAATGTACAATGAATGTTTAAGATTTCCTATGTCTAATAACTATCATTATTGTCAACACATGGATGGTCCTAATGAACCAGGAACTGCTCTAGTGGCCTTCCCTGCATCGACCTTGAATCCTCACATCAACCCCATGAGGTAGGTACTACTATTACTCTTATTTTAAGGACGAGGAAACTGAGACACAGAGAAGTTAAGTAACTTCACCACTGGCTAGCTGGGGCAAGCGGGGATTCCAACCCAGGCAGGCCAGCTTCAGAGTCCATGCTTTGGACCACTATTCTATACACTCACACCCTGTACTTAAGGTGTCTCTCAGAGGCTCTGGTGGAGACTTTAGAGTCAGACCTCCCTGCTGGTCGGAAACAAAACTTAACAACAATGTAAAATCTATGTATTGCCTTTAGAAATTACAGGGCACTCCCACCTATCGTACAGACCTCAAAACAATCCTGTCAGGATGGTAAACATTCATCAACTTAGCGTTTCCAGAATTTCGCTCTTTACATATTACATTCATGGTTTTTGCCGTATCCATGATAGCTGTACTCTTATTTACTGTTATTTTAAAAGTCAACTCACTTCTTTCAGTTAAAAGAATTCACCTTCAAGGAAATGTTACATTACCTTCATAAATAGAAAACTAGAATAATTTAGTTTGGGTAAACACATTATCAAATTACAAGTATGTCCTGACACATAGGCCCAGATACAACTTCAGAATCCTTCTCAACACAGTGTCCTAAGCAGTCTCTACCTATTCATCACCAGTGACATTCAAGACGAAATCTAAAATGCCCTCTTTTGACAGAGAAGGAACTTGAGGCTCAAATGTTTTTGAAAAATGTATACAGCCTAAGCTCTTTTTGATAGTGAACTCCCATCTTCTGACTCTGCTTCTTGCTCCACCTCACCGCCTGCAATCTGCAAAGGCTTTTTCATTTTAAGAGGCGTGCACAGCATCAAGTCATCTTCTTCTCCAATGAAGCAGAATGCAGTCAGTCAAGAGCTCCCAAAAATTGAACCAGAAAATACTCAAATGAGTGGCACTGTTCGGACCTGCACAATCACAGCCCCATCAATGAAAAGAAACCATACATTTTATAAGCCTATATGAAGCCCTGAAAACATCTAATCAGGATGACAGCTGCGGAGCTACAAGAATAAAACCTCCAGCATCCTGTCTTGGAGGTTCGTCAGGCCACAGCCCAAGACCCTTTAAAGGAGGGATGAGCAGGCTTTTCAGGGAGCCCCTGCCAGACCTTGGGCTCTGTCAGAGAAGAGGGAACAGAGAACACAGCAAGCGCATGAGAGAACACAGCAGAGCCCATGCTCCCGAGTAAAAGGCTGTCAGCTACAATACTGAAAGACATCCTCCAAAGCCTGGAGAATGAGCATTACTTTCTTGGTCTGAAAACAGCCTCAGTAGTTAAGCACCAAGGGCATGTGGGCAGAATCACTGATGTCTTAAACGCAGCCATATTCTGTGTTCTTATGTGGAGATGGTCTTTTTCCCGGATGCTGCCAAGAAACAGGGGCCAGGGAGCACAAGACAGCTGCCACAAGCCTCTAGTAAACTCATTCTTTCATTCTCACATACTTTACCTATTAGGAGCTAGTCAGTGGGATAAAGCAGTGAACAAGATGAATCAAATCCCTGACTCTCAAAGAACTTGTATCCTAGTTGGGGAAATAACCAACCAAAGTAAATAATTAGAATTCTCAGGGTAAGTGAGAGAGAGAAAATAAAATTGGAAAACAAAAGTGTGATGTGGGAGGGAGGCTAGAAACCAAGCACTAAATTAGACATTAGATTACTATGTTAAAGGAGGAGAAATAAATGTGTCATCCAAGGTCATACAAGATAGCTAATGGCAGAGCTGGGATTTGAACCCACAACTACCAGTCTGTAGCAACACGCCTAAGTTCTTAGTCATGATGCTACCTCTGTGCCTCTCCCAAAAGTGGAAAAACAGAACAAGAAAGACATCATTCATTCAGCTCGCTGTGGAAGAGTTTTTCCTTAATTAGCCTCACATGTTCCTTAACATGGTCCCCCCTAACCCAGATAACAAAGCACACACACCCTTTCTAGCAGATTCTAGCTCATGCTGATTTCACTATAAAACTGGGAGCAGTTTGAACCAAGGTTACTCTAACCTCACATGCAAGCCAATGCTAAATCGTCCCTTCCATATGGGCTGGGCCCTTTCACTGGGAAGAAGTTGCCGTAATGAACAAAGGAAGTTGGAGGTAGGGGACAGCACATATTACAAAACACCAGGGCACAATGAATCAGAAGAGAACAAAGCAAAGATATGTGTGACCATTTAGCTACAAGCACGTACTAGACCGTAAGCTCCGTGAGAGCAGGGATTTGTTTCATTCGCTGTTCTAACCCCGGCACCTGAAACAGGGGTGCCTGGCACCTGGTAGATTGAAAATAAGAGAGACTAAATCAAAACATTAAAACTAAAACAAAATAAGAGAAAGATAAATGTTGGTCCATGAATGGCAGCTGTTAAAAATGCAAAGAATACTAAGCAGTGCTAATTATATGTTATTCAGCCATTACAAACCATGCCAGAAAAGGGCACTTGAAGAAATGGGGAAATGTTCACAATATAAAGTGAAAATAAAGGCTGCAGAACATTATGGACAGTAAGCTTTCCCATTGCTGTGTGTATAGCATGTCTTTCTATACATAATACATATAGAAAAAATAACTACAAGGATGCATGGCAAAATGCTGTCATACATCCCTAGATTGTGAGATAATCTTTTAAATATTCTCCCTTTTTTTGCTTATATGTACTTTTTTAAAAAGCATCTTTCCTCTATTTTATATGTACTTATAAAATATTCTGTAACAAATACAATTTTTCTGGTTGGCATAATTTGTCTTTACCTCTGTGACATCTGGTGGTTGTGCTATAAATCTCCCCTCCACGGCACTTTGACAGGGAGATTCTGCGGCTTCCAAAACAGGCTTCTGATCCTTCGCCAGTGATGAATACCTGGTTGTTACCTTAGAATGGTGATTCTTAACCAGGAGCAAATTTGCCCCCCAAGGAACACATGGCAAGTTCTGCAGACCATTTCTGGTTGTCGCAGCTGAGGGGGTGGTGCTGGCGTCCAGTGGGTAGAGGCTGGGGATGCTGCTAGACATCCTGCAATACACAGGGCAGCCTCCCAACCCCCCAGCGAATTATCTGAGGTTGAGAAACCCTTTCTTGGAGGTATGAGGATGAAAACCATACACTGTACAAAGTGGGGAGCCCGAGGACATAGCCTACATGTAAATTAATAAAAAGAGAAGAAATATTATCATCAACAGTGCTTGAAACATTTTGTTACTAGAGGTATAAGGTTACAGAAGGACAGAGATGGGGAATATTTGTCTCTCTGAGTATCCTCTGACCCTAGCATAGTCCATAGCCCAGAGAAGGGCTTTACAAAGTGTTCTGTTCAACAGGGAAAGACGAGCTGCATTGTGGAGAAAATTCCAACTTCAAGTCAAGCAGAGCTGGATTTGCAGATCAGTTCTGCCAACGGCCAACATACTTCACATCTGCAAAATGAGAATTATTTTTTTTTTTTTTTTTTTAAAGATTTTATTTATTTATTCATTTATCCCCCCCTTGCTGCTTGTGCTCGCTGGGTCAGCCAACCACACCGCACGGGCAGGCCCGCCTTCACCAGGAGGCCCCAGGAACCGAACCCGGGGCCTCCCATATGGCAAACGGGAGCCCCACTGATTGAGCCACAGCCGCTTCCCAAAATGAGAATTATATTGCTTACTCTGTGGAATTCCTATAAGATTTACATGGGAAAAAAATATATAAAGCTTCTAACATGATCCAAGATACATAGGAGAGAGACTCTCAGGAGGACAGTATTAAGAGTATAGCCTGCTAAGTAGAATACACACATCAAAAAAAGTTCCAACACGTTGTTGCATAGGAATTGTTTCACTTCAAGCTCAATGCAAATGCCTCCAGGTAAGGTTAATCTCCACTGGACCAGTTACCATCTCCTAGAGAAAGCAATGGCCCATGAACTAAGCCTAGTCCTCTAGCCTCAGGAGGATTGTTCACGATGGCCTACATCTGGTCAACCAGCTACCACATAAGCACGTAAATAGCTGGCACTATCAATCACCTGTATATATTTGCATCAGAATTCTAAAATGAATTACTAACAATGGGACAAAATATAAAGGTCTTTTTTAAAAGCAGAAATCCAAAGGGGGTAATATTACCTCTGCTAAGACTCTAAATCAGTACATAAGAACTTTATCAACCAAACACCACCAAGATGCCAAGGAGTCTGATAAGTCCTTTGGGATTTTTCTCTTATAGCCAACACATCCATCTGGTAGCATATTTCTCTCTAATAAAAAAAGAGAGTGCCCAAATATGTTCATGTAATTGAGGTTGATGAACAGTGTTCTAAAATTGTAGACAGTATCAAAGAAATATAAACATACACAGATAAAAGAATAATTGATCTGAGCCATTACACAACTCTGTTGTGGATGTTTTGTGGAAGTTTTTTGGGTGATGAGGCACAAACAGACTGCTAGTCATCTGAAAATGCATGGAAGGACAGCTTTGTTAGATCAAAGACCATGGAGGGCAAGAGGGAGAATGAGGGCACGGAGGGAAACCAGGCTTACCTAAGCTGACGTGGAGGTGGTGGGAGGAGGATATATGGGTCCTGGCTCTTGCCTTTATTGCTTTCCCAAGGTTACTGGGGATCGGAAGTTTCAAACTACAAGGCGGGAAAAGCAGCAATGGCAAGGGCCATTTGGAGAAGCCAAAAGGCATTTTCTTATCATCCAAGCCACGTGGAGATACATGCCTTGCTAGTCAGTTACGAGGCATGAAAGAGCAGAAGTGGCAGCCAAAGGGGCAAGGGCCTGCAGGGAAGCTAAGCGTAGCTCTGATCGCCATCATCTACGGAGGTGCATGCATTGCTAGCTGTGGGGCAGGGCTAGCCGGGGTGGTCACTCAAAAGGAACTTCGGACCAAGCAAAAACTGACAAGGCACCAAAAATAATTTCTTTGATGCCATTAGAAACTTCACAGCCAAAAATATAGCTTCAAATTGCTGAATCACTGTTCAGATGTAAGTAGGATTCCTAAAACTTTTATTGGTAGTTACGATTAGTATGCAACATAAAGTATAAAAGCAAGCTATAAAGGCAAACAGTGGTGAAAATGCCTTCCAAACACACACATGTGGCAAAGAAACTTGTTTCCAAATCAAGAGTTAAAACAATACAAAGGAGGTGAAAATGGTCGTGTTAATAAATTTTCAAGTAAAAACTGTGCATTTGATGATAAAATACTTATTTCATTTGGTTACATTTTCATACTAGTGTTCAGAAACATTTATTCCACAGAAAAGAACATGGCTGGCAAGGGACACAAGGACTCAAACACAAAACTTCTTCCTCATTCAAGTCATCACCCCACAGTCTTACAGTTTTCCTCATGAAAACCGCAGAGGCATCCGATGGTTAGATAACTATTGCATCTTTATAAAGTCAGGTGCCAAATTTCCTTTCTCCTGGCCAGGGCTCAACCATTCATGAGCTCTTTTTTTGGCTGCTTCTCGGCAGTTCTGTGCAAAACTGTCCACTATGCTCTTGGAACACTAGTCTCATTCCACAAAAATCTTGTATTACACATTCCCGATGATTTTCCTGGGTGTGTGGCCAGGGCCAATGCCATAACATTTAGTGGACATCCAATGGTTTCAGGATTCCGGTATATGCAGTCCCCACCCTTGGCTTCCTTGATTCAGTTTGGCCCTTATGCATTAAAAGATCGTTTCTCGGCAGTGACAGCTTTGTTTCTCATACTGAGGCTGTGTATCACTGCTTTTCTACAGGGGAAAAAAATTACCAGGCATTGTAATCCCCGGTTCTTAAGGGTTTGATTTGTCCTTTGGGGAAGAAAAGAGGGGAGAATCCAGAGAAACCAGACATGCCCCTTATGAGGTCCCAGTCAAACCCAGGGCCGTGTTTTAGGACCTCAAGGCCACCACGTGTAATGGACATTCTTTGCAGTCTGCATTAGGTGAGCCTGCTCACAGGACACTGGCTGAAACGATGGGCTTAGGGACATCACAATTCAGGGTCCAAGCCCCAAAGCCTGCTAGCAGCAGTATGATCATGAGTAAATAAGTTAAAACTTTTAGCATCAGTTTGCTCATCTAAAACGGCACAGTCCACCTCTGAGAGGACTAAAAACACACGTAAAAATGTTGCACCATACTCAGCACAATAAAACTTGGTGGTTATAATATTCTGACTACACCTTAAGTTGCCACTGGGTTTTTAACCTTCATTTTAACTTCCATAGCAACAGCTTTTTAACATTATTATATTAAATGTGTGTGTACTTCTCAACATGTAGACTTGCAGACCAAGGAAAAGACATCCTTTTTTTATGTAAATAAATAATTGTTTCAACAAACATCAGAATTTTTAAACTGGAGATTCACTAACCAACTCACACCATCACTCTTATTATTTGGAGCCTGAAATACACAAAGAACACAGGAAGACATTCTCCTTGGGAAACATTCGAGCAATATACCATTTATTCTTCCAATAATGGTAAACAGAATCTCATGGGAAATTGTCCATCCCTCTCCCTGGAAGAAAAGCATTCCAGTTGGGGACCAAATCCTGGATTGCATGTCGGCCAGCAGAAAGCCTAGGAGGAGCTAATGCTCCCTCGGTGCATTAGCCTCACCCTACGTTTAACCTTTGGCATAAAATGAAACGCTTTTTGTCTCTGGACAGAGAAATATAGGTGTTTCCAAAAGAAAACCACTCTTATACCACAAGAAGTGGAGCATTTCAGCTTTTCACCGGGCATGCCATCTACTTTGCTGCCTAGCTGCCCACTCCGCTTTCTTGTGGTGAAGGTGAGTACCCCGAGAGGGTCAGGCCAGGGGTCTTACAGCTGGCTCCTGGGTGCTTAGGACTGTGCCTGGAGCACATGAAGGATTCAAGGAGGGAGAGAACGGGCTCCTCGGGGGGGCTGGGGAATCCTCAGCAGTTGAGTCTCTAATTCAGTTGGGACGCTTTATAGGGGAGCAGTTCAAGGCATAGAGTGGATCAAACATTCAGTGGAGGTTTACAGAGTCAGTGAGGCACTTAAAAGCACTAACTCCTAAGACATGTTGCCAGAGTTTGAATCACTGACTCAGCCTCTTAAGAGCTGGATGGACCTGAACAAATAAACCACGGGCTTTGTTCCCCTTGCTACAGAAATAACAGCATCCACCCTCTTTTTTGGGAGTTGTTATTGAGGATTAAATTAGATAGTACATGTAGATGTTTAGAATAATACCTGGTACTAGAAGAACTGCAATTGCTGTTTGGGGAAGATTAATCCAGATAACAGTGTGAAAGCAGGGCAACTACGAGATAGGAAGAATTGTTCAGAAACTGCCAATTCAAGTTGTCATGTGCCTAACTAGAAAATAGCTTGGCAGCTTCTTAAGAAACTAAACATACAATTGCTATATGCCCCTAACAAACAAATGACAGAAATCGAACCAGACCTATGTTCTCCAAGGCCTGGGTACTGATTCCACCAAGCCTCTTGGGCATTCATCTCAGAGAAATGGAAACTTAGGTGCACACAAAAATCTGAAGACAAATGTTCTGAGCAGCTTTATTTGTAATAGCCAAAACTCTAGAAACAATCTGAACGTCCTTCAGTGAGAGAGTGGTCGAACAAACTGGGGGACAGCATTATCACAGAACACTACTCAACGCTAACAAGGAACAAATGATTGACATAATCAATCAACAACTTGAATATAAATGTCAAGGGAATTATGCTACGTGAAGAAAGCCACTTCCAAAAGGTTGCAAACTGTATGAATGCATCTACACAAAATTCTTGAATGACAAAATTATAGAGATGGAGACATAAGTGGTTGCCAAGGGTTAGGGATGATCAGAAGGGAGAGGAGGGTGGATATGGCCGCATGAGGGATCTTTATGGTGATGGAACCGTCCTACCTTGATTGTGGTGGTGGTGAGAGGAATCCACACCTAGGATAAAAACGCAGAAAACCACATAAACACAAGTGAATGTAAAACTGGTGAAATCTAGGGGCAGGTGTAGCTCAGTGGCTGAGTGCCTGCTTTGCATGTATGAGGTCCCAGGTTCAATCCCCGGTACCTCATTTAAAAAAAAAAAAAACAACTGGTGAAATCTGAATAGGATCCATGAATTATTATCTATGTCAATTTCCTGGTTTTTATATAGTATTACAGTTATGTAGAATGTTAGCAATGGGGGACACTGGGTGAGGTGTGCACAGAACCTCTCTGGGGGGATAAAATGGAGATATTTCAAGATCCAGAAGAACTTTGGATAAAGAGGGTAAATTCAAGTGAGAAATAAATGATCCACTGCAGAGAATCAGGAATGAGCTATATTTTACCTAAAAGAGCTGCAATCTCTGCATGGAGCAGCATCTGTTTGTATCTGTATACAGCAGGTGGGATTTTATAATCCTTATATACAGCAAATTCAGACTATGGAGTCTAGAGATAGGAATGAGTATCCTAGTGGCAATCAACATAAACCAACTCTGGCTAATCTAAGAAAACGAACTTGTTGACTATACTAGGTAGCTCTGAGGACACGAGGTAGGCTAGATCAGGAATTGGCCAAATCTTGCTGCTTGTCCTTGAAAATAAAGTTTTATTGGAACACAGCCACGCATGTTGGTTTATGTATCGTACACAGCTGTTTTAGTGCTACAACAGCAGAGTTTAGTATTGCAACAGAGATTACATGACCCACAGAGCCTAAAATATTTACTATCAGACCTTTACAGAAACAATTTACCAACTCCCCAACTAGAAGGGCTAGATAACCAAGCTCAGGAACCAGACCAGTTAAGGCATGAAGGGCCCCCCACTGCCACTGTTGTCCTTTTAAACAGGATTATAGCCACTGCCAGGGAGCATTTCCCAGTCCCTGAGTCAGACGCCAAGTCTAGGGTGGATACATGTGATTGGTGGAGCCCAGGTCACATACCCACACATTAGCTGTAAGGGAAGCTGGAAACCTAACATCAGACAGATTCTGCCTCCTATCAGGACTCAGACAATAGGCAAGGGCCAAACTCAGAAAGAGGTTTCAGACACTAGATGACCAAATACACAGCACAAAGAGGTATGTGGAGTGTGAACAAAGCCATTAAATCACCACTCAGCTGGGATGGTTTTTACATGCTGAGGCTCAACCCAAATAATGGGTTTTAAGCCAACTTAACCAATAAGAAATGTTAATCGTTGCCAATATTTGCTAAACCTGGGCTTCTATTTGTTTACTTTCATCTTCAGATTTCCCCTGCAGCTTTAATATTGTATTTTTATCTCTGGTTGAGAAACACTTAGATTACTTTTGAAGCTTTTAGTTTGGTAGGGGGAAAGGCAACACCTGATCCCCAAAGCTCAAGTGCCTCTTGACTCGTGTGCACTTATGAAGCTAATTTTAAAAGACACAGCAAACCAGGCAGCCCTAATGTTCTAACAACTTCTTAGCAGCAAACGGGTTCTGTGGACCATAAAGAAACACCTTCTTCTCCAGATGGATTGACTGACCATTAAGACAAATGAGCACCAAGCCTGCTCAAAGCAGGAGGCAAAAAGTCCCAACAATCCAAGACCTGCAAGTGACCAGAGGGGAAAGGGGGGAAGGGTGATATTTTTACTCTTCACCTTATTCAAAACATCTCTTTCAAAATTTACAGGGTTCCATAAATTAAAAATGATATATCATATTCCTAGAATCCTGACCTACAGCCAGGATTCCTAGCTCAAAGATTTTTTCCAGGTAACAAAAGCCAACATGTTACCAGTTGGGGTAGGGGTAAAATAACTGATGCGAGGGAGTCAAATATGAACTGCATATCCTTAGTGCTGGAGCTAAATCTCAGAGGGTCTAAGTACAAGGCCCTACAAAAATACAGCCAACTCCCAAAATATAACAAAAACCCACTAGGCTTTCAAATCACTCTGGAATACCGTTTAAGCAGCTTTTAATTCTTCCCCGGGATTAGTCTTAGGTTCACTTGGTTCTCTTCTCTCCTCACAGATGAAAAGCTCTGTGTCACATACTGACCACACCCCTGCCTGGAAAACAGTCCCTGGGATTCCTACTTATGGCAGATCACTCCAGTTTCACAAGAAGGTTTCACAATGTGCATAAGATAAAACCAAGATTTGCAGGAAATGAGGTTTGAAGCCTAAAGTTCAAAACTGAACTTCAGCACATCTGCCAAAAATGATTTCCAGAGCTGAGAAGGCAGAGACCTGACACAGTAAGTGACACCTCTTTATCAGCTGCAAGAACTTCAGGGCACATAATTAGCACCCAATTAGTTATTAATAACTTAATATTCACACATCTGCTGAAACTCTGTAGGTGCACGATATAATTTAAGTGTGATTGCGATCACCTGTTAGGGTAAGTGCTGGATATATAATGGATTTGACTCCCCAGAGCCCAAAGTGGGGGGAAATTGAAAACTGAATCCATTCCTTTCTGCAGCATGTAAATAGTCAACTCAGAAAAAAAGGATTTCCTACCTGACCTGGAAGAGTTCAGTTAAATTTAAAGAGTATAATATACAATCAAACTGACCATTTAACAAGCATTTGTGGGCTGCCTACTATATGCAATAGCTGTGCTAAATTCGCTGCCTGAATGCTTCTAAATAAAGCTGGTACATCAATAATTATTATTTATAAAGCCATTATTACATGTCAGACACAGCTCTCATCACTTTAAAGATACACATTACTTCACTTATTATTTCATTTACTCTTCACAGCCATCCTGTGAGGTAGGTCCAATTATGATCCATCATTTTACAAGTGGGGAAACTGAGGCACACATTCACATAACTTGCTAAAGATCACAGACCTCTGTGTAGCATCGCCAGAACTCAAACCCAGTTCATTCTACACTACAGCTTTTGCTTCTGTCAAGCTTGAGCTAACCTCTTCTCTTCAAGGACTTGTAAAACTAACAAGGGGTCCTGTGCACTGCCATTCACAGAAGGCCTGGGTGTGAGCCTCGCTTTCCTCATTAACACGGTGTCATTTCAGACCAGTTTCTTCATCTGTCTCCTACTGTTTCTCATTTTTAAATCAGGACCCACATTTCTCTATCTTTGGGCACATGAAGTCCTCTCCCAACACCCCCTACCTAACCCCCTTTCAAAACCGCCATCTTCACCCAATAGTTTCTATATTCCCTTTGTCCACAGAGATGAGAAATGGATGTGTGAAATCTGGAAAGGAGAAAAAAATGGATAGGAATATAGGAGGGGCAGAACCCCACCCTCTCATCACAAAATACATGTTTCCAAGACGTCACTAAACAATCCTAGCAGCTGGCTGCACCCAAGTCACCCAACCCAAAGCATTTCAAAACACTGGTGAGGGCAGTTAATAAGAACTATTTTTCCAAACTTGCAAACAGAGTCATCTCCTAGCTATTCCATTTCCAGTGCCCTATTGCTTACAAAGGTAATTTTACCTCCAGACTTATGAATGTTAGAGCATAGGGTGGGACCCATTTCTTTTTAGCTTGATGAAATGTTAAATATTCACTTTATTTCACAGAAGCTACCCGGCCATCCCTATGTAATAAAGATGGCATCTTTGTGGCCAAGCTCCAGCAAGAATGTGGTGTCTTCTGAAGATCGTGGGAAGATCGTGGGAAGAACGTGTGAACATTCGTAGATATCTAGGCAAGTTTATGAATCACAAAGGATATTCAATTTGCTGAAAGAAAGGTGGTGTTCTCCGTTAGTAATTCCTCACCGTCATCCCAAAACGAGATGTCAGGCTCATGACTGTCTGGCTAAATAGACTCTGAAACCCATGACCTACATTTGAAGAAACAGCTCTAATTATTCCCTTGCTGTTATTAGTATTTCTACAAAAGGTTTGGGTAGTTACAGAGTACTTTCCCAGGCTTATAGACAATACTTCCAGGAAAAGGGATCTGGGTTTGCTTCCTTAGTTTGTCTGCAAGCTTCTCTAACAAGACTCAGTGAAATGGCATCTGTGGTTCACAATGAAAAAGGCCCTGGCCTTGCTCGGAATCCCCAAAGACCTGCAGCACCACAGTGCCCATGCTCTGCAGAAAGACAGGTCTGAACTCTGAGGACTGTGAGGCTGCTTAACAGAGACCTGGACAGAGATGTGAGCATGTCTGCTGGAAGTCTTCTGGGAAAGCAGTTTTCCTCCTTGGTAAGGCCAGGGCTCCAAAGAGCATCCCTAAGCCCCATGCTGCAGCCACTGCTTCCTGTCTCTAACCAGCTGCTGACCCATCTCATGACCATGGGGTAAGGCCAAGGGAACCACGGGCATCGCTGGCCCAGAATCCCAGCTGCCAGGGAAACACTAACCATTTGTTAGTCAGGTCTTCTGTTAGAGATGGTCAAAAGCCTTCTGACCTAGTCACCTAACAATGAAATGTTTCTCTCTTGGAGGAAATTATCTGGCCTTTTAACTAGAATAGATGAATAATCTGTTTGCATAACAATATACTTAAAAGTGGTTAAAAAGGGAAATTTTATGAACTTTGTTTTCTAAAAAGGAGCTTAACCAAAGCTCATGAACACTGCTGTACATATTACAACAGGCCAGATTCAAGTACTTTAACAAGGAAAATGTGGGGCCTGGCTTCAAGAAGCTTGCTATTCTGGAAGGAAAAAGAAACCCACTCAAAAGAGAAGTAAAGACATTTCATAAGCAAAGAACACAAACAAATAAATGCTATCTGAAACACTGCCTTTGTACTCCCAAGGAATTCACCTTAAGGATAGAAGGCTTACTGTGTATGTCGAGATTTAGTTGGAAGGATTTTCATTACATCACTCATAATATCCAAAATTGGAAGCACCATTTATTTAACAATAAAGGAATGGTTAAATAAAATCATGGTACTAGCATTACATCAAACATTTCCTTACAGTCAATTCTAAAGGTTTTAGAAGAGTAATGGCCTAGGATAACACTCAAACAGATCACTTTAAAGGGCAGATTTAAATAGGGTACAATTATATTTATTTTCTTTTTTTTTTTTTTAATTGAGACATGTACTTACACACAAACACATCTAAAGCAACTCCAAGAGATTTATTTTATCTTGATTTATTACAGTGAACATGTGTGGCTTTTATATTAAGAAAATGATAGAAGATTTTTAGAGCTATGTTACTGTAACTCCCCCTTTTTATTTTTAATTTTAGAAAATTCCTAAAAAATACTAATATAAAGAAGCCCCACCCCCAGGTACTCACCACCCAGCCTCACAGCCAGTCTTGCTTCAGCATACTCTCTGACCCACATTCACCCTCCTTTCCATGTTATTTGAAACAAATCTCAGTTATTTCATCCATAAATATTTAAAAGACAGGGACTCTTTGAAAAATAAAACCACAAAACTATTACCACACCTAAAAAATATATTAACAAGAGTTCCCTAATACTATCCCATTTCCAGTCAGGGTTCCAATTTCCAAATAACTGGATTTTTCTAAATAATTCATTTGACTCAGGATCCAAATAAGGTCCATACAGAGATTAGTTTGTATGACTCTTAAAATCTTTAATCCATGGATTTTTCTCTCCATCTCACTTTTTCCCCTTTACAATTTCTTCATTAAACAAACTTGATCTATGGCCAATCTGAAGTTTGCTAATTCTTATTTCTCTGTATTCCTATAGTATGGCATTTACTGTGTTTCTCAGTCCTCTGTAATTCCTGTAAATTGGTACTTGGACACTTCATCAGACTTAGGGAATCTTTGTGTCTTTGTGCGGGGCGGGGGGAGGGAGGGGTTGGCAGGACTACTACCTAGAAAGAAAATGTGTTCTACCATCAGGTAAACATAATGTCTGTTGTCTCAATTTTTGTTAGATTAGCAAGTTTTGATGTCCAATTCCTAAATATATCAATTCATTAAGCTGCTGCAAAATGGTGATATTCTAATTCTAGCATTCCTTCTTCATTTTCAGTCAAAACAATTTTATAGAGGAAAAACATGCCCATCTATTATTTGGTTACCCAGTCCTAAAAGCTATTCTTAATTTTTAAAACACTACATACATACCTAGTCATCTAAGCTTCTACTACATGTTGGATGACCAAAAGTTACAACCAAAAATCTCCTGTTGTTTCCAAGGCAAATCTGGAGCCCAAAAGCTCCCTTAAGAGCCCAGATGCCTGTACGTGAGTTTATAACCACTCAGGACAAAGGGCAGCAAAGAGAACGCAAATGGCGCCCACAGAGAAACCAGGCCTCCCTTTCACAGAGTTCTGCCCTGGGGCATGATGCAGACCTCTTTCGGGGATCCTGGGCCACCTCTCTGGGGGGACTGGCCACGGCTCTCAGAAGCAGCCCACTCTACATGCTTCCCTGGCAACATCAGAGGACCCTGGAGCCACAACCCAAACCCCAGTCAGGCATCCGTCAGCCTGACAGAAAATCTACCGAGGCCAGAGGAGAAAGGTCCTCTGACGAGGGCAGCAAAGCAGAGAGAACTGACAAGCTGCATGCGAAAAAAATGGAATCAACTGTATGAACTCAATATAACAATGGCTTTACAAATTGGAAGGCAGACGGGCCCGAGGTGGAGAAAAGCACACACCACAGCACGGGGTCTAGGTCCATGGCTGGTGGGCAGCTGCGTGGCTGAGAAAAATGACCGGAGGAGCTGATTTAATAACTCAGGGTCGGCACTTGGGCTTCTGCCTTGGTCCTTTGATTTTGATAAACTAGCAACCCAGGCAAGTGGGGAGCATGGAAACAACTCTGCCGGTAAGCCCTGCAATGGCCTGGGCAGCAAATGCACCAGACTTCTCTCTGGGGCTCCCAGATTGAGGAGGGGGTGGAGGACAGGGGGCAGGCATGACCGCTTTACTGCCAACAAGGTCTCCTAAGAAGGTGGATATTCATTAGTTAGGTGTTCACCAGCCCACAGGAGAGGAACCTGGCCCACTAACTATAAAGGCAAACACAAAATTAGACCCCACCACTCTAAATCTCAGATCTCTGCAGCAGGCAAGGTTTATTTCCGGTTTTTGTAATATTTCTAAAAGGTAGAAGCATTGCAATTTTAGCCCCCTGACTGAGTATCTATCTAAATTTGGGCCCACCCTTCCCAAAGGAATTTTCTTTCTTAATCGCTGTCAGATTTCATGAGGGCATCTGTTGACAGTCCTAAACCTGGATTAAGTTTCTATATAAGTACTAATGGCCCATCTCTTAAACAGAACCGCGAGCCCATCTGCATTGGACAAAACACAAAAGCCAGTAAGCCTTAAATGAATTGGAAGCATTTACCGAAATAAGAGTCAGAACTAAGATGGTGATTTTCTTGTAAAAGCACATCAAATAAAAAGGGTGACACCAAAAAGAGCAAGAAGAAATAAACATAAAATTTGTCTTCCCCAGATCAACAAAAATAATTTTTGCTTAACAAACAACTTCACCTGGACTGTGAAGGAATCACAGCATCGCCTTTAAGGTAAGGGCAGTTGGTGTTACACTTTGTTTCCTTAGAATCTGAAAGACTGTTTTGCAGGATGATGAAAAGGGGACAGGGTTGTTTAATGGTAAAACCAGACACTGGACTAGACACATGACTTTAAATAGGTGACCTCTTCCCTCTGAGATGCGTTAGCCTCATCTGTTTAATGGGGCGATAATAGTAGTTCCCTTTTGGGGTTATCTGAGGGTTAAATATCGTAATAAGTAAAAGCACCTGGCACAGCACCTAACCCTTGGTATATATACTCAACAAGCCGTGTGCGGAGGAAGAAGACCATGATAATGAGGAGGAGGAGGAAGAGGAGGATAAACAAATCACATACTGGAGAACAGTCTGTTTTAGTGCTGGAAATGCCAGGCTATATACCCCATGTTATGCTCTGAACTCTCAGAGGGCAGCTTTCATTTTGAGAAAGGACAGGACAGTAACAGCTGTCCCTTGCCCACGTCAGCTCCATTTCCTTCCTTAAGGCTGCTATGAATTCTCGTATTCACATAAAGTGCTTGACCAGGAAACCAGGCTGTCAATCATTGGCAGGGCAGATCAAAAAGATGGAAACATCTGACTGCCTGGGGAGCTGGTAGGAGTTCAACTTAAGAGGCAACTCATTAAGAGTCTCCAGTGGAATGTAAAACCAGTTTAAGATAGAAGGATGGGCTCCCACATCCGCCCTGTGCCAAGCACAGGTGGTATGTGCTAAATTTTCATTTAATGGAAAATAGAGAATGACATAAAACAAACCCAACACATCACCCAGTTCCCTGGAAGGAAAAGTGGCAGCTCTCGAGAGAGTGAGCGATATTCTTCTGACGAGCATGCAAGCATCCTGCATTTATGCTTTTGGCAGCTAGAAGCAATCCAGAGAGCCAAGTTCCCTCACTCACACCTAATTACAAGACTAGGTTACAAAGTTGAGTCATCAGTCTCCTCCTTCTTAAGTGGTCCAGTAACCACAAATTGAACCAGGCAGGTACCGGGTAAGTGTAGCTCAAGGCAATTGGGGCAAAGGAAGAATGCAGGGACAGAATAGCACAGTTATCAGGTCTTTATGGAAAACATGGATGTCAGCTTTAGATAAAGTCAACTGGTATGTGAAAGTGATAAATACATATCTGAACTATACATCTACACATACACACCTAATTTTAAAAGTTACCCTGCAAACCTGCAACATCTTGTTCACACATTCCCAGAAAAGATCATGTCTTGTAGCCTGACCCAGCATTTTATGAAGTGTACAACCTGCCAACCTTCTAGACACCATCAGGCATCTCGCTCTCTACCAACGGGTTCATTCTCTTGATCAGTGTGTCTCAAAATGGGGTAAAAGGACCATCACAGGCTATTTTCAGGAGTCCACAAGTCCCAGGTTTTTCATTTCTATAGTAACCTAAAAATAAATATGTCCATTTATGAACACCAAACTTACCTTTTTCTGTCAAAGACAATTTCATGCAATAAAACTTAAATAGCTTATGTTTGTGGGGCTTGGATAAATTCTCAAGGCTCTTGCAAGATTTTTCCCCCTTTGACAGGGGTCTGTACATTACTTAAATTTGAGAAACGCTGCTCTGTAGCACTCTCTATTCTGAAGGAGGGGAAGACAACATACCCGGAGATAGATACTGTCCTCAAATTTTGTTAAAAATAACAGAAAGAAAGCAGCTAGATACAACTATTAGTTTAAATATCCTTATAGCAGATCATGTTGAATAAGAAAATCATCCACAGCCTTTCCACAACAGCATCTGGAAACAATGAGCAGTAAGACGCTTCTGTCCCCTCGGGTTTTCATATGGTCGTTTGAAAACACTCAGAGAACATTACATTAACCTCAGGGTGACAAAAACCCTTTTCTTAAAGGCAACCAACCAAGAAAGTTTTTAAAATTATGTCCTTAAAAAGTGGTAACTGAAATCCGATTATGACGCAGAGATTACACACAGTTCTCTAGATGAGATCTGGCCAGTTTAATGAATAATAAATAATTCACAGATTTGAATAAGATGGCTCTCCTGGCTTATCTCCATCACTGGATGGTCAAGGTCTCCAAAGGGCTGGGCTGTGTCCGTGTGCAGTTTCCTCCTCACGGTGAACAGCAGGATTTCGGATGCGAGACTGACATCTCTGTTTGGTGGTACCTGGCCAACAACGATAAGGACACACATAAAAATGCCGGACCACCTCGCAGAGGAAGGGGCAGCTCTGAGCCAACACAAAGCATCGCTGGTCAATTCCGAAGAAACCTAAAGTTCCCCAGGTTGTGCTCCAGCA
Organism: Tolypeutes matacus; assembly: GCA_026826555.1. Classification (NCBI taxonomy): domain Eukaryota; kingdom Metazoa; phylum Chordata; class Mammalia; order Cingulata; family Chlamyphoridae; genus Tolypeutes; species Tolypeutes matacus. The sequence goes on from JAKSZT010053825.1 coordinate 15,970,809, forward strand.
TCACAAACGGTAGCACTTCCTTGAGACACAGAAACCTTAATGTAACAGGCTCCAGAAGAACAGGAAGAGTTCTCCATGAGGTGCAACTCCAATTCTGGCACCAGGAGAATTCTCTGGCCTCCACTGCCTCCCTGGAAACACAGCCCTTACCAGCGCTGGCCTTAGCACAATTCCCTGCACATAATGAATGTTTCCTATACACTGTTTCATTCAGTCCTCTCAGCAGCCCTGACAGCCGGGTCCTGCTATTATCCCCATTTTCCAGGGTAGAAAAGTAGCATCGTGAAGCTGCAAGTAACTTGCCCAAGGCCACGCTGATCATAAGGGAGCCAGAACTCAGATCCTGGTCTGCATTAGTACCTGAAATAACAAACCTTATCAGAGAGGAGAAAATGGCATGGATGATCCTCCAACACCAGAACATTTTATTACTGGTGAAATATAGGATGTAGTTAGAATCTAAATATTTCCTCTTAACATGACAATGTGTTTGTCCCCTAATTGAACCCGGAGCAGTAGCTAGGAGGAAAGGTCCTGCCCCTTCCACAACAGCAAGCCATGTGGCAGAGAGGCCACTCCGCCCTGTGTAGTATTTTGTTCTATGGTTCCGATGAAGCTAGAGAATGGCATAGTTGGCGCAACGTGAGGTTGGAATGAATCAAAATGTCAAATTTCTGTCAAGGTGGAAACAGACATAAACCAGCAATATGACATTTTACCATAAAATATTATATTCAGATTAACAAATAAATACAGTGCAGGAGCTGAGAGACCTGACAGTTCATTGAAAAAAAGCATGTGGAACGAATGTTTATAGCAGTACTATTCCTAATTGTGAAAAAGTGGAAATAACTCAAATGTCCTTCAACTTATGAATGGATAAACAAAATGTAAATCCACAATGGCATACTATCTGGTCATGAAATGAAGTACTTATGCATGCTATTACATGGATGAACCTTGAAAATATTATGCTGCGTGAAAGAAATCAGTCGCAAAAGGCTACATATTGTATTATTCTTTTTATATGGTAAGTCCAGAATAGGCAAATTTATAGGCAGAAAGTAGATTAATAGTTACCAAGGGCTGGAAGAGAGGGAGTGGGAGAAAATGGAGAGAAGAATGCTCGAGAGTACAGGGTTTCTTTCGTGGACAATTTGAACGTTCTAAACTGATTGCAGTGATGACTGTACAACTTTATGAACATACTAAAAACACTTTAAATGTGAAAACTGTATGATAAAGTATATCTCAATAAAGCTGTTATCCAAAAGATAAAAAAAAGGCATCTGGAGCATTTAATTTTCTATAGCAATAACAATTAAACAACTGCTCTAACTTCTAAGAAGGCTTACCTGATCTTCAGGTTGATTCAAAATGAGAAAGAATTTACCCAACAACAAAAAAACTACCAACATGAAGTAGTGAGCTCTCCAGTGCTGGAAGCATTCAAGTAGGAGTTAACCAATTATTGGATGAGAATACTACCAAAGGGATTTATTCCACTTCTGGGTTGAAAGCTCTGAGACCATCTTTAAAATACTATAATCCTAAAATTTGTCACAGATGACATTTAAATGACTGAAGAATTAGCCTGCAAATTAGTCAGTTTCATGGTCCCTAGGGTATGGTTAAGAGTACAAAATATGGAAGTAGGCTGCCTGGAATAAATCCATACTCCAGCACTTAATGGTATGGCTTTAGGGAACCAACGAGCCTAAAACTCAGTTTTTTGTTTTGTAAAATGGAATTGATGATGATGATGATGATGATAAGATACTCACAGAGTACTTGGTAAGAAGGGACATAATGATGACCCCTTCTCATAGCATCTCACTGGCACAGCATTTAGCATTAGTAACACATGAGCTATATAAAAATTTCTACCTAAACTGAAATACCATCTGTGGCTGGTTGAAGTTCTTGTGGACCCCAGAAAATCCTGTTCTTAAAGCTTATCTATTCCTGTGTACATAAATCTATTGTAGGTGGGACTTTCTGTTTAAACTACTTCAGGCAAGGGACTCTGATTAAATTGCATGACCCAGGGTAGGTCTTAATCCTCTAAACTGAGGAATAAAAACCTGCAGCCATAGAAAGAAGGCCGCAGAGACAGAGAGGAACCCAGATGCTGAGAGAGAAGGCCCTGGGAGTCAGAAGCTGAGAAGCAGCCACTTTGGTCAGAAGCTGAAAGCAATGCGACCCAGAAGAGAAGGGAGAGAGAAGCCACCATCACCACTGTGCTCTGCCATGTGCCCACAGCTGCAGTTTGGAGAAAAGGATCTCCTGATGATGCCTTGACTTTCACAGCCTCAAAACTATAAGCTCTTAACCTAATAAATTCCCATTGTAAAAGCCAACCCATTTCTGGTATATTGCTCCCAGCAGCTTTTAGCAAACTAAAGCACCATCCAACAGCATTCACTAATTAAAAGGGGCAGGGCCCAGTCCTAAACACAGATCCCAATGATAATGCAGTTCATTGATACACATTTATGCTGTTTTCCAATAAAGTATGCAAACATTCTAAGAAATAATAATGCCACTTTAATACCTTGAGTTAGTGGAGTAATATCAGATAGAATTCTCCCAACAAAAAGAATAATGGGCCTTCAACTACTGAAGTTACTATACAATATAATTTCATGTATACACCACGTTTTCCTTCCTTCACATGCTGGATAGCTTGTTTTTTTGCCAGCTCATATTACAGGATGTTATTTTAACATCAAGAATAGGCGTTCCAAGCAACCAAATCATGCCTGTAATATGGCTGTTTGACAGGCCCCAACAAGTAAAAGTTAAGTCTATTACATGCTCAGGAAGTCCATATGTGTATTTTACGAGGTCTCGGCTCTCCTTTGAACCTTGTCTATTATAAATACAGGCTTTAGATATATTCTCACTTTGAGATAACTTACACAGTTGACTATTTGCAGGGCAAACTAATGCAATCAAACACTAAAGCTTCAAGGAGATTAGAGAACTGCCAAGGTCTGAACTATATCAACAGCTCGGAATCAGCTCATTCAACAGTGCTGTGACAGTATTATACCCACAAAACAAACACAGCAACGGCATGCACACCAGACACAGGACCACATTCCAGATATTTGTTTCTGAGGCTTGTAGGGAAACATCCTGCCATTAGAGCTGTTTCTAGAGGAGAAGCATCCTTCCCGTACAATTTGCTTAGTTAACCTTGGTGACAAACGCTGTTCTAACTGCTGTGGTTACGGAGGTCAGGAGAGGAAAAGGGAAAAACACTTACAAATCCCTGCTGAGCAAGGGTCGGGAACAGAGCAAGGGTTAAGAAGCAAAGTTTTTTCTTGCGATCTGTGCTTCAAAAAGAATCCTAGTCTACAAGTTTAGGTTCCCGCAGAAAAAGCATTTGACAAAATCCAATACGCTTTCATTATAAAAACACACAACAAACTAGGAATAGAAGGGAACTTCCTCAACCTGATGAAGGGCATCTGTTAAAAAACCCACAGCTAGCACCAGACTTAATGGTGAAGGTCTGAAAGCTTTGCCCCTAAGGTCAGGAACAAGACAAGGATGCCCACTGTCACCACTTCCATTCAACACTGAGCTGGCAATTCAAGCCAGGGCAATTAGGCAAGAAAAAAGAAATAAAAGGCATCAGATTGGAAAGAAAGAAGTAAAACATCTGTATTTGCAGATGACATGATTTTGCATATAAAAAAAATACTAAGGAATACACAAAAGAACTATGAGAGCTAATAGATTCAGAAAGGTTGCAGGATAAATGATCAATAGACAAAAATCAACTGTATTTCTATAAACTAAAAACGAATAATCAAAAGCTGAAATTATAAACTAAGGTTTTACATCAGCCTGATCCCAATTAAATTCCAGATTTCCAACCTGGAAGCTAGAACTTATAAAGTCATCCCCATCATTTTTGTTTCTGGCTCCTGGAAAACTACCTGAGACATTCATTCACCAATTAAAGATTCACTTATTAATGAATACTTACTACTTCCTGTATGCCAGGCACTAGGGAAATAGCGGTGAACAACAACAAAAAAATCCCTGCCGTCACCTAACATGAAATTCCCATTCTAGTTGCAATATAACAAACAAACAGAGAAACAAATAATTATAACTATGGATAGGGCTAAGTACACTAACCAAAAACAAGGAAGGGAGATAGAGGCTGCTAGGAGGGCAGGGTGTGCTGTAGATAAAGAGGTCAGGGAAGCCTCCCTGAGGAGGTGATATTTTAACAATGAGCCATATCAAGAAGGGGATGAGGGGGCTTTCTATGCAAGGGAAACATCTTGGGTACGAACCATGTGGTGGAAACAAGTTTGGTGTGTTCTAGGAATAGCCAGCCAGCAGAGTAAGCAAGGGTGTGGCATGAATGCTTTACTCTGTGTATGATGGGATGCAGAGGAGCAGGCAGGGGAGATGAAGAGGAGTGTGTGATCTATCACTCTGGTTCTCTGTGGAATAAACAGTCAGAAATGCTAAACTCAACGTGTGCTCATGGAGCCACTCTACTGTGTGGTCTTGGGTAAGTCACCCTACCTCTCTGAGTCCATATCTAACATATCTCAACTGCCTCCCAGATTTTTCCTGTAACTAGAAGATGGTGTATTTGAAAGCTCTTTGCCAACTGAAGCTTGCTGCAGACTTAACATCCTCCTTGCTGAGGCCTTCTAAAGACAGAAGTAATTTCTTTCACCAGAAACAAAGAGCACTTTATCTGTCCACCTCCTTTATCACTTATCACTTTCTAGCCAGTATTATAAGCATTATCTAGGTGTCACTTCCTCTAGATTATAGATTCTTGACCCAAATCTCACCTCTACAGAATTCATCACTCCCTATTTCTGTCCTCACTCTAGAGGACAGTCAGGGCATCTCCATTATTGTATTGGAATTGTTTGTTTACAAGTCCATCTTTGTGACCATATGACAAATTCTGTGAGCGCAGGGAATCATCTCCATACCTCCAGTTTCTGTCACAAAAAATCAAGGGAGAGTTTTTCACGTGTTTGCAATTTCCTTTTACTGGCCAAGAAAGAGTCTCCTAAACAAGTGAACAGAATAAACAACCATCCCAAGGAACAGAGAGATAGTCCCATCCATCTGCCCCATGAGATCTAAGCCCCCACTCAGTTAGACGTGGAGTGGGCATCACCATCCCAGAATCCTCAGGATTGGAGAATGGACTAGAGTAGACTTGATGCTATTCTACTATAGACTTATTGTGATTCTAGCAATAGAAGAACTTTTATCATTGATGTGGAGGCAGTGGCCACCGGAGGTTCTGAAGGGAAGGAGAGGGGGAAAATATGTGTAATATGGGGGCATTTTCAAGACATTGGAATTCTCCTGAATGACACTGCAATGACAAATACAGGCCATTATATATCTTGTCATAACTTAAATTGTGCGGGAGAGAGTGTAAACTATAACGTAAACGATAATCCATGCTTAGTGGCAATGCTCCAAAAATGTGTTCATCAATTATAACAAATGTACCACACTAATGCAGGATGTTGCTAATGTGGGAAAGTGTGGGAGGGGTAGAGAGTGGGGCACATGGGAATCCCCTACATTTTCTATGTATCATTTATGTAATCTAAGTATCTTTAAAAAATAAAAAAACTACTTAACAGTTTATTCTTTTGTTAGGCTTAAAAACTTTGGCAACATGAATCTATATACAACAAATATAATTTTAGAAAATAATACATTCATTTAACAAACTTGGAAGGATCTTTACATCTGGCAAAAAGAAAAAACAAAAACCTGCTAGCCATTTTACTGTAAATTTCAAGGCAGTAAAACTACAAATATTCAGCTTTGACTCCTCACTCCCAATAACAATTCCTGCCCACAATATCTGGAAGTTTTCAATTTTAGTTAATCTTAAATATACATTTTCTAAGTAACTGACAATTACTATAGCACTTTGGGGAAAGCATGCAAATATTTCTTTCCACTCTTGTTGTCAGAGATCAAGAATAAGACTCAAGATGGTAAATATTTTAAACCATGCCAAACCCCCAACACATTGCAAAGAATGTCAACTGAACTGGAAACATTTTTTCAGCCGAGCCAAGCTTTAAAAAGATCCCCCAAAGAACTTACCAAAGCAAGACCATAACTTTTTTCTGATTGGGGCATACAACAGAACAAAACATCTTTGACTTGGGGGAAGAAAAAAAAAAAGCCACTATTACTAGAAAAGCATCAAATACAGGTATTTTATAGTTTGGTACTCAAACACTGAAAAAAAAAAATTCATTTTTTTTTTCTTTTTTTTTTTTTTTTTTTTTTTACCGGGAGGTACCGGGGATCGAGCCCTGGTCTCTCCATATGGTAGACGGACACCGAACCTCTTGAGCCACATCCATTTCCCTCATGTTTTATTTCTATATGACTTTTATATTCCTATAGGAAAGTACAAATTCAGAATAGTGAAATTAAAAGAAAGAAGGAAGGGCTCTATTCACATAAAATTTGGGTTAGCTCAAGTAAACTTCAGAATGAAATTCAGGACAATCCCTTTAAATAAACTAAAGATTATCTCAAAATCTGCTCCGGCCAACAAGCCCATAAAAAAGACCAGGAATAAGATCAAGGAAGCATGGGAAGCGGCTGTGGCTCAATCAGTAGGGCTCCCGTTTACCATATGGGAGGCCCTGGGTTCGGTTCCCGGGGCCTCCTGGTGAAGGCAAGCCTGCCCGCACGGCGTGGTTAGCTGACCCAGCGAGCACAAGCAGCAAGGGGGGGATAAATGAATAAATAAATAAAATCTTAAAAAAAAAACAAAAAAACTTATAAATAAAAAAAAAAAGATCAAGGAAGCAAGCATTTCTCTCCCCATTATATTCTTTCCTACCAATAATATCATCCATTTAAAGCACACATAGAGCTGACTAATTCCTACTGCCCTATGGCCAAGAAACATCCAGAAACACCACTTAAATGCACGTCTCAGTCATTAGACCATGTTCAGCAACTTCAGGCACATTAGCACAGCCTGAGGAACTGTCTCCAATTCTTTGATTTACTATCCATTACTATAAAATGCTGTTCTCCTTCCACCTCTGACTGTTTAACAGTCATTTTGATGTGACATCAGACTTCATTCTTGGCATGGTGGTTCCTTACCAGCCGGACAGAAGGGCAGGTGGGGTGGGGAATGAGCCAGAAGTTGAGGACACGCAAACACACAAGTCCAGTTAACATTGAAAGCCTGCAGATTAATTTTAATCTGCCATTTATTATTACTTCACAAACTCCACATGCCTTCAAAAGAATCTACAATAACCCTTGACCCTTTTTTATCTCCTTCTTACCTGAGACCACAACAGTAATATAAGTTACAAGCTTTAAGAAGATATTGCTTTCCTGTCAATGCATGCAGCTTGCAAGGAGCTTTGTTCACAAAGATAGCTCTATATGCCATCACGTAGACCTTTTCCACCTTGAGGTTAACTCAAAGCAGCAGAGCAGATGAAGAGCTAAAAGAAGCCATTTCACCGTAACCAAGCCTACCAATGTTTGTCTGTCCTTCCTGTGCTCCTCTTTTATCCAGAGGATATCTGAGCTATATACCTACTATAAAGTTCATGCGGGTGCTGAAAGTGAATTGTTTGAAGGCACATATGCCCCTGTCTCCCAACAGGTCCTCCTAACCTGCCCCTCAACATCCCATATGGAATCACTAAGAAGCAACTTCATCAAGAAAACAGATGGCAGATGTTTGACTGAAAAACTGTTCTTATTACATAACATCCTGGAGAATGCATGTAGCATGTTGGTTACAAGCGTGACTCCACACAGACTTGGGGGCGAATAGCACTGAAGATGCTTATGAGTCATCAGACCTTGCTCAAGTGATCAGACTCTCTGAGCTGCCTTTCCTGCCTTGTAAAATGGGAGTAATTCTTACCATGCAGGGTTTCAAGATGGAATCAATTAGCTATTTTTTCCTGCAGTATAAGGCTCAGGGTCAAAACTGAATACCTGGTAGCCACTCCCCCCACCCACCTCATCACCAAACTGCTGCTTCAACTTAGCCACACCTTTTGCCCAGATTTAAATAATTCATCATCACTATCCACCTTAGATGATTAGAAGTTCAAAGGGCAATGACACTTGAAAAAGAAAGGTAACAAAGAAAAGAAAAAGAGAAGAGGAGGAGACAGTTTATGTTTGAGTTAGACCCAAGAGCAAAATATATATAACTCTTGTTTGTCTTGTCCCCCAGTGTCTAGCACAGAGCTGAATATACGTAGTGAACACTCCTAAAAGAAAAAGAAAAAAGAAAAGAATACTTGTAGCATCAAGGAAAATGCAAAAGTGGAAATAAGAGCTTAATGTTGAGACAGGATAAATCCAGCCATAAATCCTGGCCTATCTCAACCATCTACGCCTAAGATCTAAGGTATGACCCAAAAAAATCCTTGGCAATGTTCCATTTTAGCTGGTGTTCTCTTTGCACAGGAATGTTTGACCAAAGGGCAGGAAGAGTTTCCTTTGGCTTGGTTTACAATGAGGCTGCAAAACATTAAACTACACCTCACTTGACCTTAGTAAACCCAGGACACAAGAGAACAGATGCATTCATTTTCCCCAAGTTCTCCCATTTGATTCGTTCATATTTTAAACTTCTTTTAATGCCTTTCTACTGCATAGAGCAAATAAAGAATCCTCCCATTGATAATTAAACACCTGCTAATTCCTACAAAGGCATTCTTTAAAAAAGAAAATTTTAAGTAAGAAGAGTCTGATGAATAAAACATCCTCTTTATTACATAGGGCCAAGCTCAAATAAAGGAAAATGAGTCATTAAATAAAACCCACCAATTCTACAAGCCTTGGTTGCTGCAGTTAGTGACCATATTTATACTTAGATTACATTGAGGTAAAAGATAATCTATTCAAATATTCATCACCCCAGGAACAGATAAAAACAAGTAAGCCTTGTAAAATCGGCAGTCAGCATAAAGACAACCCAACAAGGTCATTTTTTTAACTCTCTCACATGAAAATTTCAAACATTCAAAAGTAGAGAGGAATCCCCAGTACCCACTCCCAGCCTTTGACAATTATCATATATGGCAAATCTTTTCTTTTTTTCAAGATTTATTTTATTTCTCATCCCCCTCTCCCTCCATGTTGTCTGCACGTTGTGTACTCTTTTTTTAGGAGGCACCGGGATCCGAACCAAGGACCTCTTGTGTGGGAGGGAGGCGCCCAATGGCTTGAGCCACCACCGCTCCCCTTATATAGCAAATCTTTTCTCTTCTATACCCCTACCTTGCACTGGATTATCTTAATGCAAATCCTAGACAACATTTCCCCTGTAACTAATTCAGCATCTACTGCTAAAAGATAAGGACTCTTTTAAAAATGTAATTACAATGCTATTACTAGCAATACCTCAAAGTTTCTAACATCCAGTACCCAAACTTCAGTCTTAAAAAAAAAAAAAAAAAAAAAAAAAAAAAAATTAACACTTATTTGTTCAAATCAGGATCTTAAATCCATACATTAGATTAGGTGATTCATTTGAAGTGTAGAATTCCCCATATTCTGGGTTTAGCCGATGGCACTCTAGGTGCATCATTTTACGGCATGCTCTGTCCCTAGCATTTAGACTAAAGGTTAGATCAGATTCGAGTTCATTTCCTTTTTTCGAAGAGTATTTTATTGGAAAATAGGCCATCATAAAGTAATTCATCTATAAAACAATAAAGGATGTCATCAATTTTGCCTTACACTTGAATCACACTCTTGTCGTGTAGATTAAATCAGATGACAAATGTAAAAGGCCTTTCATGATTTTCCAGCCAGCCTTCTCTGGCCACCAGGTGAGCCTGTGGCTCAGCCCTAACATGGCTGGGAGGTTGAGGACAGGCCCATCTTTGGTATCTGGGAGCAGGAAACAAGCAGCGAGCTTACTTCCCTGGCTGGGCTCATGCCTCTGAGGTGGGTGATAGTTTGGTAGATGCAGCCAGAACACCAACATCATCTTCTTTCCATTTGCACTTAAACTTCACCAATTACTTAGCATACATGGGTTTTGAAGGGCAATACTCCAAATGAAAAAGACTGCATTCACGTTACCTACTCATCCCATCGTCTGCAAATATCGAAAACGCAACCCCTCATGTCTTATGTTAAATAAAAAATGGAATTCAAGTTACAAATCTGTTTTTAATGACACATCTGCAGGCAAATATAGATTTTCAAGCAATTGCTAAGGGAAGGGGGAAAAAACCACCCTTCTTTTTGTGCTGCCAGGATGGACGATGACAGTATAGAAAAATGCATTTTTAGTTTTTAAGAAAGTTTTATTGGAAAATAGGCCATCAAAGTAATTCATCTATAAAGCAATATGGGATGTCATCAATTTTACCTTACACTTGAATCACACTCTTGATTCCCTTTCGGCTGCATTTCATTATGCCTTTTATTTGAAGACAAGCCCCTGCAAACACATAATGTTACCTAAAAGTTATCTTCAAAAAAGACCTTGTCAGAACAGGAAAGTTATTTATTTAAAACTAAACTACTCTGCTTCATGCAGAAGGTGATGGTCTCAATGCCTGAAATATGTGCAAAGAAAAAAGAAGGGCAGCTGAAAAGAATTCTGGGTTAGGTTAACTTTTTTTCCCCAAATTTAAATGGAGTTGAAATTCTGCAATTGTGGAAATTTTAGTGAACATATTTTGGAGGCTGAAATCTTTAGAAATATGGTTAAAAATGCTTTGAATGTCCCAAGACTACCTGTCTCAGGCTCTCTATAGGATGACATTTTATGGCATCACTGTCACGGATTCACCAGGAGCACCAAATGTCCCATAACATGTATAACTGTGACCACACCAACTCTTTAGGCTAAAGGATGGGGCCTAACTCTTGTATTTCTCAGTCAGGAGCTCGAAATCTACCCAGGTAAATATCCAAATCCAAGAATGTCCTATTAACAACTTGAAATTTAAATTGCCCCTTCACAAACTCTCACTGGTTCTAGAATCTAGAAAGGTAAGTTAGAAGTCATTTATAAGACAGGACACTCTTTTGGGGGAGCCACTTCTCATGAAGAAATATCTGATTTTTTCATAAAGAGTTTCTGCAAACAGAAAAAGGGTCAGAGTATCATATAATGATAATATATTATCTATGTGTACCTATGTAATATATGATAACAGTAACAGCAAATTTAAAAAGAAAAGTCACAGCTGTCATTGTGATAAGCACTCTGTACATTCTGTCATTGAATCCTTAGAATGATCCTAAAATGTAGGTGCTATTAGTCTCATTTTGCAGACAAGTTTGGCAACAGTTAGTAAATGCATTCTGGTGCTGCTACCAGAGACCCAGTTTCATGGGCTTAAACGCATCAGGGTTTTCAAGTCTGAAGGTAGGTGGCTGCAGGCAGACATTCAGTAGCTCAAACATGCCCAAGTCTCTGCAATTCCCTTGGCCTTTCCCTCACGGTTCCAAAATGGCTGGTGCAACTCCAAGCCATCACCTCTGCATTTAGCATCTATATTCCAGGCAAGAAAAAAAAAAAAAGAGAGAGAAAGCAAAAAAGAACACACCTTCCATCTGAGTGAATCTCTTTTTGAAAAGCCTTCTTGGAAGCCAAAAACAACAACTTTTACTAGCAACTCATCAACCACCCCTCTCTGAATAGACTACTGGGAAATGTAGTTGTGTGTGTGTGTGGTGTTTTGTTTTTTAATTAGGTTCACTGTCATCCCCAATAACACAGAATTCAATTATAAGGAAGTAGGAGAGAATGAATCTTGATTAGGCAATCTACAAGAGGCTCAGAGAGGTTTTAAAAAAAAAAACATGTCGGGGGGCGGATGTGGCTCAAATGGTTGGGCGTCCGTCTGCCATATGGAGGGACCTGGGTTCGATCCCCGGGACCTCCTGGTAAAATAAAAAATATATATATAGAAGGCACATGGGCTGCCAGGCTCTGTGTGCCGGTGAGCTGCCAGGCCCCGGGAGCCATGCAGCAGGATGACGTAACAGGGGAGAGACAAGATGAGATGCTCCGAAAGCTCCTGAAGCCAAGAACCGAGGTGGCGCAGGTGGCAGAACACCTCTCTCCTACATCAGAGGTCTCCAGGATCGAATCCTGGTGAAGACTGGAGGAAAAGGATGAGAAGAGATGGCAGGAAACAAACACAGAGAATTGCCCAGCAAATGGACACAAAACAGCAAATGCGGAAGGGGGGGGGTTTATATGGATAAAGTAAATAAATAAATCTTTAAAAAATAAAATAAAAATAAATAAAAAATAAATAAATAAAAACATGTCCAAGTTCAAAGCTACTAAATGAGAGTTAGGATTCAAACCCTGTCTTATCCTAATACAGGGTTCAAAGGGGGAACCACCTCCATATATTGTACCATCAGCAAATCCAAAACCTTTACCAAGAGGTGGCCTAATGTGAAAAAAGACTGGAGAAGGTCCATCTCCCTAGGAACTGCTCCTAAGCTCAGTGACCTTTTGGGTTTGAAGATAAAGTGAAAACCATTGAGCACATGAATGCAAGGAAGCAGGCAGACCAGACCATCAGAGCTTTTCAAGAGTCCACAACCAAAAGCATTTCCTGAATACATAGGAGAGCTACATTTGGTGCTTAGCAATAATATTTGGGAATAGATTTACCCTGCCCGCTACAGTCCCCTCAGGTGTTTTGTTTGTTCAAGTGATATTTCTAACACTCAAATAAGTGATGCCTTTCATAGGTATTCCTTTACTTGGCCTCTACAAATAGCAGCTGGAAGTTTTCTTGGTGTTTTCTTTAACTGCTCCAGTCCCATTATAGAAGGCCTAGATTTATAGGCATCTACTCTACAACGATGTTGATACTTTTTCTCTGCTAATATAAAGAGATTTTCTTTCCCAATTTTTAGATGGTATCACCCAGCAACCAAATTCTCTAGCCTAGTGCAAAGAGAAAGAAAACTGGCCCAGGTGTCCACAGCTGTAGTCCCAGCTCTATCTCCTGAAGAAGACAAAGGCTTCCAGGAAGAGCTTCAGTAACGTGGGGAGCCCAAAGCCTCTATAATGGAAAACCTTAGAGAAAGAAAACACCCTCTTTTGTTAACCTCACTGTCCTTTTTTCCACTTTTGTCCACTTCTCCACATTAGGAATGCCCCAATCTTCCTCTGCAGCCAGCCTTGGCAACATGATCCATCAGGCACCCTCAACTCCCCAGCCAAACCAATCAGAACCTCTCTTTCCTGGGAGGGATCTGAGTCTGGAGCAGAGTGTTGTCCAACAACAGGTTGTGGGAGGGACCGACTCATTCCAACACTCACTGGACACTGGCTCCCACTGTCCAGGATCCTGCCCTTTCAGGGGCTTGGTTAGCCTGTTTTTCCTTTCTCCTGAGAATAACTTCATAATATCCTTCCAAATTTTGGCTTTAGTCAGGCAGAATCCATTCTGTTCCTTGCAACCAAGGAAACCCTGTTGCATCACTTTGATTTTCATGCAAGATTATTTCCCTGATATTAAGATAAACAGTGGGAACTTAAGTCTCTCCTTCAGCTTCAGAGAGGGTTGACTGAAATTCCAGAACAGGAAAATAACATTATTGTTTTTAATAAAACCAGCAAAGTAATAATCTCCATTTGTTGCATTTAGGGTACAAATGTGCTTTCCTGAAGACAAGTTGTTAAAAAGGATGTGATTGAGCCACTAGGGAGAATTCCATTCAGAGGGAAACAGTTGCTAACTATCAATAACCAAAATCCAGTGCCCCTCATCTTTCTTCAGTAATCCACACAATCTATATTTCTTGCTTATTAAGATAAGACTTGTATTAGAAAACAGGTTCTAAAATACAAGAAAAGGTTTCATTGGCTCAGTTATAGGATTTACAATTATTTGCATAATAAATCAGAGAAAAACACTTTCACTTGCAAGGGAAAGTAATTTACAAGATTCATAAGTCCTTGTTTTTTAGTAAAATTAGATCTTTACCTGCAGTGTCTACAATTCCGACAACATAATCTTTCAAATGAAAATGGGGTGGCAGGTCCTAAAATATGTACTGCAATCTGTCACTTAAATAATGACAGAAAAATTATCATCAAAAGTGATTGACAACAGAAAACTACAGAAGTGTACCAACTTCTGTTTGGCACTAATTACAATTAGAAGTGTTCTTCCTGAAATCCTTCCAAGCTCCCCTCTCCCCATTTGCTTTCTCTAATTCCAAAGCAATTCTGATTCAACTTAAAAGCTAAAGTTTGAGGATCTTAAACACAAAAATTGCCTTTTTACCTGACTTCTACCCTCCAAATACTTGACTGAGAGAGAAGTAAAGTAAAAGAACATCTAAGTCAAGTGTTCTTAACTAGGGGTCTGTGGAAAGATTTCAGGGGGTCCGTGAGCTTGAATTGAAATAAATCAACTTATTATCCTTCTTTTCTCTGACCTCTAACTGAAATCTAGCATTTCCTTCACTTACGAATGTAGGCAATAAATTACAGTAGTATTCATTTAATATCAATCATAGTTATTGCATATCTTGAAAAATCGCTTACACATATCCATTCTTTGAAATTACGGTAGTTGTTAGACTCGACGCTAGTTGAGTGACATAAAACTATCTGCTGCTACAGTGGTTTTCACCTGACTGGCAAAGGGGTCAGTGGAACAAAAAAGGTTAAGAACCCCCCGCCGAAGTGAATGGTCATATAACTGCACCCAACAAATATTGTACCATTCATCATTCTGGTGTGTAAGAGCTCTGAGGATGGGGCAATCAGAGTTGATTTCCAGAGTGAGTAAAGACTTTCAAGAAAGAATAAATAGGGGGACGGACGTGGCTCAAATGGTTGGGCGTCCGTCTCCCATATGGAGGGACCAGGGTTCGATACCCGGGACCTCCCGGTAAAAAAAAAAAAAAAAAAAAAAAGAAATAAATATACTGTCATTAAATGGACACTGACCTGATGGCTAGGGCCTGGGTATTGCAACATGAATTGAATCCTACTGGGAGCCACACAGGTTAGCAATCATCTCCACTTCACAGATGAGGAAACTGAGACTCAGAGACAACTTCCCCCAGCAAGATCACCGAGTCATTACAGCTTGGACCAAGGCAGGGATCTACCGATTCATTCAGCATTCATTTCCTCAAACACTAAAATTATCCCAACTTCAAACTCCATATTCTTAATCCACAAACTGTAGCTGACCTTAGAGAAGAAACATATTTGAAATATACTGTGTCCCAGTCTCCCCTGGTACAAAATAAGGAAGGGAAAAAATGAGGTAAAGAAGGAGAGAAGGACAGAAGAAGGTAAATTAACGAGATAAATCAGGAAAAGTAAACTCTGAGGCACAGCATCCAGAGCTAACATGAAAAGATGAGTTTTAGCTGACTCTCATCTATTTTTAACATATACTCCACACGAGGGAGGAGAACCATTTCTCCAATCCCATGCGCAGCTCACACAGCACAGTGATAATAGAGGTTCAAGACTAAGTAATTGATTTTAACAGGATTTCTGCAGTATGGAAGGAGGGCAGCCTAATATTCTCCACTGCCTGACGCTGGCTTGCACCTGTCATTTCCAGCACTGATACCAGGCCATAGAGGATGATCCACTGGGGATACGAGAAGAAATGAGGAAAAATATTTAACCTACTATTCATAAATAGTTTTTACTTCACGTTTTATAATTGACATAAGATCTAGTATAAGAACACATACATAATTTTTAAAAAAATGAATATACATATATCAGGGTGTATTCACAGGCCCAACTAAGACAATGAGATCAGTGAAAGTCATTGATCCACATTACATTTATTAAAAGGGTAAGATTAACTTCCAGCACTCCTGATACAAACTAAATAACATCACTTTGGAACCACTTCATTACCTGGGACACACACGAACACACAAAACAAAACTGAAAATTTTCCTTTCAGTCTCCTCAAAAGGTATTTGATTCCTAGCTGATCCTGGGTGCAAACAGTGGCTGACCATTACAAACATGTGAGGCCACCTCATTACGAGTTCATACTGCAACCAAATCCCATTTTCCCTCCGCAAATTCAATTCACATCAATAGCCCCATATATCACTGGCTACTGCTGTTGGCTGCCGGATTTTGGAACATAAAATTTTTTTGGAAAGATTACTGCCAACACATAATAGGCAAACTGCAATTTCAATTCCCTACACATGTGCTCGAAGGAGGGGTCCACAAGGTACAAAATGTAAATGAAGCCTGTTGTTATCAGCTGTTTACAAGCCCCATGACATCCTCCTCCCTTATTCCTCCAGTCACGTAAAGCAGGAAAGGGGAAAAAAAAAAAAAAAAAAAAAAAAAGTAAAAAGTGCCACCATTCAAGAAAGTCCTTTTATTATTCTACTCGATACTGGTTCCCTGGTCTCTTAATTTTCTGAGCTGTTTACACAAAACGCAGCAAAATTAAGCTGTGATCACTGTACACAGCCAATCTTCATTAGGCAAAATTCAGTGTGAAGGAGTAACACAATTGGATGATGTCACTTATTAAGATGTGCTCATCACTGCCTTTTTAAGAATCCATCGTACAAGAACTAACACTTAAACATGACAACTACCCTAACAAAGATAGACTCCCTAGGGGACAAAGAAATCCATTTTCCCAAAAGCCCATAAACAAATCTACTACCTGGCCTGCTGCAAACTTCTGGCTGCTCTGCCACACCATGTACCTACTACATTACTGAGGTCCACTGCTCAACTTTGACATCAATTCACATTTACTGCGCTACCCGCTACTCTAATGGGAAGGTAAATATGGTAGATCCAAGGTGAATCCATGCCCATTTTTAAAATAAGAGATGGAAGAAAGCTCATTATTTACTGCTGGGCTTCTCAACCGCTGCCATATTAACATCTTGAACCAGGGGTTTTGTTGTGGGGGGGATGTCCTCTACATTATATATATATGGGATAATTAGAAGCATCCCTGGCCCCTACCCACCAAATGCCAGTAGCATGGTCCCAGTCCTGCCAATCAAAAATGTCTCCAGACATTGCCAGATATCCCCAAGGTGGGTGGGGGTAGGGAAGGCCATGAGGGAGAAAAAAAAAATCACCCTGATTGAGAATCACTTGGTTAGCGATCTACATACCCTTCAACAGGCAGAAATTTTATGTGTATGGTTCGTATAAGCAGGGAACTCTATACGTAAATTCACTGCTACCCAGCAACAGTCTATTATACCCATAAACTTTTCTGGGACACAAACTCAAGTAAAATTTGCTTACCAAAAAGAAGAAAAATGCTGAGGTACTAATGTTGATCATTAAAAGTCTACTAATGGACAAATGTACTCACTAGAATAGAGAATTCTGCCACTTTATTATTGCATTGACTCAATAGCTATCCAAAGAACACCTGTAAAATATGTTGCAGGTTTTCCATATTTATCAACAGAAAGCTCCCAGAAAGTCAATTTTGTGGGCCAAAAATTTTTATTTGGATCAAGAAAACCTTAAGAAAACTTCTGCAGAGCCAAATCCACTTAGAATAGAAGATGGATATGCTATGATATTTAGTTCTAGGGAAATAAAGGGCTGAAAGATTTTTCTTCCCTAAGCAACCAATGGCAAACTTCTGCAAAACCAATACTAAATATGACAATTTTTATTTAACAGTTAAGGAATCCAGCTTCCAAAAGCTCAACTGCCATCTGCAATTATAATCAGGCCTAATTTAGAATATCCCATCATGTTTTAATCGTAATTAAAAATGGCACATCCTTGCAAGGGAATGCAATGTGAATTCACAATTCAAATGTTAGCAGGATACTCACACACACCCACACTTCCCACCCCACCCCACCCTATATATGGTCGAGTCTAGGCTTGGGAGACTTAACTATTTTACCAGTTTCTTAATGGATATGCCTTCACTACTAATATTTGTTAAATTTTCACATTTTGAATCAGAAAGCTATGTGAATGATGTTAAGATAATTTGCCAGGAATAAAAATGGTTTTTTTTTTTTAGCCTATCATCTTTCACAGAGCAATGGCCAATCCTGTACTCCAGCCACTATTACTTTTACTCTGCATAAAGGGCACAATGCATTAGTGTAAAATTTCCTCTGATGCAAAATAGTTCTTCCCCCAAGATTTACCTAGTACCACTTGGCCTCTTTGTATGCCTAAGAATTAGTTTTAATAATGTGTCCCTGCATGTTTATAATTCAGTGTAATTTTTATATTACAATTCCACAATATGGTCTCCAGTGCAATCAGCCCTCTGCCTACAGGACATTAATGCAGACATTATCTGGAAAACACTCTACAAACTGCTGCTGGTCAAACTCATCTAAAATATGACACTTACACAGACCTAGAAGGGAGGACCTAAGAACAACACAGGTGCACCTTTAACTTGTAGAATTAAAGAAAAACGTTTTCCTATCTATCCACTATGTATTGATTCCTTATAAAATTCCAACTTCTTCCAAAGTTCTGTCATGTTAGATTCAGGTTGCCCTGCTGGAGCAGAGCCTCTGGCAAGGAAAGCAAGAGGGGGGTTGGAAATCTGTAAACAATGAGCTTGCTTCCCATGTATGTCTATAAAATTAACCCTCTCTCAGTTGGACAATTAGCTTTATATAGCTAATCAGAAAGAAAGAAATGAAGACCATCTGGTTCTTGGAAGAAGTTCTCTGATTCACACTATCATCTTGAAAGCAAAACCCCTATGTCCAAGAGAACAGGAAGATGAAGAAAGGAACATCCTTGTAAATTGCCTGTACACCCCGATAAACCTACATGCAGATCAAGTCCCTAACTATGTTATCCAGAAGCAACAGAATGATTAAAAGCTGACGCTTTAGGTGAGCAGACCTGGTTTGATTCCTAGCTCTGCCACTTATTAGCAAGTTAACCTCCGGGAAATGGCTTGACCTCTCTGAATAACTGGCTCCAGTATCCTGGTCCTTTGCTGAGGAAATCTGCAGTGCACTTTCCTCTCCCTTGTCTTCAGGCTTGGCCATGCAGCTTGCTTCAGCTGGTAGCTTAATCTTGAGAGTGAATTTTCTATAAAAAATGAAGGCCATCTGGTTCTTGGAAGAAGTTCTCAAAGAGTAGTTGCTTAAAGGACAGTAACTTAAAACCCAAGAGTAGGATGGAGCTTGCTTCAGACACAAACTAGGACCAGGCAACCAAAGTCTTCTTCCCCCACCCCCTCTCTCTGTCCATCTGCTTTATTCCCCTCTTACTGAACCAGGCTTTCTCTGACATCCAGTGCTGAGGCACAAGTCCATTAGCAGCAAAGCCCTTTCTCAAATCGCCAAGATTCAACCCAGCAGCACTCCTGCAGCAGCAGTACCTCAATCCCAAGGTGAGTTAGAGGCCCATCCTGGACCTTAAGAGCTGCCACATAAAGTCGCGTATTTTATGTACAACACAAAGGTGCTCGCCCAATCAAGAGAAGTGGAATCCAACCCATATACCCTGCTTGCCAAGTTGAGTACCTTGGCATGGGGCTGCTTTCTGCCAGGAGGGATGGATGCTTCTTTCTTTGCACAAAGGCACCACCTGCCCAGAAGGGGTGTCCAAGTTGAGTAGGGAGAGCATCTGTACAGCGGTGGCGGGGAAGGCTGACATGGAGTGCTGGTGTCTAAGAGAGCTGGAGAGGGTATCTACATGCAGGAGCAGCCCAACATGGATGGGACTGACTGAGTAAGTATATTGAAGATAGTGGGAGCCGGGTTTCTCTCTGTGAGAGAAGGGAATTACAAATATAGAGAGGAGAAACCGAAAATAAACCACATGGTATTGAACCACAAATGGAGATATGGAACTCATTATTTTTAATATGTGAAGATACAGAAATACAGATGTAAAGGTGTATGTGTATTTATCTACATATACATTTATAATCCCTCTCTACCTGTCCACTAAGAGGGTCTGGCAGTTGCAATATCCCAAAGGCAAAAAGCACACCTAATGAATGCCCAGATCTCAGTTTCTAAATGTGATTCTCCTCTAAAAGGAATCAGAGCTCCTTGGCACCTCAGCTCCTTGACTGAATCCAAGGCTGTGCCAGCAAATTAAAAGATAAGCCAGAGACTTCTTGTTCCAGAAAGTAAGGAAGCACTCTAAGATGATGGGGACATGTCAAAGGACGCAGGAACAAACTGGAAGGAACTCCCACTACCTAAATGTCAGGCAATTTGAAGGTCAACATAATGACAGTAACAAATTATAACCCATTAAGTAAAATAAGAATCCACAAGTCCAAACTGATGTAATAAATAGGTTGAAAGTTTGAGAATAGTCTCAAAATACCTGTCCAGGGAAGCGGATGTGGCTCAATCAATAGGGCTCCCGTTTACCACATGGGAGGCCCCGGGTTCGCTTCCAGGGGCCTCCTGGTGAAGGCAAGCCAGCCCGCGCATCGCAGTGAGCTGACACAGCAGGACGACCCAACAAAGGGAGACAAGCAGATACAGAAAAATGCACAGCAAATGGACACAGTGAGCACAAATAAATAAATATCTTAAATTTAAAAAAAAAAAAAAAATACCTGTCCAAAAAATATTTATTAATTACCAAGGGTAAAAAGAGCAACTCTGGAATGGAGAGCCTGACAGATGCTGCCTTTATCAAGTGGTCAAAGTAAACATCACCAGCAATGGGACAAATCGAAATCGTGTACCACCTGATAGGATGCGATGAGAAGAATATCGTCACTTCTATATTTCTGCCAGAAATGCATACATAATCTAAATGTAATCATGCAGAAACTTCAGACAAGGTGCAATTGAGAGAATCTATAAAATAACTGGCTTGTTATCTTCAAAAACATCAAGGTCATAAAAGTCAAGGGAAGCCTGAGAAACTGTTCCAGATTTGAAGGAGACGAACAATTAAATTTAACACATGATCGCAAAGGTTTTTCGGTTTGTTTGTTTGTTTGTTTTTAAGGACATTATGGGGAAAGTAAAGTACGAATGGATGTTGATGGGCGTTTTGTGCTGATGTAGGAGAATGTCCTTGTTTGTAGGAAACACACATTCAAGCACTCAGGGATGAAAGGGCATCAGGCTAGCAACACAGTTCAGGGGAGGGGGGAATTCTATGCTGCTGATGCAATTTTTTCCAGTTTTGATTTTTGTTTTTGTTCTTTTGAAGGTGCAATGGGTTGAATGCAAGGGAGGTATGGAGTGGGTAGGCCCTTTCAGAAGGTGGTAGGGGAAGTTCACTCAGAAAGAAGAGGACTTGAGCTGAACTGTGCAAGAGAAGGAGCCACCATGCAAAACTTGAAGGGATATAACCGATAATTACAATGTTGATTTTGTTAACACAATTTTATTAACAATAGTTCCATCATCTAGCACATACATGGTGCTTATTGAGTACAATGCAATGGTCTAAGTCCTTTTTACCTCACTTATTCCTCACAACCGTAAGTAGAAAGTATTATTATTTACAGTCAAGTTAAAGATGAGGAAACTGAGACACAGAGGATTTTTGACAACTCGCTCAAGGTCATCTGGTTAGTAGTAACACAGCCAATATTTGAACCCCCTATTCTGGCTCCAGGATGTGTACTCTACCACACTAACCAGACAACGTCAGACAAGTAAGTACAAAGGAGGCTGAGGGGATGCGGCCAGTCCTCTAAGAGCATCCCAGTCACTCAGGCTGGAGCTGGTGAATGAGGGGGGAGTGGTAGAAGAGGTGAAAGACGCAAGTAGAGACCTTGTGGTCCAGAGGTAAGCACTGGGTTCTTTCAACGTGCAGAGGGAAGCTCCTGTCCTGAAAACTGGGAGCCCACTTAGAAGGCTGTCACCATGGTCCAGGTGAGACAGGATGGTGGCCTGGACCAGATCAGGAGCATTAGGGATGGAGCACACGGGTCGGAGAGATTCAGGATTTATTTCAGAGGTCAATCCAACAGGACTTTTGTGAGTGTTCTAGAAAGCCATGCCATGAGACTACCTTTCACGTAAAACTGGGTTCATCAGATTCCTTGGATAAGATCCAAGACAGAGAGGCCACAGTATATTGCTGGCGGTTGTCATTCTGGTTACCTCACAGGCCTTTAAAACAGCACAAAGGGCGAAGAATCCACCTCTACCCCCTGCTTTTATGATGCCTTCAGTAACCCAATAACGGCTCATGTTTTATTGAGACTACACTATGTTCAATTTATGTATCCGTTTTCCCGGATAATAAACAATGTCCAGTCATTTTTATTTCATAGCTTTCCTCCATACAAAGAGAAATTCTCTCCACAGATTAAGTCATCTGTTCCCTTTGAATCTCATCAAAAATTGTACCTGGCACTGTAATTGGGAGGGTTTTAAATAGATAATTTAACCTTGAGAAGAGGTTCATTTGGCTCAACACATCCTTCCAATCTAAGAAACACACAAATCCCCTTTCACTTCAGCATGTCTATCTTTAATTGTGACAGGAGTGCAGAGAAATTCATTTTCAAAGAGCTGACTGAGCCACAAGAGAATATTAATACCTAAATATTGAAGCAATCCTGATGCTCTACTAAAAGGGAAGCTGGATTTGCTAGATGAAAAGGTTCCAATATGTCTCTGGTCTATGTAAAAAAAAATTTTTAGCCTATTTTTACCCCATTAAGTCAAAAGTAAAAAATGCAGTTTATTTCTCCTAAAAAGAATTTTTAAAAGCTCTTTGCTTTCTACTGCCAGTAATTACATTTGCTAGGATGCTGCTAGGGTTTTTTTTTTTTTTTTTTGAGTGTCTTAGTCTAAAGACTGTGATTTTCTTCACTTTTGAATACGGTAGATTAAATGTCCTTTCCAGTCTTTGACGGTGTAAGTGTCTTCCACTCTGCAGGCTACAGCAAGCATTTCACATCTCATGTCTGAAATTACACCGGGTGAGCATGGACAGCAAGAAACGGGAGAATGTGGGACACAAAGGTTACCTGGTCTTCGGCATCCTCCAGTGCTTGGCAGAGGCTGTTCCGTCAAATGATTACAAGTACAAAAAAAAGTAATTCCAGGAAACAGAAAATTCAGAACCAGTAATAGGATCCACTCCCCTACCCCCCCACCAAAGCTGATATCATCAAATGCTCTCACATGATTTACAACCTGGCAATCTATCTCTTTCCATTATCTCGCTAGTATGGGACATAACTGCTCGATGCCCCCTCCAAGAACTCCTAAGTGTTGCACTGAGAATACATTAATGCACCATTAAGGCAGAGAAGAACAGGGAGGATGGGAATCAAGGGGCAAAACAGGCTGGAGATGCCTAAAGCACAAGTCCTTGCAGAAGCGATGGAGAAGTTAACAGCTTTTCAGGAAGGCAATCAGGCAATTCATGTCCAGCAGCTGCCTGGGCTAGCAGCATTAACATTTCTAACTGGAAATAGGCTGCACACTCCACTGTAGAGAACTCCCTGGTACTAACCGAAAGCACACAAACACCTCCCTACGGCCATAGGGTGTCCAAGAAAACTGACGAGTTGCTACGAGTGCTACAGACAGGTGCTTCAGATTACAAGACACTTACCAGGCAAGCTCTTTAAACGAGAGCCCTCTCTAAACTACATGGATCGTAACATGCTTTATTCAAAACCTTAAAGCAGGGATCGCAAGCTCCCTTCCATTGCCTCTTTCTGCATGGCCCACAAGCTGATGGTTAAAAAATGACAAAACTCAAAAGAAAATTTCATGACACATGAAAAGTATATGAAATTCAAATTTCAGCGTCCATCAGGCCAAACTGGAACCTGGCCATGCCCCTTCACTGACTTGTCTGCGGCTGCTTTTGCACTACAATGCAGCAAGTTGGTGCAACAGAGAAGTGTGGCTGCACAGCCAAAAATATCCATGGGGCTCTTTACAGAAAATCTTTGCCAACCTCTGCCTTAATTCACTCACAAATTTCAGGCAAACGTCTCCAAATAAACTGAAGGCCCACTGCAAAAATGTAGTTACTGATGAAAAAAAATTACAATTGCTCTTTTCCCTAAAAATAAGCTTCCTTCTCAGACATCTCCACCTGGAAACAGCAGCAAGGGCCCAACATAGATAGTCAAGTCCCTGAAAAAACTTTCAAGCTTGCTGGCTTGGTAGCCAAGATGATGGTTAGAAATAAAACAAGACAAAGAAGAAAATAAAACTCAATGAGGAAGGCACTGTGCTGGGGAGTTTACACACGATTCCATTATTCCACAGTAAGGTTCTGAGGGCCATTCTCCCCATTTTAAAGATGAGAAGACAGAGCCCAAGAAGGGCGGTCTAATGGCCTCACAAGGACGCTGCAGTGCATGGTGGATACATGGCTTGAGCCCAGGTTTTATCAGCTCTAAACGCCATGCTTTTAACCATTACGAGTGTTAGGATTCCTGTTCAAATACTCATATTGCTATTGCCATTCGGAATAAAAGAGAATGAGACAGTGAGAGAATAAATACTGTTTAAGGGAACGAAACGAGAGAACTACCTACCTTCAAAAGGAATGGTTAGGGGGTCGGATGTGGCTCAACTGGTTGGGCGTCCGTCTCCCATATGGAGGGACCCGGGTTCGATCCCCGGGACCTCCCGGTAAAAAAAAAAAAGGAATGGTTATTTAAGAGCCATGTGGCTCTTATTAAATGTCCTGTGCTTTAAGCATGGCGAGCGCTTAAGCAACATCCAGTTCCTCATTTGCTTACTAGCACCCTGAGTACAGATGAATCCATCTAGGCTAATGTACTAATCTTTTTACCCATCTGCTATGAAGACCCAGCATCCCTGCCCCATTGAGAACCTTCCCCCATGCTTTCCTCCTAGGATAATATTTTACAAACAGCAAAGAATCTCTTGTAATCCAAGAGACAGTGACAACACATAGACCAAATGATTCAGGTCTTCCGAAATCTCCTAACAAAGTCTGATGATACAGCCAGTAGTACTAGTGCTGATATCATTACCACGGTGACTATGCCTCGTAGATAACACCCAGCTCTTACAGCCTGCCAGGAGCCACGATTCCTAACTTTTCAAATCGTTAATCCCCTCAATCCTGCAAGGTCAGTACCCTTCACTGTACAGATTAGGAAACCGAGGCACAAAGAGATCAAGCAATTCACCCAAAGGCCCATAGCCAGTAGGTGGCAGAACTGGGATTCAAACCCAGGCAGTGTGGTATCAGACAAGCTCTTTAAATGAGAGCCTCTGCTACTCCCAGCCATTTACCTCACTATCTCTCCATACTAGAAAGAAACAGAAACAATGACATGTGAAAATCAATTGTGCATGATCAAAACTTTCCTGTTATTAACTAAGAGAACAGTCTCTGATTTTTAACTAAGTGGAGGAAGGTTGGAAGGATTAACTTCTATTAATTGATAAAGCATTTTTAAATGCAAGGTTATTTCTTAATTAAAAATGAAAAGAAAAGAAAGAAAACAGCCAGAAACAGAGATGGAGGGGTGCTTGCAGTTGATTGACCTTCACAGAGAACCAAAGGTCAGGCAGGACACCCTTTCTGTATAGCACTCTTCTAAGAGCCTGAAACTTTGTGATTTATCCTGAATACAACTCAGGCTTTCCTTGAAGGGTGAGGCTCTTTTCATAGTGAAAGATCATCAGTCTGAAGAATAACGTCATAAATGGAAAAGGTCAGAGTTTAGTTATTATTAATCCATATCTAACCTTCTACAGGATCAGAGGTCTCGGTATCAAGTTCAGGCTGAACCCGACCCCAAATCATCACAGCAACCACATGGCACTGCGCCCACGCCAGCCCTCAGCCCCGAGGGCAGATGCAATGACCACATTCCTCTCCTCCACTGAGCCCATCCTCCTTAACACAACACCCCCGGGGGCTAAAAGCAAGGGATGAGGGTGAGGATGGTAATCAGTGACAGCCCAGCCTGGCAGCAGGAAAGGCCTTTTTATCACCAGTGGTCCACTGGATCTAGAAAAGGTCTCTGCCCTAGTCTGGCTTCTCAGGTCAAATCACACTGCCTCGAATAATAAAGAATTTATCACAAAAGTAAGTACAGAGGAAGGGCAGGCTCCAGGGTTAGTTGACTCAGCAGCTCAAGGGTATCAACAAAAACCCAGGTTCTGGGGGGTAGATGTGGCTCAGATGGTTGGGAATCTGTCTCCCATATGGAGGGACCTGGGTTCAATCCCGGGGACCTCCCAGTAAAAAAACAAACAAACAACAACAACAACAACAAAAAAAAAAGCCCAGGTTCTTTCCTCTTCTTCTTTACCCTCCTCAACTTTATCCTGAGGCTGGCAGCAAGCTACAGCACATCCTGATGGCCCCCGGGGCAAATCGAGAGACCTCAGCTTCCTGGGTTGCTGGGAGAGAAGCCACTTTCCCCAGTGGGCCCAGCAGACATATGCTCCCATTCCACTGGACAGAGCATGATCAGACGGCCACTCCTGAATCAATCGCTGATAAGGGGAATGACTACAAGTAAACCAGACAAACCAATCGTAGGAGGGTTGGGTTCAGCTTCTCCCCAGCTCCACAGCTCCCTGCAAAACTGAGGTTCCATAAGGAGTAGGATGGAAATGGATGCTGAGGAGGCCAACAGCCAGCTCCACTAACAGGACTTCTGATCTAAGAAAGGTACAGACCAGAGAGCAAAACTGGCCGTCCATAGGGCAAGCCTGGCGAAAAGACAATTATCTCAACCTTCATGGTATAATAAAAACTAAAGTCATTAGCAAAATTTTAAAACTAGGAGTAAGCAGGTGAAATTTCAGGTATCTGCCTAGCTTCTTGTGAGATACTAGATCTGACAACAATGGTTTGAATTCACACAGGGAATGAAGGAGCGACAAGCCTCGTCCGGGTGTCCCAGGTCCGGCCACTCCCTGCTGCTCTTCTTCACTCCTTTACTTGAGCTTCCTGAACCTAGGTGGCATTTATTCACTCTTGCAACCCCCATATTGGCCGTCACAGACACCAACTGGAGAAAGGGGCTCTCAAACTGATGGAACCCAAAGAGCTGGAACTTTCACCGCTAGGCCTCTTAACAGAGAATTTTTTACTTCCACGGCAAAGCAGGAGGGGAGACTGGGGTTAATAATCAAATTTCTAGCCACATGCTGTTATCTTCACTCAGACCAAAAAAAATTAATAATAATAAAAAAATGCCATCTAAGATTTAAAGAATCTGTGGAAGTGCGCCTTTGTGAGAAAGAGAAATCCTCTAAAATGAGCAAGCAGACTGACTGGCTTCCCTGCAGGCTCAGATTTAGCGCCCTTTGATGGTCAGGCTAGCATTTGGCCCCAGGCATTTCAGTTTTAATGAATCCCAAAGAACACAGTTGGATCCGACTTCTAAATTCATGTGGCATTTTCTCAGGACGATATTCATAAACATTAAAAGGATACTCATGTCAGGAAGACAGAGGATTTACACCAATATCAAAACCTACCAGGAGCCGCCACTTACCCGGTTTTTATGTCACCTGTGGCTGTCCACACCACTTCGGTTTCACCAGCTGTGGGATCAAGGAAGGAGGAAGGAGGAATACCAGTTCTGACCCTGAAGTTAGACCAAGACGACCTGTATAGGATGTGTCAGTCACTAAGGTTCTGAAGTGGCCATCTGTCATTTTCACCTTCCCAATGTACCTGCCCTCTTCTCTTGACAAAGATGCCTCTTTTCTCAGAGAAAGTCGCTCAGAGGTTGGGGCTTTCAACCTCCATTAATCACACTGATGGTGACATGATCGAAGCCTGTCCAGGGCAATGTGACCCAAGTCTTGATAATTAAGAGCAGTAAGCGGTGATATCTGGACTCTTGAGGATTTTCTCTACTTAGAGGCAAGGAGTTATAAATCCACAGGTGCCAGGATGGTGAGGGTTCCGTCTTTCTAGCCACATCACAAAAGCTCCCAGAAAAGGCTAGCAAAACAAAACAAAATGAACAATCAAACAAAAACCACCAGAGCCCTGGTACTTGGGTTGAGGACCTGGTTCCAGCCGTATCTAAACTCACTGCCATCTTTGTTACAGCAACAGGAAGTTCTTCTATCTACTTAAGCTACTTTGAGCTGATTTCTCTCCCTTCCAACTGAATACTCAAGGCAACGTTCCCTTAATTGTTTGCAAAAAAAAATAGAAGAAAAAATAATCACCAGAGTCTGAGGCCAGAGGAACTCTATACAAAGGGTCTGAAGAAATAGCTCGATACTAAGTCCAAGACTTGGTAAAGCAGAGGCTATTTTAAAAAGCCTGCCAAGGGTTAGGCAGTCAGTATCCTCAAACCACAGCCTGAACATGAACCACATGGACATACCTGGCTATGGGAGGGAAGGGAATAAGTGGGTCCAGACTCAAAAGCGTGGAAGTGTCAGAGGGACACCCCAGACGTGATAACAGAATTCCAAGGTAGCCCCATGATCTTCACCCATGGTGTTATGCCCTGTATAGTCCCCTCTCGAGTCAGGGTAGAAACTTTGATTTGCTTCTAGCCATTAGCACATGGCAAAGGTAGAGGTATTTCACAGATGGAAAGTCCTAATCAGCTGACTTTAATTTAGCCAAAGGGGAACTCCTCCTGTGTAGGTCTGGCCTAATCAAGCAAGCCTTTAAAAAAGACTCGAGGAAGCAGCCTGTTTCACCTGTTGGTCTTGAAGAAGCAAACCTCCATGGTGTGGAGATGGCCACATGACAAGGAAAGGCAGGTGGCTTCCAGGAGCTGCGGCCTCAGTCCTATAGCCCCAAGGAATGGAATTCTCCCAAGGGTCAGTGAGTTTGGAAGAGAATCCTGAGCCTCAGATGAGATCACAGCCCCAGCTGCCGACACCTTGATTTCAGGCTGAGCAGAGAACCCAGCTAACCCATGCCCAGGCTTGTGACCCATGGAATCTGAGATAATAAATTTGTGTTGTTTTATGTCACTACATTTGTGGTAATTTGTCACACAGCAACAGAAAACTAACACATCAGATGTGCTGAGCGTTGTCACCCACCAGGAGAACGGCAGAGACAGAGGCAGGACCTCATGGCCTTGGTGGACTCTAACACATTCTAATTCTGAGACAGAAAAGTCACTTCACGAGGTGGCAACAACTCAGGTGTCCATCAACAGATGAATAAACAAGTCGTGGTGCATCCACGCAAGCGGTTATTACTCAGCCAGAAAAAGGAATGAAGTTATTTACATGTTACAAGCCGATCAGCAATGCTGTCTCAGATCTTACCAAGTCAATGAGAAAATGAAAATATGAGTGGCTAAAACCTCAACAAGAAGGATCAGCAAACCACATGTGACGGCTTATCAGATACAGGATTCTCTGAGGGACAGAGTGTGGTAAGGTCCAACAAGAAGGCCCTGTGGATCCAGAGAGACGGAGCCTTCTTTTTCAGTCATGCTCCTTACTAGCTCTGTGACTTTGGCGAATGAATAGTTCACTCTTTTGCCCGACAGTTCCAGGAACAACTCAGGGAGATATGGTGAGGATTAAGATAGGTAACAGGGAGTAGATGTGGCTCAGTGGTTGAGCGCCAGTTTCCCACACACAAAGTCCCGGGTTCAATCCCCAGCCCTGGCAGCACAAAAAAAAAAAAAAAAAAGACAGGTAATACATGAAAGGGCACCTGGCTTGGTGCCTTGATTCTGTAAGAAGTTTTATTATAAAGAATAGTGACTCCTTCTCTTCTACAGCTGACCCTCCATGTAGATCTGGCACAGCTAATGGGATTCTGAGGAAACGGAAACTCAGGACAAGTTCTGACAAGAGGGAGTGGTCTAATACAGTGGTCACAGACCTAGCTGCAAATACCCAATATGCCACAGGCTAGCTATGGGACAGGGACCATTACTCCAACTTGCCCAGACCTCAACTCCTAATTGTTAAATAAGAGGATTAAATGAAAAGATATACAGAAAAGAATAATACCTAGTGCATAATAAGCCGCTAAAATCATTACACACATGGGCTTTTATGTTATTTCTATTATTTAAGCCGGGCAACATGTCCCAATAGGCAACCTATGGGCATTGGAGGATATGGTGTGTTGGTCAGTGTATTAGGCAGGATTCTCTAGGAAAACAGAACCAACAGGAGATAGCTGGAAATAGTATATTTTATAAAATTGTCTCACGTGACCATGGGGATATAGGAGTCCAAATTCCCATAGGGCAGGCTGCAAGCCAGGAACTCCAATGAAGGTCCTCGATGAGTTCCCCAGGAGAAGCTGGCTGGCTGAAATAGAGATGAGAATTCTCTCCCCAACTGCTGAAATCACTGCAGGCATTCTCCTCAGTTAATTGTAGTCATCAGCCATAGATGCAATCAACTCATTGATGGGTTAAATCCACACAATGTCCTCATAGTACAATTAGGCCAGTGCCTTGCTTGGCCAAACAACTGGGCACCATTACCTGGCCAAGTTGACACAAGCCTAACCATCACAGTCAGTGTTTATCATTAAGGTCTAGGAGGGGGACTGATTTGTAGCATTTGCTAATTTCCATGGTATAAATATTCCCACCATGGCCAATTTCAAACTATCAACCTGAGAGTAGAAAAGAGAGGTGCAGTAGTATATCATTATATAGTATTTCCACCATACAGACAAAATACACAAAAAGAACTTCAAGAGCATAGATAATCCTAAAATGTAGTAAAATAATTAGGAAGTGAGTTTGGGGTACTTCATACCTTTTTAAATACATAATTTAATTGTGAGTTTATATAATTTCACATTTTAAAAGGCTAGGTTTAATAAACAGCTCACACAATTCTTAAAAATGCTAATAGTCACCTCTCGTGAGCTGATACAAACAGGCCCTAGCACACCATGGACCCCAGGGATGGATGCAGGGAGCAGGAGAGAAGCACACAGAGCAGAAATCCCCCACTGTCACAGGTCCTAGCCAAGCCTGGCCCTGGGAGTATGGTCTTCAAAGCCAAGCACCTCTGTCGAAGAGGGTCACACCGGCTGTCGGATGGTAATGGACAGTGCTCGGTTAATTAAGCAGGTTTTAGTGCAGCTAAAACCCTGGACCTATCTTCTCCCTGATCCCATAAAGCATTTGTGGCAGTTCGGTTTTTAACCAATACAGAAGTAATTTGAAATCAATTTCCTCTCTCCTTGATGAACAATGGACTATTTAGTGTGACCCAGAGAGAAAATTAGAAGCCCATGCACATGAGGCAGCTACCTGGAGCCTCACTGGCAACTTGCTTCACAACTCCACCTAAAAGCCGGGAGCTTGACGGATACCACCAAGCTGGTCTCATCCTCCTCTAGAATGTGTTACTACCACCACTTTGGGTGTTTCACCCTCTGTAGCTTCAGCCACAAAGGGGGAAAGGGCCATATTTTCTCTTAATCAACACATAACGCAACAAGCAGCATCTATGAGCCAAGCACTTGGGAGACCCACTTGAGCCAGACAGACAGAGCCTCAGCTCTTCTGGCACACACAGGCAGGCAAGAGGCTAGGAGGGCTTGAAATAGAAGCCTAAGACAGTTCCCATTCACACAGTCACAGTCATTTTTCCAATTAGCTAACTGCATCTCACACAAAGCCAGAGGCAGGATACAATTCTTTCACCATTTCCTGGGCACTCGACTCTAGATAACTTTTGTTGACTAAAACAGGCTTTTGTTGACTAAAACAGGACCTGCATCCCATAGGGTTATCCTGGAGCCCAAATGAGATCATGCATGAGAGTTTTGTCTATTCTCTCCTCCCCCAGGAAATGCTAGATGCCTAACTTTTTACCTCCTTCACATATTTAATCAATGTCAACTTTTTCCATTGGGGTCTATTAAAACAGGTGGCAATCTATTCAACCCCTACCTCCAACAATTCCCAATTTCCCTTAACGTTCTCTCATTTTTCCTAGCACTCATGGCCTTCTAACATATGTTAGCTTGTTCGCCCCACGAAAACACAAGCTCCACGAAGGCAGGTAATGTTTGTTGGCCTTGATCACTTTTCCAAACACCTAGATCAGGGCATAGCACACAGGAAGCTTTCAATATGTTGGGTGGATAGATGCAGGCAAAGAATTCTTAAAGAAGAGACTACATCTCATTGGTCTTTGAGTCTCCAACATCTTAGACAAATAGCATTCAATTTTTGCTGAATAAATGAAGAATATAGAAATAACCTGTAATTACTCCAACATCTTAGACAAATAGCATTCAATTTTTGCTGAATAAATGAAGAATATAGAAATAACCTGTAATTACTCAAAGGACATAATATTATAATATCCTTACTTGCAGCAATTTCCCTCCAGGTGCTAAAAGTGCCATCACATGGCAAATACGCTCACATACAATGGTTTCTTGGTGTCTTCCCTAAGTACGTTCTGGATTAGGGAAGACCAGATCAGGTCTACCCTCATTCAATCAGAGAAACTTTTTTTTTCATATCTATTTCACGTATTGAGATTTCAAGTCATATTTCATTTGCAAAATAGGTTCCACACCAAAGGAAGATTTGAAAAACATAACCTTAAAGCAGGGCTTCTTAACTTTTTTTTGTTCCATGGGCCCCTTTACCAGTCAGGTGAAAACCACGGACCCCTTACTAAGTCTACACTATACTGTATATTATATAATAAATATATCACACCTGTACCACCATGTCCCCACAAGAATTAATGTCTTTTTGAATTTTCAATTCACTCATGGACCCCCTGAAACGTCCGTGGACCCCTGGTTACAAACCCCTGCCTTGCCAACTCAATGGGAAAAAATATTTGGAAACCACATATCTGATAAGGGTTTAATAT
Source organism: Tolypeutes matacus (assembly GCA_026826555.1). Taxonomy (NCBI): domain Eukaryota; kingdom Metazoa; phylum Chordata; class Mammalia; order Cingulata; family Chlamyphoridae; genus Tolypeutes; species Tolypeutes matacus. The sequence continues at coordinate 16,003,575 of JAKSZT010053825.1, forward strand.
CCAGGATATATAAAGAGATGTTACAACTCAACAATAAAAAGACAAACAACCCAATTAAAAAATGGGTGAAAGACTTGAATAGACATTTCTCCAAAGAAGAAATACAAATGGCAAAAAAACACATGAAGAAATGCTCAACATCACTCATGATTAGGGAAATGCAAATCAAAACTACAATGAGATATCATTTCATACCTATCAGAATGGCCACTATTAAAAAGACAGAGAACTACAAGTGTTGGAGAGGATGTGGAGAGATAGGAACACTTCTTCACTGTTGATGGGAATGCAGAATGGTACAGCCACTATGGAGGACTGTTTGGCAGTTCCTAAAGAAGTTGAATATAGACTTGCCACGTGACCCAGCAATACCACTACTGGGTATATACCCAGAAGAACTGAGAGCAGTGACACGAACAGACATCTGCACACCGATGTTCATAGCAACATTATTCACCATTGCCAAAAGTTGGAAACAACCCAGGTGTCCATCAACAGATGAATGGATAAACAAACTGTGGTCTATTCACACGATGGAATATTATGCAGCTGTAAGAAGAAATGAAGTCATAAAGCATATGGCAACATGGATGAACCTGGAGGACATTATGTTGAGTGAAGCAAGCCAGACACAAAAGGGCAAATACTGTATGAATGGGTTACTATGAACCAAATATATTGTGTAACATATTGTTTGATTCAAAAAAAAAAATTATATGTATCCATTACATTTAATTGAGAAATGTATGTATTTATTCATCTGTGTTTACTTTTTTGTTTTTAATTGCTTATATTTTCAATTATTAAATGTACAAAATAAAGTTTAAAAAAAAAAGTCAAAAAAAAAAAAAACCCTGCCTTATGGCTTTTTCTTACTTTTTTTTTTTTTTCCCAAAAATGCAAGATACTTCATGACCAAATTTTAATTAATACAGTGGGTTGCCATCTATCAGAAAGGGGGGGAGTTAATTTCAAAGTCAGTTTAAAAAGGTCTCAGAGTAAAAATTACCTTACTAAATCCCTTGAGTCACCCAAAAAGTAGAGCACATATGTTGTGTAATGATTCTTGCACATACCAACACTTGCAAACCACTGAGCTTGACTAAAGTCAAGTCTGTCCAAGTAACTGGGAATTAGACTCATTAAGCTTTTCAACACCTAAAGAACAGAAGATGAGTGGAATATTCCAAAGTGTTCCTGCTCGTCTACAGGGTTCACCCCAGTTTATTCTATTATAAAGGCTCTGTAACCTTCATACTCATGAACATATTTGTTTTGGTAAGGGGCGAAGGATATGTGAAAGCACCTGGGAAAAGGTGTGTTTACTAATTCTCCATCTATAAGCTGCTTGGTCAGAGCCATTCTTCAGATTTTAGTACACAAAACCCGCCGCTCTGCAGTCCATTCCAAGCTCACATTATACAGCCACCACACACTTGGCACTGGGCTTGTGGCTCTCTAAGTGGAATTGCAACTTAACTGGTTCCCAAGGTTTAATGAGTGTACATGATACCTCTCCACACTATCGTCAATTAATAAACCCAAAATTAAGAGACAGAAAGGGGGTGGAACAGGATGTAAGGTAAGCAATCTCCAAGGTAAAAAGACAAAAGACACAAGCTGCACTCTCTCATCAAGGAAGAAAAGCTGTTCTCAATCTCTCCACTTTGCGAGCCCACTCCTTTTCTTCCAGAGGTGAATAAAAACACCCAAGGGGAAATGCGGGCCCCATTCATCAACATTCCTAGCCAGACAGTGAGCTGCTTAATGGCTTTATCGATTCCTTGTTTTGCTCTACATTATGCGTTACATTGGCTCAAGCAGTCCATACAAGAAGAATCAAGATGGTGTTGGCAAAAAGGCATTATTTCATTTTAAGCTTGTTACCACCGAGACCAGTCAACCCTGAACAAAAGTAGCCGAGTTTCAAAACAACCATGTGCAAAATTTCTATTCATTCCGTGCCAACAGCTCCTTCCCATGGCCAATTACCCCTTGGTTTCAAAGCCGTATCTTGGTTTTGGTAAAGAAAAACAAACTGTGGCAACAATTATACCCTTTAAGTGGATTTTTCATGCTAGAATAATGTTTTATTTTGTTTTATACTCCAAGATAATGGTTCCAAAATGCTTTAAGGGGATAAATTTCATATCTTTAAACGACCCTAATTACACCTAACACAAATCACTTATCTATTTTCACATAAACATCAATATGTGGCAAAAATAAAGTGATTAAATAGCTTGCAAAACCTCTCAAAGAATTACAGGGTTTTCAATGTCCTCGCAAATGTATCCATTGCTATGGATTAAATGATACACATGACATAAGCAAACAACACATAGAATGTTAAAGCAAATTTATTAAGTTTAGGACAGCGAGCTAACACCAAATGCTACATCGTAAAAAGGTTAATTCAGACCTTTTAACAAATGAACTCAGCTGCCACAGATGACAGGGGTAGCTGGTAGTATCCTACAGCTAACAAATGGGGAAAAGAGAAATTTGGCATTCAATGTTCTATACCATTAATTTCAATCACATATGCAATTACTAAAAGTTAGGTTAAATTGTATAAAAACCTTAGAAAATTATCCCCTTCTGAAAAGGAAGTGAGAAGCTAAACGTGAATTCATGCAATTATTTTTGTTGATCATCCTTTCTGTCTGTAAAGAGGAAACAAGCTTGACCTACCTAGCAAATGGGAAATCCGGGTTTCAAACTCACTTCTGCCACTAACTCATTGTGACCTTGAACACACCTCAAATTCTCCAGACTTGAATTTTCTTATCATGAATGACAGAAGAGCTGGAGTAGACCAAAATCAAATATCTTGGTTTAGAGTCTAAGATGACCAAGACCTCAGCCGCTGCCACCCAACTATTTGTCAACTAAAGAAGTCATCCTAGGTGTTTCACATCCAGTGCTTCAACAAGAAAAATCATATTTGAAGAAAGGATTCCGTCTTTTTTTTTTTAAGTTTGAAACCCACTGGTCTTTTTGTTTGCAAAATAATCCCATAGCTTGTATAAGTGGATATGTATGTTCTCTCACACTCACACAAGCAGCAATGTAAAGCTAAAGTAAAATTAATCTAAGCATTTCAAAGATGAGCGGCTTTTAAGGAATGCTTTCTGTCCTGATTTACCTTTTGGCCAAAGTTATTGAATACCGATTTAAAACCCGTCCATTTTCCATACCTGCTAAGGTATCTGTCAAGGCTAAACTGCCTAACATTAACCGTGAAACCAAATATAAATTTAGTTTGCTTAAATTTGTTTCCAAAGCTAATTGCCCTTCTGCTTAAATAGGTTTTACATTGAAAGTGGATTAAATGTAAATTAAGTGGGGAAAAAAGCTTTTCTTTTCAAAACTATTTTCAAGTCTTGCTAAAGAATACAATGGTGCTAACAGTTCAGTCTATAGCCACCTCAAACTTAGTTTAATAAAAGAAGAAAAAATACAACATATGAATTTTCTAAATATTTGTATCCGAATGTGAACACCAATTTGTTTTCTTAGTCATTATATAAACCGGTGACCCAAAACTCTAAAACACAAATCCAGTCGTATCTGTAAATCTTAAGTCACCCAGAGCTTGATGGCTCCTGTGGATATAAATGGTACCACAGCCTACCAGCTTAGGCGTACGACATTCATAATTTTATTGAGTAGAAAGGTCAAGGCCTACAGCCAGGCTACCAAGCTGGCAAAACGAAATTCTCTGAGACGTCTCAGGAAATGCATGCTCTCCCCAGGCTCTCACAGCAGTGCCTGTTCTGGAGCTGCAGCACTGATGGCACATGTCTTAAGAGAGCACCAGACTTTGAGGACACATTCCAGCTGTAAGAAAAGATACCTTGGAGTTCCCATAGTTTTACTTCAGTTAAATTCTTTGAGCAGCTAAGTAAAACTATCATTGGCCTTTTCTCCCCCATCTGAAAAAAACAGAAGTACAATTAGTAATTTTAAAATGCGATGATCTCTGCTGAATTTACTGCCCGCCTATGGTGGAAATAAACTGACCCTCAGCAAACACAGATGGCAAAACATCTCCATGAGGGCACAAAGGAAATACCCCACATCTGGCTGGGTCCTGTCCAGGGAGGTGGGAGATGATCACTACTGTCTCTAACACATGTATGTCTCCAGATGGAAACTAAGACACGTAGACTGTCATCTGTTTGTTTTGACTAAATGGCAAACATCTGTAAACAAATAGACTGGATTTCTCACTTTCCAACCAGATTAAGAAAAACTCCATTTTCCCACAACAGATTAAGAATGGTTAAAAAGGGAAAAGTGCACTAATTGTAGCAATTCCCCCTGCTATTTCAGAACTTAGCTGTGCTTAGATCAGGCCAATTTTATTGTAACATTGTAGTTCTTCCTATAAATTATTTCCCCAAACACAGTGCAGATTTCTCTGTCATGCTTTATTGATAAGAGTCAAGCTTGAAGGCGGGTTTGCCAAATTGTTAGCATAGTACAAATTACGGGCATGCCACATGCTGAGGGATGTCAGCTCCACTAGCAGGACCAACCAAATGGCAGATTTGGGGCTCAAACTTCTGTACCAGGGACCTGGCACAAGGTAGGTACTTAATAAGTATTTGCCAAACTGAATAACACTCTAACAAAAACAAAACAACGTCAGCCCTGAGCGTGCTTCAACAAAAATAACTGATCTGGATGAGGGAGGGGCTAGGAAGAGTGGGTACTCATGCCAAGCAAATTTGGAATCACTGCCTCTCTTCATCCTCAGCTCCCAATGTCTGATAGCCACAATGAAGGCCTGACCTACTTTACTTGAGCCTCTCAGCACTTCGCCCACCAAGACAGTTCATATTTGGTCTGCTTTGTCGGGAAGAAATGCCCAGATTACTAACAACCCACAGCTGCACTCTACGCAGGCAGAAATGCAGGGCTCTGACTTGTAATCCACCAGGCTCCCTCCAGCCAGAACAGCATATTCATCCTCTCTGTGTTTAAATCCACTTTAGACAGGAGCGAGGTGGCTCAAGTGATTAGGCTCTTTCCTCCCACATCGGAAGTCCCGGTTCGGTTCGGGTGCCTCCTCAAAAGACGACCAGCACACAACAGACAGAGCAAACGCAAACAACAAGGGGGTGGGGAGAAATAAATAAAATAAATCTTTAAAAAAAAATAAAAATCCATTTTAGAGAACAGGGATCCAAATACTTGTTGATTCCATCCAAACCTTCAGGAACAAGCTGGATACCAGTTAAGAACCATGGCTAGTACATAGTTTAGAGTCTGGTTTTAAAATTATTGTTATTTTTAAAGTAATTCTAACAATCAATACACATTCATTACATGCCACAGTGAACACCCTGAGATGCATTTTACTTTTTAAACACAGCTGCCCATCTGCTGCCTATATTGGTGATAAAGCTCTAAGTGATTAAGGAAAAAAGAATTTGTTTGCTGTGTAATACACAGATCTGGGTATCTTTTCAACTGCCTGCAAGGTTGAAAGAAATGAGGTCTTGATGAGCACCAGCTAGCTATTAATTAAATTTAGCAGCAACCAAATATTACATTTCAAGCACTGTAAAGAACCGAGAACAGCTAGAGAGCTCAGCAGAGGTTTTCCTTCTGTTGGTTTTTTTGTTTTGGTTTTGGTTTGGTTCGGTTTCCCTGACCCCCTTTTCTAATTCCGCTCTCCTCATTAAAATGCCTCAATCTGAAAGTAAATGAAGAGAACAGGAAGAAGAGCAGATGCAAATGATTATTATAAAAACTTCATTCATCTCCAAATTTTGAAACAGGTTTCATTTTGCTTAGCTAAGAGAATGAGAACTGTGTACACAGCTTACGTTTTAGGACTAGACTTTAAACAGCAATTCCTACTCAGACCGTGAGGACAATTTGAGCCATCTCCTTTTTATTCTAATCTTGCTATTTTTACCAAACTAATGAAGGATATACTGGTTCCTGGGCTGAAAAGAAATGATAGGGCCGTCTAAAAGAAGTTCAGCTTAATGAGGCCTCTCTCCTGACATACACTGTTTCGGATTCTGAAAGGGCCTGCTCTGATGGGGGCCGGAGGTGCCTGGGGTGTGTATGGGGAGATGCTGCAGAGGGGGGATCTAAGGATGCTCGGACTTGTCCCAGCCCAGCACTTCTCAAATTTCAAGGTGCATAGGAATCACCTGGGAAATCTTGTGAAGTGCAAATTCTGACCCAGGAAACCCCAGAATGGGGCCCAAGATTCAAAGATTCTGCATTTCTAACAAGCCACCACTTGCTGCTGCCACTTGCTGCTATACTGCTGCTGGTCAGAGAATAGAATACCCTAGGCTTTTGCCTGCCCAGCATCCATTATCCCTGGGAAATCACCTTCACAAATAGATTAAAGAGGGGGACAAGTCCACAGTGGGTCCAGTAAGAGTCTTGTTAATACCTGTGGGAAAAGACAGATCTCTTCCTGATAGGGTTGTTAAACCTATGGAATCCATGTTTGTGGGAATGCATAGAACCAATGTAGTTTCAGGGAGGTAGGAGAGTGATTTTCAAAGACAGGGTGGGTATGGAAGTTTCAGGAGCTGGACAGATCGCACTCACTCAACCCCTCAGAAAAGATGAGTGCTTAATACAAGTTAGAAAATAATTTGCAATCATTGTGATTACGCATAACTTTATATAAGCAAAACATGGCATGCTACAGCAGCAACTTGCTCTAGCACAGTTTAAGCTCCAGAGAAAGAGAAGATTCCTTATTGAATAAAGAAGCCCTAAGCAGTTTCTCCTCCCTCCTGTGGGCTCATCCAGTATTTTCTGTTTATGTTCATTTACTTGCCTGCCAGTTACTAGACCGTGAGTGCTCTGAAGGCAAGAACATGTCTAATTTATCCGTTCTAGTCTCAGCATCAAGCTCAGTACCTAGCACACAGCAGGGAATCAACAACCAGCACAGGCAAGTCTCCGGCACTGTGTGTGGCACTTCATATCTATCATTCTTCTGGAACCTTCCCATTCCCCTTTCACGAAAGATTCTCAAGAACCCTCTTGCAAAGCCTAGAAACAGGATTCAAACCGAATCTACCCAATTCCAAACAAAGCTCATGCTTCCCTTCCCCCATATACTGGTGCTTCGGGAAATATTTCACAATAGGAACATCTCTCACTTTCACTGCCAAGTTCAAAGCCTACCTCCGCAGGATTCTCTCTAGTTCCTCTACTTTCCTCATTGCCCTCCCCTCTTCCTCCTGCCTCTCCATCTGGTTTCCACACCACTGAACCAGAGGTGGATGCCACTGGCCTCTCCTGCTGAAAGACAGTTCAACATTAAGTCAAGGATGCCCTGATCACTGACACATCTTTTCTGTCACTCCTCACGAACAGAAGGAGGGAAACCAATAACAGGACCAGCCACACAGTGTGCGGACGTCGATGTGCTCATGCACACTTGGCCTGCGAATTCACAGCAAACTCATCCCCATGCCCTCTCACCTCCAACAAGAAAGAAAAAGAAAATATAACACAAAAAACAAAGCTAAAAGAATCTGCTACAGAAAACTGAATCACACCCTATGGTATCCAGGACCAGAGGGAGGGAAGAGCTAGCCAAGGACCCTGGTTGCTATTATCCAGGGACCAGCAGCTCCAATTCTCTGAATCGACCCTGGAGAAATGCTAGCAAACATGAACAAGGAGGCATATATAAAGACTGTCGTCTCCACACTCGTTTAATTTTGCCAAAAAAATTGGAAGTGACCTTTGCTAACTACCTGTGGCATATTCTCAACAATGGAATACCATACTACAATCAAAAACACTGTTAAATGTATTATGCATCAACAATGAAATATTTTTAAAAGTGGTTGATAGAAAAGAGCAAGCAGTAGAATGATAAACACAATATACAGGCATTCCTCAGAGATTCGTGGGTTCAGTTCCAGACTGTCATGCAATAAAGCAAGTCACATGATTTTTTTGGTTTCCCAGTGCATATAAAAGTGATGTTTGGGGAAGCGGATGTGGTCAAGTGGTTGGGCTTCCATCTACCACATGGGAGGACCCAGGTTTGAATCCCGGGACCTCCTGGTAAAAAGGCGTGCAGGCGAGCCAGGCCCGCACGGCAAACCATGCACCAAGATGATGACGCAACAAAAGAGACACACGGGGAGAGCCAAGGCGAGACATGCCAGAAACCAGTAGCTGAGGTAGCGCAAGTGACAGGGTGCCTCTCTCCCGCTTCAGAGGTCCCTAGGATCAAATCCCGGTAAAGCTTCAGAGGTCCCTAGGATCAAATCCCGGTAAAGCCTGGAGGAGAAAAATGAGAAGAGAAGGCAAGAAACAGACACAGAAGATCACCCAGTGAATGGGCACAGACAGCAAGCAGGGCGGGGGGGGTTCTTTTTTTAAAAAGTTATGTTTACACTATACTGTAGTAGTCTATTAAGTGAGCAATAGCATTATGTTTTTTAAAAAAATGGACAGACCTCAATTAAAGAAAACAGTTTATTGCTAAAAAGTGCTAACCATCACCTGAGCCTTCAGTGAGTCGTAGTCTTTTTGCTGGTGGAAGGTCTCACCTCGATGTTGATGGGTGCTGACGATTGCAGTGGCTGTGACAAGTTCTTAAAATAAAACAAAGAAGCCGGCCGCACTGATCGACTTCTTTTCACAAAAGATTCCACCGTAGCATGCAATGCTGTTTCACAGCATTTTACCCACAGCAGAACTTCTTCCAAAACTGAAGTCAATCCTTTCAAACCCTGCCTCTGCTTTATCAACTAAGTTGATGTAATATTCTAAATCATTTATTGTCATTTCAACAATGTTCACAACACCTTCACCAATAGATTCCATCTCAAGAATCCACTTTCCTTGTTCATCTCTAAGAAGCAACTCCTCATCTGTGAAAGTTTTATCATGACGCTGCAGCAAATTCAATTACATCATCAAGCTCCACTTCTAATTCTAGTTCTCTTACTATTTCCACCACATCTGCAATTACTTCCTCCACTGAAGTCTAACACCCCTCAGTGTCACGGTAAGAGTCAGAATCAACTTCTTCCAAATTCCTCTCAATGTTGATATTTCGACCTCCTTCCATGAATCATGAATGCTTTTTTTTTTTTTTTTTTTTTTTTTAATTTTACCAGGAGGTCCCGGGGATCGAACCCAGGTCCCTCCATATGGCAGGCGGACGCCCAACCATTTGAGCCACATCCGTCCCCTCATGAATGCTCTTAACGGCATCTAGATCGGGGAATCCTTTCCAGAAGGTTTTCAATTGACTTTGCCCAGATCCATCAGCAGAATCACCATCTCTGGCAGCTACAGCCTTACGAAATGTATTTCCTAAATAATAAAACTTGAAAGTCAAAATGACTCCTTGATCCATGGGCTGCAGAATGGATGTGTTAGCAAGCATGAAAACAGTCGTCATTTCGTTGGGCATCTCCAGCAGAGCTTTAGGGTAACCAGGTGCACTGTCGATGGGTATAATACTTTGAATCTTTATTTTCTGTAGCAGTATGTCTCAACAGGGGGCTTTAAATTTTCAGTAAACCATGTTTAATCAGATATGCTAAAATCCAGGCTTTGTTGTTCCATTAATGGAACATAGGCAAAGTAGATTTAGCATCATGCCTAAGGGCTTTGGGATTTTCAGGATCAGAAAAGAGCACTGGCTTCAACTTAAAGTCACCAGCTGCATTAGCCCCTAACAGGAGAGTCAGACCGTCCTTTGTAGACTTGAAGTCAGTCACTGACTACTCCTCTCTAGCTATGAAAGTCCTAGGTGGTGTCTTCTTCCAATAGAAGGCTGTTCCGTCTACACTGAAATTCTGTCGTTGCGTGTAGCCACCTTCATCAGTTATATTAGTCAGATCTTCTGGATAACTTGCTGTGGCTTCTACATCAGCACTTACTGCTTTTCTTTGCACTTTTATTTTATGGAGATGACTTCTTTCCTTAACCCCTGGAACCTACCTCTGCTAGCTTCACACTTTTCTTCAGCAGCTTCCTCACCTCTCTCAGCCTTCATGGAACTGAAGCGAATTAGGGTCTTCCTCTGGTTAGGCTTTGGCTTAAGGGAGTATTGTGGCTGATTTGATCTTCTATCCAGACCACTCCAACTTTCTCCATATCAGCAATCCATTTGTTTTGCTTTTTTTTTTTTAGCAGTTGTGTGTTGACTGGAGCAGCACTTTCAATTTCATTCAAGAACATTTCCTTTGCATTCACAACTTGGCTAACTGTTTGGCACCACAGGCCTAGCTTTCAGCCTGTCTTGGCTCTGGACAGGCCTTTCTCACTAAGCTTAATCATTTCTAGCTTTTGACTTAAAGTGAGAGACAGGGGACTCTTCCTTTCACTTGAACATTTAGAGGCCACTGTAGGTTATTAATCAACCTAATTTCAATATTGTTGTGTCTCAGGGAATAGGGAGGCCTGAGAAGAGGGAGAGATGGGAACAGGGGGCCAGGGGAGCAGTCAGAACACACCCAGCACTTATATGGGCGTGGTTCATGGTGCCCAAGACAATCACAATAGGAACATCAAAGATCACTGATCACAGATCACCACAATGGATGTAATAATAATGAAAAATTCTGAAATATTTCGAGAATTACCAAAATGTGACCAAAACACAAAGTGAGCCCATGCTGTTGCAAAAAATGGCACCAGCAGATTTGCTCGATACAGGGTTGCCAGAAACCTTCCATTAGTAAAAAATGCAGTATCCATGAAGCACATTAAAGCAAAGTACAGGGAAGAAGATGTGGCTCAAGCAATTGGGCTCCCATCTACCATATAGGAGGTCCAGGGTTTGATTCCCAGGGCCTCCTGGTGAAGGCGAGCTGGCCGCTGGCACAGCAAGATGACACAACAAAAAGAGACACAGAGGAGAGACAATGAAAGACATAGCAGACCAGGAAGCTGAGGTGGCGCAAGAGATTGAGCGCCTCTCTCCCACTGCAGAAGGTCCCGGGATCAGTTCCCGGTGCTGCCTAAAGAGAATACAAGCAGACATAGAAGAACACACAGCAAATGGATGCAGAGAGCAGACAGCGAGCTCAAAAACAATGGAGGGGAGAGGGAGAGATAAATAAATAATCTTTTTGAAAAAAGCAAAGTGCAATAAGACAAGGTCTGCCTTATATATAGTTTCTATAAAAATAATCTGTATTTGTATAAATGTATATAATATGTGAACATATTAAAATAAAATAGACTTATACTCTGGGAAGGTAGGATGAGAGGAGGCAGTAAACAGAGTTACACTTTAGCTGAAATGTTCTAAAAAAAAAAAAAAAAGGCAACATAATCATATATTATGTATTTATTTTTTAAATTATAGAACAAATTAAATGCCAGGGATGCATACCCCAGCAGCAGGTGCTCCCTAGCTCTTGGTCCCTCCTTCTCAATCAGAAATAGATGATGCTATTCTGGGAAAGCACACACCAAACAGGACATAGGGCCCAGCCTTTCCCCAAGAGCCATGCTGTGCTTAGTCACCACCCACCAGCATGTCCGGGAAGCTGTTGCTCATATGTCCTCGTGGCTTCTGAGCCTCATCTCTTACCTAACTCCTCAGCAGCTTCTTGGCCCAGATTCGAGGACATGGGACTCTTGCTTCAGCCCAACTTGAAATGGCTGTTGCCAGCAAATCAAATCTAGTACCTTCTATATTTGTTTCCCTTTAGGGTTGGGGGGCTAGGCACCCTCCACCTTTCATTTACGAAGCACTATGCTAAGGACATAGCAATGGACAAGGCAACCCTGACGGCACAGACCAGTGTAGAGGCCTGAGCTACCCACACTTTTTCAGGCTCTCATCCCCAATTCACCCCAACAACCATATGAATTCTCAAAGTTCAGAATGACCTTGAACCAAGAGCCAAGATATAAAAGAGCTCCTTTCAAATCCCAGTCCTGCCACTTTCCACTTAGTTGTGTAATTTAGGGCTAATTTTTCTCTCTGTGAGCCCCAAGTTTTCTCATTTCTAAGATGGGGACAACATAATTAAATTAATACATGCAAAGTTCAAGACCTGGAACATACCATTCACTCAGCAAGAGACAGTTTCATCATTAAGATGGTCTTAGAGTAGGAGTCGGCAACCACTTCTCATAAAGGGCCAGACAAGGAAATATTTTAGGCTCCTAGGCCATACAGTCTTTGTCACAACTACTCAACTCTGCCACTGTAGGGCAAAAGCAGCCAGAGGCAATATATAAATAAATTAGAGTGGCTATGTTTCAATCAACCTTTATTTACAGACACTGAAATTTGAATTTCATATGATTTTCACATATACAGAACATTATGCTCCTATTGATTTTTTCTGAAACAATTAAAAAAAATATTAAATATTCTTAGCTTGCTGGCCATACGAAAACAGGAAGCAGGCCAGATTTGATTCTGGGCTTTAGTTTACACACTCCTATGTTAGAGGAGATCCTACAACCTCGAGAGTAAACCAAGAATCCCAAGTTACCAGGTAATGAATTTTTCCTCCCTATAAAGAGCTGACTGTAACCGCTGTTTGTTGCAGGATTCTCCAGCATTTGAAGAACATAAGAGAAGATCTATTCGTTCATATTATATGTATGTATATATGTACATAAATATTAATTTATCCCTTGCAATTTGTTTTTCGGAAATGCTTTATAATGTATATAACATTAGCATAATAGTACAGCTATAATTTAGGAAAGTAAGTATATTAGGGGGTACATGTTGAAAACATTCTCTCCCTATCAATAAGAAGATACAACCAAAAAAGACGCTGAGTCAACTTCTACATGGCCCTTTCTTAGAAACTGGACACATAACTACAATAAAGAAGAAATGATAACCTAAATCTAATCATGAGGAAGCACCACACAACCAAAACTGAGGGAAATTCGACAAAATAAGTGGCCTGTACTCACCAAAGGGCAAGGTCAAGAAAGACAAAGAAACCCTGAGAAGCTGCTCCAGAGCCAGGATAACCCAACAGAAGTTATGATCATGTACTTGGATCCTGGACCAAGACGAAGTTTAACAGCAAAAAACAAAAGCTTTGTCTTGCTAGAATGGAGAAGAGTGGGATTACTGGCTAAATCTGAATAAGGTCTATACGTGAGATAATAGAACTGTATCAGGTTGTTTTTCTGACATTGACAATTATACTGTTCTTATGTAAGAGATTGTCCTTATTTTGGGAAAGTGCACTCTGATATGCTTAAGGGTAAATCATGCCTGCAACTTACTGTCAAACTGTTTAGGAAAAAACGTGCGTACGCCTATGTACACATGTGTGCATGTCTGTGTTGTGGGTGCGGAGAAAGAGAAAGCAAATATGGTCAACTTAATATTCGGGTAATCTGGGCAGAAGAGGATGCAGGGATTCTTTGCACTATTTTTACAACTTCTCTGTAAATTATTTCAAAATTTTAAAATTTAAGGAAAAAGAACAAATGAGAGCTACAAGTTCTCTGTTAAAAGCTCTTTATAGAGAGAACATGTCCATTTGCTTTCCGTGTTCCTATTTTACAACAAAGTGAAATTTGTCCACTGGTGATGCAAAAAGCCAATATCAAGACTGTGTCTGAAGTCACCACGGGCCCTTAATTTCTGCCCTGGGTAAGATACAAAGGAGTCAAAACGTTTCCCATCCTCCCCTACAACAGTGGCCCCTTCAATGGGCCCTGTCACAGGTCACCTCTTTCTGCACAGTTACCCACAAGGCAAGTCACGGCACAGCTCAGCCGCTCTCCTGCGGGCAGGGGACTGAAAGCAGGCACACGTACTTGGGGATACTCGGCCCTACAAATGACAGGGAAGACGCAGTGAGAGAAAACCATTGCCCACTCTCTCTTGGTGTCCTCCATTTCCAGATCATTGCTAGTCAAAAGAATCCAAATATTCTTGGATCCAAGATTCCTTTCAGGGAAGGGAGACAGCCCCAAGACAAAGGGGGCATCCAGCCCAAAGGGATGTGCCAGATCTCCTCCACTCCCTCTCCTACAGTGGAGCCTCCGGTTCATTGATTCTCAGGACCCTACTGGCCTCATCCTGGTGACCTACTATTCCTTCCCATGAATCCAGCCTCCTTCAAGTGCAGCAACTTTTTAATACTGTTTGCCCAGCAGGCAAGACAACTTTAGAAACTGTTGGTTCAAATGAACAAAAGAAGAGGTCAGCTTTAGTTTCCTATTGGTAACCTGCGGCAGTCTAAGGTGGCACAAATCTGAGTCCATCCCCAATTCCCCTGCACCAAAAAGGTACTGCTGGTTGCTATAGCATCTTTACACGCCAGAGTCCAAAGTTCAATCCCAAAGCCCTTACATGAAAATGACTCGCTAATTGGGTCCCCAGTGCCTCCATCATAAATAGATACTACAATTGGCAGTGTAATTAGCAAGCTTCCACTGCCAAGACAACCACCAAACCACCATTTTTTAATTTATCAGCCAACGAGGTTCTCCTTTCTCGCCTTTAGTTTCAAACCCTAGATATTTGGGGATGGAAAAGGTCTATTCAGTAAGAGGAATCTATCATCTAACGGTAGCAATTATGGCAGCAATTCCTCCCAAGATCCATACTAACGAAACAAGTAAAGAAATTTTTTTAAAAAAAGAATCAAGCAAAAAACAAATCATATTAAAAATCACCTTTGTTTCAACTGCCCAGGCGCTTCAAAAAATGCATGTTAGGACTCAAAAGCCTAACCAAGTGTCCTGATTTTCATTTTCATCTCTGATTACCAACTTGATGGTTCCCTAGGCAGGTAGCACATCGTAGGTTCCCAATTAATGGATATAGTTTTGGAAGGAAAGGAGGCCTTTTCTTCAAGAATCTTCTGCAGTTAATCAAAGGAAGACTTATGTCTTCATCTTTCATCTCCTAAGAATTGAACTGTATGCTAAATAAAAGATGTTTTAATAGTCACATATGATACTCAATTTTTTTAAATGCACAGATACCCACCAAAAAGCTATATACCAACATGGTAAGGTCATTAGTTATCAATGGGTACTGAGGTTAAGATAACTTTTATTTCCTCCATGTGCCTTTTGGAAACTCCCCATTTTCTACAAGGAATATGTGTTATACTTCAGTTATCAGTTGGAGGGAAGGGCCTTAAAAACAAGGAGAGTAAAATGATGTTCCCATCCAAACAGAAATAGTAGTCCTCAAACTCAAATATGTACCAATCACCTGGGAATCTTGCTGAAATGCAAAATTTGATTCCATTGGCCCTGGGTAGGGGTGAGCTACTTGGTGGCTGGGCAAACCCACCAGCACTTTGATTGCCAAAGATCTATGAAACACAAAAATAATTCAAACACCAACAATCTCAGTCTTACAGAGATGATGATGATAACAAGGTCTTAAATCAAAATGAGACTATATAAGCAAAGTCCTACACTGAAAAATTAATGTGCTTTGGGCACAAGCCAGAGTTAAAAATAAATAAATAAATAAATAAATAAATAACTAAACTTTACTTGAAAGTACAGAAGTACAATGCTCTGCTGGAAGCGGCTTGTCTTAGTAGTTAAAAGCAAATGAAATTGCTTCTTATTGATTTTAATTTAGGTTGGAACAGTTACTGTCCAATAACACCAGAAAAGGAAACTGTGCGCGAGGACAAGATATGATAAGAGGGATGAACTCAAGGCAATCAGCCACTGGCTGACCTCCAGTCTAAGCGTAGTTAAAATGGGGCAGACAGGATTAGGTGTGGACAAAATATATGTCCAGACAAGCAGCTCCACATTAATCTCATCCTCCAGGGCCTCTTACCATTATGAACTCTTTTTATTATTTTTTTAATTCAGGCTCTAAATGTTGTTCAATTAAGTTTTACTGGTTTCCTTACAGATCCTTAGGATTCCAATTTACAAATAAAATCAAGAGAAGCAGTTAAGGCTAAGTGTTATCAGCATGTCTCCTCAGGAGACCTGTCCCGAGCACCAAAATAAAAGTCCTCACATTCCCCAAGATAAAAAGCTCATAATGAATGAACCTGAAAACAACCAAATTGAGGAATGAGTGTCAAAGGGCCATTTTTGGCAAGCTGTGGAGAGGGCTGCTATCCTCAACGTATCTAGCATCAGCTACCTGCCCTCTTACGTACTTCAGGAGGCTTTGGTGATTTATGACCAAAATGACCAGGCTCGTCTCTCTCGCTTAACGTAGGCAGAAAAAGACTGCACTGAAAGGATCTTGAGCATCTAGCAGAATCCAATCAGCAGGCAAACAACCCAGCTTCTGAGGGCAAGGATCAGAGCAGCTGTGGGGATTCAGGGACCAGGAATCAAGGAGATGATGGCACCCTCGTGACACTTGGCCCAAGCCTCCAATTCTAAGGAGAAAAGGTGTGGCCAGCCTCATCTGGATTATGGACTCCCCTAGCAGACAATCCATCAAGACTGGAGACAGAGCAATACCCAAAGAATAACAAAGGTGCTGCTAGCAAAACAAACAAACAAAAAAGGCAAAAGTGGGCTGGGCAGGGAAAAACATAACAGTGCAATAAAAATACCACCACCCACCACCACGACCACCACCACCACGAGGTGGCCAGGGCTTTACTTATATTCCCATTTAATTCCTAAGTGGACTCTGAGCTAGGGCCCATTATCCCATCTTCTAGATGAGGAAATTGGAACTGATGCTAGTCCAGGACAAAGCAGGGAGACACTACGATCTCAGCGTCCAAGGCCAATGTGAGAAAGTCATTCAGCCTTTCCTGATCCTACTTGAAAGTTTTCACTGACGACAATATCAAGTCCAAATGGTTCAGCCTGGCATTACAGGTCTAGCCAATGCGCTCAACAGTGGCTCCCATGTCCCTCAAATCTCTGCAGCGTCCATCTGCACACTGACAGTCGTGGCCTTATGTCATGAGGAAGGAGCTAAGATCCAAGGTGCACATGGGTGCACGTGCCAGGCTTTCCCCTAGGGAATAGGTCCATTTTCCCGGTAAGGGCAACCACCTTCTGAGGTAGTTCCCCCAACTCCATGTACATCTCTAAACACCAGCCAGGCTTCAAAGGGTTCCAGAGCTCCTGAGGCCAGAAGAGCAGCTCTCTAGCATTCCTCTACTGCTCCTGAACTCTTAGGATCTGAATCAGAATTTCAGCATTTTCTTATCTCCAGTCTTACACAGCTACACAAACTGTTTAGGTGCCTTTATCCTATTTCCCCAATTCTATCACATTTTTAGAATCCCCCAAACACCAAGAAAGTGCTAAACATATGGAGTTTCCCCTAATATTTGGCATGGACCCTTTACTTTCCTTCCAATAATGTGCTTCTTTATATATATAACTTCTTTACAGTTAAATTTTTAAAATGCTGTCCTACTGGACAGCCCGGACATTCGTTTCCTTTTCCGTGGAGTAGAAACAGTAAAGTCCAGAGGTCAACAGCTTCACCCGAGTGACTGTGATCATCCTTCCTTCCCAGCATCCTGACAGACACAAGGAGACAAGGTTAAGTCAACACTGACTCCATTCCTGTCAAACACAGACAAAGGCTCCCTGGGTTCAAATTATGCTACTTGCTGGCTGTGTTTGCTACTTTGGATCAATTACTCAACCTCACCCTGTCTCCACTGCCTTTTAGAGAAGCAGTATCTATCTCAGAGTTCATGACAGGATAATAAGAAATAATGTACTGAAAACTCTTACTACTTCAGCCCACACGTGGTTGTAACCCTCGTAACTTGTAGCATTTGTATACTACTATTCAGCACTCACAGCCAAAAAAAAATAAGGGTATAAAAACCACCAAGATAAAGAAGAACGGGTTTTCTAACAACATCCTGTGCCCCTGTATGCACCACTGCTTCCTGCCCTTCTCATAGTCTTATGGCCACATGCTCTCAGATTGGTACATATAAATCCACCGTCACAGGAGACAAGAAGCCCACGGCTGTGCCGAGACAGCATTCAGAAATAGAGTTGGAAAAGTGAAGGGAATATCCTTTTCGGTTGTGTGGAAAAAGATAACCGATTTGAACTTCTTTCTCACCCCCAAGCTTTCACGCTCCCGGTCTGCTTAGCTAGTGTCTGGAACTAATTAACAGGTGTGGCAAGAAATAAAAAAACAAACCTTGGCAACTTTCTCACAGGGAATTGATGACTGGCTTTGTAACTGCTTCCCTCGGCTAGAACCAACTGAGAGCACAGTGAGGTGGGATCGTTATTCAAATAGTGTCCACCAATTCGGCCTTTAGAAGTATCCACCACCAAGAAAGAACAGTTCAAAATTCATCCCTGACCATACAACTGCTTCCTTAGTTATGGACGGGTGGCAAAAATATTATGGACCAAACACCTGAGTGGACCAAGACCCCATAACCGTGAAAAGTCAGAGGACAAGAAGGAGTGCTACTCTTGCTTTTCTAATACAGCAATGAAGGAACCCAAATATTTTTTCTCCGTGAAAAGACATTACTTCTCTGTAACTACTCCAACCTCCTGAATCCACTACAAATCACAAAGTACCCAGCAAACAGGCCCTGTGAGGATGAAGGGTCTAATTATAACCTGTTACCCAAGGTAACAGCAAAGAGCTCCTGAAGGATTTCTGCAACCAAAAAAAAAATAATAATCTTTACGTTCTTTTACTTTATTCTTGGCTGCAGGAATAAAAGACACACTTATCCAGCAAAGGTTTTTTCTGACTTTTTCTTAACATGCATATCATTTATTAAGTTTAAACCACATTCTAGCATTTTGTCAGCTCTATATCAGAACACATACATAGACTTGACCTTATTCCACATACCCCCACAGTGGTCAAATCCACAGAATTAAGAAATTTGGCCAAGTTAGCCTTGGTTCTTCACTTACCCAACCTTTCCCCTTTTTAGAACTCAGCCATCAGCCTAAAGGAGCCAGAGTTCAATCCCCTAAGTGCACTTCATAAGGTGTTCATAAATAGTTAACTAAGTAGAATAGAAGCACCATGTTGTTGGGGGAAAAAAAAAAATCACTGGCTTTGGAGTCAGAAGCCTGGGTCCACCACTTTCAAAGCTTTGTGATGCTCAACAAGTTTGTTAACTGAGTAAAACTTCTACTTGCACACCTGTGAAATACAAGGTATCCCAGCTGCCTCGTACAGTTTAAAGGATGAAGTAGAGATAAGATGTGTGCAGCCCCTAACATAAGGTCCACCATGCTCAGAGTTGATGGTCAGTAAATGGTGGCTTCCGGTCTAATGTGTAAGCAACATTGTCAAAACATCTGTAGGAGGAGAATTTTTCAGGACACCAAAGCACGTAAGGGAGCCCAGCCTCCTTACCCCACCCCACACCCCAGCCCTCAACCCCTAAAGAAGGGCTGGGGACGGTGGCATTCTTCCTAAACCTCGCGGCTTACAGTGGAAAATACCACTCCCGGTCTAACTCCCAGCTTCCCTCGGTCACGCCCCAGTTATGGTTCAGGGGAGACAGCTAGCTCGGGCTGCAGATGCAGGTGATGAGAGCACTCCCTAAAAAGGAGTTTGCACTGATAACATGGCAAGGGAAACTCTGTGTGGACAGAATGGTCTGGAGGACTAGTCTCCTTTAAGAGTCACTCTGAAACCTGGCTTTGCTGAAGAGGATGACAAGACAAGAGAGAACTCCCTTTCTCTCTTTTCCCACGTGGGCCTGCACAGCTGGGCTCACTGACCCTCCCCTGGGTTTCTAAGGCAGGCTCACATGGCCCAAGGACCCACCAATGCTTCTTCAACAGCCTCACTTGACCACTTCCACATCCTTGTTAACCCCTCGTAAAAGAACTTACAACTGGAAACCACCCACACTAAACAAAATGTATGTGTCCACCCTGCAAACATTCCCTGGGAAGGAAGCATTCCCATCATGAACCTGAAACAATTAAACAGGGATAGGGTTCCCCCACAAACCATCAGCCACCCCTGCCCAAGTTCTTGGCCTGCAGATGTGCATTGATATAACAAGGCCCGAAGCCAGAAGCCCTTCCAGGTGGACCTAACAGAGCTCTCTGGTAAGAGCATGTTTTGTGTGTCTCTCACTTACCCCAATTGGAAGAGTCACCCATTCTAACATTCTGTTAGAGAGAGAAACCAAAAGCCCTAAGAGGGGGGTTGGAGGGCTCTACACTGCAAAGATGCAAAGCCCACCAGCCAAGTCTGACCAAACCCACAGCCAGGTTCTTACCTGGGCCATGCACTGGTAATAACCTGGAGTCCAGAGCTCAGATTCTGGGACACGCTTGGCTAAGAACTAGAAGTAGACCTCAGTAAAATAAAACTCTCAGGAAAGTAAATGCAAGGGTCTAGGATGCTGCATAAGGAAGAATTCTAAAGTGCCCTCCACCAGTGGGAGGGAATGAGTGCGCCATGGATGAGAATTTTGTCAAGAAGCTTCTGATGGCCACTTAGAATCTGTGAATATCTCCAAGGCCCCTTCTGCCTTGCAAACGCTATAAAATGTTGAACAGGAGCTTGATGAGAATGTTCAAGAAAGCGATGTTGTACCTGGATTTCCTCAGCTGCACAGGTTGGAGTTTTAAGCATGCCAGTGTGTTTGCAACCTTCTACAGTCTCACAATGCATCACCAAGAAGCAGCAGAGGGAGAAGTCAAAGCCACACACTCTGCTAAATGCCCACTCAAAAGTCGGTAAAATAATAATAACATATCCTATTTTCAAGTGCTTGCTATCTACCAGACCTGCACCAAATGCCTTACACAGCTTACCTCATTGAGTCCTCAAACCATCCTACAGAGCAGGGACTGTTAGCCCATTTCACAGATGGGAAAACAAGCACACAAAGCTAAATGACCCCAATTCACTATCCTGATACGTGCACTCCAGTGCTTTCCTCGTGACAGGGTGTTCATTTTTTTTTTTTTTTCTTTCTAGAAAGGCATCCCTCTCTTCATCAATGACAAGCATTTCCTCTTGATTCTATGTTTTAAAGGGGCAGGGAAAGGAGAAAGATAACTGTGACCCAAAAGGGACTGCAGTTGTGAAATGCTCTTTTGAGAAGGTGCGATAAGGTGAGAAAGAACACTCTAGACCAGCACTATCCAATAAAAATACAAAGCAAGCCACATGTGTAATTTTAAATTTTCTAGTCAGCACATGAATAGGCAAAAAAAAAAAAAAAAAACAGGTGAAATTAATGTCAATAATATAGTCTACTTAGCCCAATATATCTAAACTATTACCATTTCAATGGGTAATCAATATGAAAAAATTGATTAGATACTTTACATACTTTCTTTCGTGTGTCTTCACAATCCAAAGTGTATTTTACATCTAAAACGCATCTCAAGCCACATTTCAAATTTTAGTAGCCAGTGAGTGGCTGCTATACCAGACAGAGCAGCGCTATCAGCATTCCATAGTAAACAGGTAAGGCTCAACATCAGAAGGAACCTTGCGGGGTGGGGGGGAAGAAATCCATGCCCAAGAACCAAATATGGGATTACTTGCTGTTATCCAAGCACTTGAAATATTACCAAGCACAAAAAACTTACCTAGGGGTTGGATGTAGCTCAACTGGTTGGGCGTCCATCTCCCATATGGAGGGACCCGGGTTCGATCCCTGGGACCTCCCAGTAAAAAAAAAAAAAAAAAAAAACTTACCTGGTGGCAACTTCACAAAAGAATTCCTTTAGCCTTTCATTTGCATGCTCCAATTTCCTTATCAAAAATAACACTGATCAGAGGCCACTCAAATTCTGAGAAACAAGTCACCCTACAGGTAAGAATGAATGTATTCAGAGTAAACACAAGACACTTTGCCAGGTATAAACAACAGGGAGAAAGGATCCATTAAGTCAGTCACAGTTTTAAAAACTGTTGTCACTAAGCCCAAACTTCACACTTACTTAAATAGCTAAGAATTCAGAAAGGTGTCACTTTGGAATACAAACAGTCCTACAAGCGCCATAATCTGATGCAAAACCTCTGGGCTTTGAAGAAAGGAAAAATAAGCAATGAATCTGAGATCCCTAAACCTCCACCACTGGATCTCACCAATTAAAATATGATGTAACTACCATCAAGAGACTGGATATAGCTTTTTTCCCCCTGAATAAACAAATCTGAGTCTAATATGAGCCCAAGTCAATTTCAGAGACCCGGAAACCTTTGCTCTTGGTACCTGCCCTTGATTCCCGCTACCTCCTTTAAGTCAATTTCAAAATGTTTCTATGGTTTAAAAATTGCCCGTGCAGCAGCAAACCTATCTGCAAGGATATAAAAGTGGATATGCTTCTCCTTATTATGCTATTTTCAAAGGCTGGCTTTCATATCCCAGTGTAGTACAGCGATGGCAGAAGGGTTTTCTCTCCCAGGCCAACTCTCGCAAAGGAAGAAAAGAGCTCTGTGATCATTAGCAATGTCTGCCATGGCTATGGGAATGAGGAGAGTTGGCTCAAATGCCAATCTCCCTCCACTGCCTGGGGAGAAAAACCTGAATAACATGGGAGCACAGGGGCAGGAAGCTAAACATGTGCTGCAGGTTTTCTTTCAATGTTTCATCTGTATGCACCCAAGCCATAGGATGGGCCCCCCATTAATACAGAGATATACAGCAAGACATCTACAGAATAGTCATAGGGAGAATGTCAGTAATGAGAATGCCAGGCGTAGCTATAAACCTGTCCCTTCAAACTGAGGACCCATAGGGCAAATTAAAACCGAAGGAGCCAATGTGGCTCAGTGGTTGAGTGACAGCTTCCCCCATACGAGGTCCCAGGTTCAATTTCCAGCCCAGTACCTCCAAAAAAATTAATTAAATTAAATAAAAAACCTTCTAAAACCTAATAGCCACCTTTGGTAAATCCCTGTCAATAGAAAATATTCCTATGTAACAATGTGCACCTTAATTTTCACATTCATCTACTACCTACTACCTGCCCAGCTAGCTGAGAAGGGGACCTGGTGGCACCGGGGAAGATGACTTCAAATTCTGGTTCTACCCTTTCATTAGCTGTGGATCTCCACTGTCCCTGAGCTCCATTTCTCCCACCTTTTCATGGGTTCCCATGGCATTAGTTGAGAGCATATTTATCATACAAGCATTTTGTTTTGTAAATCTTAAGCAAGAGCTATTAAAAACAGGACCATCTGTTAGACCCTGTGCAGCCAATGCTTTTCCAGTGCTCTGCACATCTGATCTCATTTAATCCTCACAAAGACTCTAGGCGGTTGAGACTCTGGTAACTCCCACTTTACAAATGAGAAAACCAATAAAGTCAAAGAACTGGCCTAAGTTAGGAAGGGCAGAGCTGGGATTCAAACCCACATCCGTGGGAGTCATAAAAACATGCGTTAGCCACTGCCTTCTTCCATCAGAATCCACCTGTCAAGTCTCAGTCCCTCAAACCCTTGTTTAAAAGTCCATTGCAAGCCAATGAGGTTTATCCGAGGCACGATTATTGCTAATTGAAAACTTCTCCCAAGTGCCAACTGGCAACACAACTGGAAAAAGACCTTGAATAAAAGGGGGAAACGGTAAAGACAAATGAGTTCAAGTGGCTAAGAGACTTCAAAGAGAGTCGGGAGGTCATCCCAGAGGTAACTCTTACGCACACCTCAGTAGGAGCTCATAGAACATCTAAGTGCCTATCACCCCACTCAGTGGGGTTCCTGAGAGCTCCAGAGACACCCTGGTCTTGAATAAGGGGGGATAGCCCCAGAGACTGATGCCTTATCAGTGGGTTCTATTTTGGAATCTGTGCTCCTGAGAGTGACAGAATTAGACTCAAATAAGTCCTCCCTGCACATGGTTCACCAGTCCCTTCTATTCAAACCTACATGTGATGCTGGAGTTTCTTAGGTATACTTCCAGAGACTGGAGCCTCCCGCCTACCTATGTGCCAGGTGTGCATGAAATCTAGGTGGAGCTGCAACTCCTACCCTACAGCTCAATGGACTCATCCAAGTCACCTGGTGAGGAGACAACGATGGGAAATGGCCATCCCAGGGAATGGAGAGGGCCTGCATCTGCAGGCAGGATCATCCCACCCACCATATCCATGGGATATAAGCCCTCTCTCACTTGGAGTTGGAGTGGACATCACCATCCCAGTCGCCTCTGGATTGGGGGAAGAACTATGGACTAGAGTGGACTTGATGGTATTCTCTTGCTCACATATGGTGATTCTTGCAATGCAAGAAATTATAACAATGAGGTGGAAAAAAAAAAAAAAAAAAATTTCTAATTAGTAAATTCCTTAAGGGAACTATCGAAATGGAGAAAGCGAACACGATCCCGGAGCAGGGCGTTTGAGGAAAAGTGGGGCGGCAAGGTGCCAGGAGTTTTTCTTCTCCTGAGGATCATCCTCACCTTCCCATCAAATTCCAATGAACCCTGCGAATGTTGGATCCTCTGAAGTTTTATTAGCTGAAACCTTACGGGGATGCCTTAAGGCCAGATTGTTCAGACTCTGCCTGTGTCTAGTAGGTGATGCTGTGTCTTGGAGATTGAGCTGGTGGGGGGCTGCTGCTTTTTTGAGGTCTTCTAAGGGAAAACAAGACGAGCACCTCTGCAATTGAGCATCTAGAGAAAAACCTAGCAAGCGTTCCATGCTCCTGACGTGCTGTCAAGATTTCCTTGTATAATGAACTCAGCACACGGTTGGGCTCCTTGCCAAATGTGGTGGCCATTAGTTTGAAAACCGTCTGAAATGCTCAAACTTTGGAGTCATATAATCAAAATCAATTAATGTGTCATTTGGGAGCTCAGACATCCATCCATCCCAAAGGCAGTGAGCTTTCCAAACTATCCATTTCATCTGTGGCACAGTCTTATACTTTTTCTACCAATCTCTCCAATCACATCAGACTCGTTCCCTCCATGAATATTCTCTTCCTTTCCTAGTCAAAAAAACAAAACAAAGTAAAACAAACAAACAAACAAAAAAAAAACATCTGAATTTAGGGATGACTATCTTCATTGGGGGGGGGGAAGCCACTGTCCCCAAATAACTTCCAAGGAACAAAAAGAAAGAGAAAAAAGAAAACAATTTACCTAATACAGTGATCCTTAGTGGGGGGGGGTAGGCACCTGGAGGCATCCCAGAACTCAGGGATGCGGAGAAGAATCTGAAACAGTACTCTGGGTGTTATTATGGGCATTTCAAACAGAAACTCCATACCCATTAAGCAATAACTCCCCATCCTCCCTACCCCCAGCCCTGGTAGCCTCCATTCTACTTTATAACTCTATAAATGTGCTTATTCTAAATATTCCATAGAAGTGAAATACTATAGTATTTGTCCTTTTGTGTCTTTTGTGCTATTTTATTCAGCACGATGTCTCCCAGGTTCATCCATATTGTCACATATCATTACTTCATTCCTTTAAACAGTTGAATAATATTCCATTGTATGTAAGTACTACATTTTGTTTATCCATTCACCTGTTGTTGGACACGAAGTTATTTCTACCTTCTCGCTCTCATGAATAATGCTGCTATGAATATCAATGTACAAATACTTGTTTGAGTCCTTATTTTCAATTCTTTGGGGCATATACCTAGAAGTGGCATTGCCAGGTCTTATGATAACTCTACATTTAACTTGTTTTGGACAGCACTCCCTTGGAAATAAGGAGACGAAGGGAAACAATACCAGGTTGCACGTGCCAATTTCAAACCTGCCTGGCCCCATCCTATTCTTTTTTTTTTTTTTTTTTTTCCCCAAGGTTTGTATTAAATCCATATGTACTTTCCTGGGAAATCACCATTCC
>JAKSZT010053825.1:16029692-16105490 GCA_026826555.1 Tolypeutes matacus
GAGAATTTTGATTTTTACCCATAATAAAAATAAAAAAAAATAAAAAATAAAAAAAGTCCATGGCAGGGAAACGGCTGTGGCTCAATCAGTAGGGCTCCCGTTTACCATATGGGAGGCCCCAGGTTCGGTTCCCGGGGCCTCCTGGTGAAGGTAAGCCCGCCCGCACGGCGTGGTTAGCTGACCCAGCGAGCACAAGCAGCAAGGGGGGAGGGGGGATAAATGAATAAATAAATAAGATCTTTAAAAAAAAAAAAAAAAAGTCCATGGCAGGGGGCGGATGTGGCTCAAATGGTTGAGCATCCATCTCCCATATGGAGGGACCTGGGTTCAATCCCGGGACCTCCCGGTAAAAAAATAAAATTTAAAAATAAATAAATAAATAAATAAACTGATCTCTGCTTTAAAAAAAAAAAAAAAAAAAAACCTCCATGGCAGAGATGGAGAGTTTTTTCCCCATTCTCCCTTGACTATCTGGTCAGAGTGCTTACATTTTCCCCAAATTCCCTGGAAACCACTTTTCCCTCCCCTTTGAGTCACCAGCCAAGGAGAAACCTCATGATCAGACAGCTCTCTCACATCAGATAAGAAGCTTCAACAGCAACCAGGAAGTTTTTCTTTTAAAAAGCACATCCCAAAAAAATGTTCAGAAAGAACTCTAATGCAAGAGCCACCCTTTATTACATGAAATAATTTCAGCAGCTTTTGCCTAAATTGGCCAATTGAGAAAATGAGGCGATGAGACCTAAAACTGTCAAAGTATTTTCCACACTTTCCACTCATGGCATTTGCACACACGTAAGCAAGAGAAAATGACTAGCTTTAGAAGCAAACAACTGGTTGGATGAGGAATAAAACAGGGCAGGCATTGACTAGCAATGTGTTCTAGAAACTAAGCACATTTGGAATCATGATGCACCAGTCAACATCCATTTCTAATCAAAGGGAGAAGACAGGGTGGTCAGCCAATATGTCCAAAGCCATTATAAGGCAAGAGATAAGACTCCGCAATCAACAGTCATCTTCACATTCTGTGGTCAGCTCCTGCAACCTCTGTTGTCTTATACATAGAGCGTGTCACTCTCTAGAACAGTCAAAGCAGAAGTGAAGAGTGCCTACTTCTCTTGTACCAACCTTAAAGCCAACACTCATTTCTGATGCCGAATTCTGCTCAAGTTATTCCACAAAAGAAAGGGAAGAAAAAAATTACCACTGCCACCATCAAAATATAACCCTGCTGTCCCATAAGACACTTTGCTTCTAATTAGAGTATATCTTGTTTTCAGCAATAGAAACATTGGCGGCCAACACAAGAAGGCACAAATTTAGCTTTCCCGTTTTTAAAATGGGCTTCAAACACCATGACAGCAGAGACGCTCAGAATTCTCTTAAGGAATGTGTTAACCTTAGGTATCATACATCTTAAGAGAATACACTATACAAATGTGAGATTCTGGAAACTGTACACACTGATATCAATGTCCTGTAAAATGTCCTGTAAAAATAGAAAGCATTATCTATTCATTCTGGCAGACCACAAATACAGCTAAATACAAGCTACCTAGATGCTCTGGTATAATACTGCATTCCTCTTTCTTAATATGCAAGCAAGAGCACACAGTCTAATTAGGTTCTGAATTATGTGGGGAATTCATATAAATGAAATGCATATGATTATGACCATTTAAAGAACACATGCTGAAATTAGGATAAAGGAATCACCCCCCTCAAATCTCCATCTGTCCATGCCAAAAGCCGGCCCCTACACTCAACCCAAAACCCAGATTTTCTTATGCTATTGTTGGGAAAATTCAGACATGATATTTCCATCACTGAGAAATCCACACATGGGTGTAATGTGCAAATACTGCGTGGAAAAAATTACTATCTTTGGCAAGGGACCTACTAATATGACATCTCCAAAATTCATTCATTCAGATCCTACTGATGGTAACTGCACTTCTCCCTTCCTCTGCCTACCCACCTCCTACTATCCCACATCATCCCTTCCTTAGGTAGTTTGGTAGAAGAAAGTTACCAAGGGAGCAAGGTCTTAAATCAAATGAGATTTTATCTAAACAGAATTTTTTTTTTTTTAATTGAGCAAACCGACAGCAATTTAGAAATTTAGATCAGGCCATTTGCACAGCCAAAAAAAAGGGGGGGATGGCCACACCCAGGATAAGCCCAGGTTCACCTTCATAGGCCAGACTGACAGGAATAAAGATATATGGGTGGATGTACACGCGTACATAGACACACACAACCTAATCCAGGTAACACAAAGTCCAAGCAAGAGAAAAGAAAGAAAAAGAAACCAAAATTCCATCCACCAGTTAGAAATCACCTACCTATATGCTGTGACAAGCACCTCCAGGGACTCCGCTGAGTACTGTAAATAACCACTGCAAGCCAGGTGTGTGCTGCATCTCAAGGGACCACCACTACTTAATTCCATCTTATTGTTGTCACTGAGAAGGAACACAGGCCCTAGAATGGCACACCTTCCAATTTTTCAAGAGTAGTCCAGATTTTTATGGGAAAACTCCTCAAGGGCAGGAGTTTCCTTCTGATTTTGGTCACCGCTGTATCCCCAGTGCTTACAACAGGGCCTGGCACACTGTAGGTACTTGGAAAATATTTGTTGATGACATGAATGTGAAATATTCCGATTTTTAATTCAATTTTTTTCCTTTAAAGACAGTACGGTCAAACCGAACATCTGCCAGCCAAGTGCCCCCTGCAGAGCTCCAGGTGACCCAAACAATTGTCCTTTCTCCATTTCTCTTTTCTGGACTCCAGGAGAAATAAAATTTAAAGTTAAAAAACAAAAAATAGCAGGGGAAGCACAGAGAGATTGAGAAGTGAAGAATTTTCTTGTGTATTATTATTATTGTTGTTGAAATAATGAAAATGCTCTAACAATGACTGAGGTGATGAATGCACACCTGTGTGATTATACCAAATACCACTGATTGTATACACTTTGGATGAACTGTATGTTTTATTAATAGGTACCAATAAAATTGATTTGTTTAAAAAAAAAAAATAGCTTACAGGCATTCATTCCATTAACCAAGACCCACTCACCATCTTGTTTGCTACTCCCTTGGGAAAATCTGTTGCAAGGTTAGCAAGATAATCAAAGAACTCCTAGCACCTTAGGAAGCAAACTCTCAGAAGAAAGTAAACAAGAGGTGTAACTCCCAAAGCACAATATAATATGCACCAGGCTTTTGATTTACAGACGGCAATAAGACCATAACCCTTCCAAACTATCCAGCCTGGAATCAACAATCTCTAAAATTCCAAAAGGAATGTTAGAAGCCATTTAGGGCGAGGCAAACAACCCCAAGGAAATCAAAGGTCTTGCCCAAGATCCCATAGCTGGCTTGGCCGGTTCCCAGGCTAGCTCTAAATTCCAGAGGGAAAATTTGGAAGCCAGACCAGTTTGTCGAGTACAACTCTCCCAGATGGTTTCCTGACGTCAAATATTCCAAGCCTGCAGCCCACACTTAAATGATCTATGGGATAATGACACCAACATTATTATAACGTAACCATACTTGAGGCCCCAAACAAAAGTTCTCAAATTAGAAGCCAAATCAATTTAGACCATTTTGGAAAGCAGGGTCAAAAAACTCACCACCACCAAACTCAGACTCTATCCACAGTTATTATCAGCTTATTCAGAAGCTAAAGTAATTTGCTAAAAGGTCACCTCTTCAATGTAACCAAACAAAATCCTATACTAATTGCATTATTCCCTTACTTAATTATCGCAAATACACAAAGACACCTTTATTTCACCCAGTGTTTATGAGACATGCTTATATAGGAAAAGTGGGAGGGAGAAATACACAAGGCTGGGTCTGTCTTCTAATTAGCCCTCCTGTGCAATTAGAAAAAAACAGTTTCCACACTGTCTTCAAATAGCAACGGATTTGAAATTCAAAATAATCTCGAGAAATGAGAGACATTGTAGCCGCCCCCACTTACTACCTGGGCGACTTTGGGAAGTGACAAGCCCACTCACCTTCGGTTTCCTCACCTTAAAGTGGGGATAATCGTGGTTCCTACTTACAGAGCTTGGATCGCGATAAGCGCTTGCTAAGTGTGGGCTAATATAACCACTCTCCACACTTTAAAGATTGAAAATCCATCGCCCATTCACCCAAGGTAACGCTGCTGCAACGGGCCAAGAACTTCAACCTGAGCCTCCGGGGTCCTAGAGTGGGTCCTGAATAAGAGATGTGTGGCCACTATTAAAAAGACAGAGAACTACAAGAGTTGGAGAGGATGTGGAGAGATAGGAACACTTCTTCACTGTTGGTGGGAATGCAGGATGGTACAGCCACTGTGGAGGACTGTTTGGCAGTTCCTAAAGAAGTTGAATATAAACTTGCCATGTGACCCTGCAATACCTCTACTGGGTATATACCCAGAAGAACTGAGAGCAGTGACACGAACAGACAGGTGCACACTGATGTGCATAGCAACATTATTCACCACTGCCAAAAGCTGGAAACAACCCAGGTGTCCATCAACAGATGAATGGCTAAACAAACTGTGGTCTATTCACATGATGGAATATTATGCAGCTGTAAGAAGAAATGAAGTCATAAAGCATGTGACAACATGGATGAACCTGGAGGACATTATGTTGAGCGAAGCAAGCCAGACACAAAAGGACAAATACTGTATGAATGCGTTACTATGAACCAAATATATTGTGTAACATAGTTTGATTCAAAAAGTTTTATATGTATCCAGTGCATTTAACTGAGAAATGTATATATTTATTCATGTGTTTACTTTTTAGTTAATTGTTTATATTTTCAATTATTAAATATACAAAATAAAGTAAAAAAAAAAAAAAAAGAGAGAGAGAGAGCAAGATATGTATATTTGGGACTCCAAGGTTCCCAATACCAGCCAAGCCCACTTCCACAAGAGATTGGGTGCTATGGGTTGAATTTTGTCCCCCAAAAAGATATGTTCAACTCCTAACCCATGGTCCCATGAATGGGTCTTTGAAAGTCTGATTAGTTAAAATGTGGCCAAACTGGACTTAGGGTGGCCCCTAATCCAATGGTGTCCTTTGGACCCCAGTGAGACGTAACCACCACGTCGACCAAGTGACAACGGAGGCAGAGACTGAAGTGCCCGCAAGCCAAGGAATGCCGGGTTGCCACCACATACCAAAAGCTAGGAAGGCAAGGAAAGATTCTTCCCCTCCAGGTTTCAGAGGGAGCAGGGGCCTGCTGACACCTTGATTTCAAACTTGCAGCCTCCAGAACTGGGAGAAGTTTGTTGTTTTAAGCCATTCAGTTTGTGGTACTTTGCTACTTTGTCCCGGGAAACTAAGACATTGGGTAATTGCTCAAGGCAGCTCAGCTACAAAGTGACAGAGCCAAGGCTCCAGCCGGCTCTTAGCCCCGTTACTCCCTGAATGCTGTTTTTGTTTATTTGTTTGTTTGTTTTTAATGGACAGAACTCATTTATAAATAACCACTACTTTGAAAATAAATCCTTTTGGCAATTCTTGGCTATCTCCACTCTTGAAAAGTCAATGACATGTCTTCACTAGTCTGGACTATGTTTTATACTTAGTAAATTACTTTTTCTATGGCCATCACCTATCCAAATGATTCCAAATCAATGAATTTATCTGAGTTAAGTGCACTGCACAAGTTATGAGGTGTGAAAACTCAAACACCTCCAGAATTCATAAGTGGCTTGGAATCCCTCAAAAGTATACACTAAAATATCAATCGACACCCTACTTCATTCTCATTAGAAAATAGTATCACAAAACCAAAAATAAGACCAGTTGTTCTATTTTCCCATGTGGAAGTGTTATATATTCCATGAACTATGCTTTCATTTCTTCTTTTAGCTGTTAGATTTCAGCAGCCAACTGTGTCACTTTGCTACAGCCCCAAAATAGCTAAGCCAAGTAGTTTAAAATCATGTTTTGTTGTTTGGCCAGAAAACCATCATGCTGATTTCAGTTTGCAAAAAACTGATTAAAGGGCAAGAGCTGAGCACAGGTTTGTGGTTCTTGTACAGTCTCTAGGTCTAAATCTGTGAAGACACAGACAGGTGTCATACAAGCACAAAAGAAAAGCAAACAGCCAAATACTACTGCTTGCTTCCCATTAGTGGCATCAAATTACAGTCCCAGAAATGACAGTAACAGAACAGACCCACTCTCCTGGGTCACCACGCAGTCCACAAGGTCTGAGAAGGTTAAGAAACATCTCAGGGTCTAGGACCAAGCAGCTCTTTCTACAAGGGATGATCCGCACCGGGCCATGAGAGATTCACACGACACCGCTGAAGCCTGCACACAACATTTT
This sequence comes from Tolypeutes matacus, assembly GCA_026826555.1. Lineage (NCBI taxonomy): Eukaryota > Metazoa > Chordata > Mammalia > Cingulata > Chlamyphoridae > Tolypeutes > Tolypeutes matacus. The sequence goes on from JAKSZT010053825.1 coordinate 16,036,052, forward strand.
CCCAACTTAAGCCATGTACGCGTCGTGGGCGAGGAGGTATCTCAGACTTCACTGAGGCTCTTTCATTTCTTTAAACCTCAAAATGTAACCAGTCTAAGTTTACATGGGTTGTCCTCATGCCAGCCCTTATCCTCCTCACCCCCAACAGCAAGGCCAGCTACAAATTTTTAAAAAATTTTCTTTGTACACACAGTTATGCTTTTCACTTGCCTTTACCTCTTCTCATATGCTAGCCAAATCTCTTTAATGCACATAATGAAAGAAATTGGTTAGTTTATCGAGCACTTAGAATATGCCATGCACAGTGCTATGTCCTTAACATGCATTTTCATTCAAGCCTTACAAAACTCTAGGAAAGTCAGGGTCCTAGCATTACCCTATTTCAAGGAGGAAAACAACCACCACCACCACCAAAAAAAATTTTTTTTAATAAAACAAAACAAAAACCAAGGCACAGAAAGATTAAGTAACTTGTCCTAGGCAGCACAGCTAGTAAATGATAAAGGCCAGGTGGCTCCAGGTCATATTTTTTATGAACTTCACTAGATTTTACACAACTTTCCATGGCTACCTGAAAGAAAAATGAAAAGCATTAACAAATTCCAGGCTCCTGAAAGATTTCTCCTTGCTACATACTGACAAAATAGTACAGCGATTTCCATAAACTGATTAACAGATATCAAAGGGCTCACTCAATGTGAAAGTTACCCACTCACTCTCCACCTCAAGCACCACAGAAACACCAGCAAGTTCAGATGGGGTGGGGGGGGATTGGAAAAGGACAACCTGGTCAACGAACTGTCATTCTACCATCCAACCCTAAAAGCTCTTTAAAATATATATTTTTTAAAACAGTCATAGTATCAAAGGCTGCAGTCATTAAAAAAAAAAAAAACCTGGTTCCTGGCAAGCCATCTCACCAAAGTTATAGATTTCTGTCAAAAGACCAAAAGTTTTGTTACAAATGATACCAGGTGAAAAGGTATCCAATTATAGAGTCCGTATAGGAGGTGCCAGTCTCACAGCTGTCACTTATAAACCACAGAATCCTTCTCATAGTATGAGTAAACTTTTATCTGCTATATATTTAAATAGCCATAGACTTTTCTGAAAGTGAAAATCACCCACATTACTTTTTTTTTTTTTTAAGACATTAACAAATTTGTAGTCTCAGAAATTTGAGACAAAGAGAAATTGTAGTAAAAAGGTGGGAGGGAGTCAATAAGGATTTTTGAAACACTTATCTTTTTTTGTTTACAAAAAGCCATAAAAAACACAGAACCGATTTTTTTTTTAATCAAAGCAAAGTCAATCACAGATACTTTTTTTTTTTTTTTAATAAAGGTGCACTTTTGACTTTCTCCATGCATAGAACCTTGACACAGTCCTGGGTTCAGTTCTTTGCAAGCAAGATGGTCACTCGCATTTCCCAGACAGGGAAACCGCCGACAAATATTTACTGAGGGCCTAATGTGTGCCCAGGCAACCTCATTCTGGGACAAATTCAATGGCTGCTGCCAAATTCCACAAGAAGCTCTCACCGCCTGTTGGGGGCAGGCTCTTCTCAGAAGAACATTTCTCACTACTGGTTTTACAGAGGATCAAGCTCAGATGGAGAACAAAAATAAAAGTGAGACAGGACCCACTTCCTTGGCTTCCTTTACATTCTTAGATAAACATGGCTTTTGTTCTCTACACAGACACAGCCACAGTTTGAGCAATTACCACCTGTAATCTGCTGGTGGTCAACCAGTAACCAAAGAGGACCCAGGGCTCTGGGGGAGGAGGGGGCGTGCATCAAGCCCTTTTGAGATCATTTCAAATGCCCTGAATTTCTCCATCAGCTCTGCCTTAGGAGATGTGGCCACATGAAAGGAGCACCCTAGGATTAAAGTGTTAATCATAGGTTCATTTTAAATCTTGCAATTCGGAAAGCACACCCATATTGTAATCTTCATCCTGGTTAAAAATGAGTTCCTATAGTCCCACATGCTCTAAGTAAAACGCCGAATGGAAATCCAGATTTTAAAAAATACTTTTACCCCAAGAGTTAAAGACGACAACAACCCTCTAAACAGAGCTTAGTTTGCTTTCTTAATCTAGATAAAACTAATACAAGTGCCCAGGCTGGCTTTTTGGTTAAAAACTTTGCAGGAAAAGCATAGAGGAGAGGGCAGGGCAGATTGTTCCAGGCATTTTAAGTGCTCGTACATTAATGGGAAGAGAGTTTATATCCATTGCTGCACCAGGACAACTGATTATACTATTTTACCTTGGGAGATTTTCACAAGAAAACCAAAAGATGAACCTAGAAGTGTTTTTGTTTTGTTTTGCAGCGTTAAAACATCAGCATTCCCGGTATGGCTTCCTGTAAACAACAGCGTAACTTCAGTGTAAACAGGTCTACAACCATGGGGAGACGCTTCACTGTTGGAGAGACCCCTTTCTCATTTCAGACAACCTGGTCCTAAAACCTTTCTGCCTCTGGCAACGGCCACCTCCAAATATTCCTATTAGGGTTAATGTTCTAACTTCATCAACCCTCTACTGGGAAAACCGTTTAGAAGGAAACAAAGATATTATTCCATAACTGTGTCAAAGGGACTTTGTTAAAAAGCTCCAGCTCAGAGACTGGATAAAAAGTCTTCATTTTCAAACAAGACACTTAAGGGAAAAAAACAACTGGATGATTTCTTAACCTCTCCCTAAGAGTAAGGCTGCCCGCTGCACAAATACTATTTTTGCTTTTTTCTAAGGCGGCAGTAAAAGAGCCCCATCCGGACTAAAGCATCACATGCAAATGCATGAAGAGAGCGGCTTGGAGGGAGAGTCACTGGACATCAGTCATGGCTCATCCAATTCTGACACATCCAACGTGCACAGTAGAGCTTATTCATCTGAAGCGGTCCCAGCGCCAGCTTCCTAGATGTAATTACTGTATAAAACATATCAGAACCAAAGAGAAGGGCTTCACTCTGAGGACGGAAAGAGAGAAGAAATCAAAAAAATAAATAATAAATAATTTTTTTAAAAGAAGTTTCTGCTCAATAGCTAAAGAATGTAAAATAGATAAAATATTAACCCTCTCAGTAACGTATTTTAATTTCTATCAGAGGCACTTTAATTCCCAATGATTACAGACATATACCAAATATTTAGACAAAATGTATCTAGGATTTCCTTTAAAAAATATATGTAAGAGAGGCTGGGGGGGTTTATAGATGAGAGAGAGTGAGTTGATCACTGCTGATGCTGGGTGGTGGGTTCATTGGCTCCATTATGTCTTTCTATGTTTATGAAATTTTCCAGAAGAGAATTTTTTAAAAGATGTAGAACATATTAATAATACGTCCAATATTATGCTTGAGAACACTTCTGCTTTGTACTTGAAAACATCAATTGAAACACTAAGCCAGACACGGATACCTACACCTGCCATACTACGTTGAAAGACTGAAAGCCACTGTTGCAGATCCCAAAGAAAAAACCCATACCAAGGCTGTGTTCCCAAACCCATCCCCAAAGTACAGCTACCCTACATCCTCAAAAGGAGCTTAGAACTGAAACGCAACTGAACATTTGGTGGGATTCTGAGAGGAAGCAAATAAAACAATCATGTAACACAAGATTTTGGTTAAGATGTACAAGGAGGACCCTAATTCCAAAACCACAAGCATTTTTATCCCAAAGAGATAAATGCACCCTACACTACCGCAGGCAAGAAGGGAGGTCCCAAAGAGAACTCCGGCCCCCACCCAGGCAAGAGCCAACCGCAGCAGCAGCAGTCTAAGTCGCCTCCCCGTGCCGGGGCGCCTCGGCAGCGGACCAGCCTTACGATCCCACCGCCTCGCGCGCCCCATCCCGGCTCCCACCGCGGTCCAGCCTTGGAGGCCAAGCCAAGGCAGGAGCCCGACGAGTGGCTCCGGGGCGCCCCCTGAGGTCCAGCGGCGTCGAGGCACCTTTGGAAAAAAGGAAAGCCGGCGCCTCCTAAGGCTAAGGCATTTTAACTTTGCAAGGACCGAAGGCTGCTGCACCCTCTTGGGCTGCACTTTCCCAAACCAAACCCCCTCTTGCACCCGCCTCACTCCGTCCCTCTTCCTTTTCTTCCTCCTAGGGTTCCAGGTCAAGGGAAAAGGCTATTTTAAGTACCTCGCAGAGTGAACAGAAAAGAAAATGAGAAGGATGAAAACCGTAAAAGCCCCACGGAGGCTGCATCACTGGCGGTCCCATTTTTTATTTCAATCTTCCTCAGACACCAGGAAAAAAGAAAATCATCATTGGCCAACTATGTGCATCCCGAGTGTAAAGAGGCCAGAAGTGGAACCGAGAAATCCCTCTTATTTCACTTGCCTGCCCTCCGCTGCCTCCCACTGCCCCCACTAAAGAGTGGTCTTTACAAAAGCTCGACCGCTATGGGTACCTCCAGCATGCCAGGAGGGCTTAGCCACTCACCGGCAAGTCCAAGAACGGGGAGTCTGGCACGGGGAGATGATTAATACGCACGATGAGTAGCAGTCATTAAGCGAAAGGGAACTGCTGCTGGGGTAGATGTCCCCACCGCCTCCAACCCCATGGTGTCAAGACCCTAACGGGCAAACCCCAGACCTCCAGATAAGTGTGGAGGGCGCTCCAGGCTGGCTGGTTTTCTGGGCTGGAGCTCGTGGAGCTCCAAGGAGGCAAAGGGAAATCAAAGTGCGATGGAAATGAGGGTGCCAAGGCAAAGGTGCTATAAGGGGTTCCCCTTCCCTCTCTGCCCCTTGGGGCCACCCCAAGTCCACGAAGGTTACACCGTTGCCAGTCCCCCCGGAGCGGGCTCCCGAAGGCCGCAAGGGTGCCCTCCCTGCTCCTGGGCACACGACGGAGCTGGGGGGACCTGCTGCACCAAAACCTGGGGCTCGGGCCGCCGGGAGTCAGGCGGCGGTGTCTAGGGAGAGTGGAAACATCGAAAGCATGCTCCTGTTTTCTTGGCTCTGATACTCCCCACCTCCGGGTATCCAGGAGCTGGTGGATGAGAGGACAAAAAACGGGGGGGTTGTCTGCTCTTAAGGGAGCGAGAGATGAAAAGCGACTCCCATCCCTTCCCTTGGTTAGGGCAGAGGACGTGGCCTCCACCCCCACCTCCCCCAGGGAGGGGGCTGGATTGCTTCTAGGGAGCTCCAGGCTGCAGCCCCCAGGGCCTGCAGCAGGGGAGAGGGAGGAGGCACACCCTCCCCTCCCCGAGGGGACAGGGTGAGGGGCTCTGCCCACGCAGGGCTGGAAGCCAAGGGTCGCCGAGTTGCACACCGTTACGTGCAGTGATTAATTAGCATCACCAATGGCCAGTACTGTTCCTGTCTTCACCTGGACAGAAGCGAGCGGGTCTGGGTCTGTCGGCAGTGAGCCGCCTGCAGGAGGGCGAAGATGAAGGTAGGCAAGGCGCACCAGACAGGAAAAATCCGCCCGGGCGCGAGCAACAGCCCCGCTGCCCACCCGCCGCCAGCACCCCGACCCCGGCAGCCCGGGAGGGGAAAGGGGGGCGCGGCTCGGGGAGAGCGCCAGCTCCCTCCTCTCCCACCGCCCCCAAGCGCCCAAGCGCCCAAGCCCCCACGCTCGGGGAGGTTGTCTCGCGCCGGCACCCAAGTGCAGCCTGCTCCAGACCCGAACGAGGGACGCCCCGGGCCCCAAGACCAGGCAGGCTGTTCCCCACGGCCCCAACCCCTCCCCGGCCAGCCTCGGGTTTCCATCCCCCAAACACCCAGCCTCTCCAGATGGACGGGGAGCAGCAAAGCCCGACTCCCGGTCCTTAGCTCCTTCCTGCGCACCGTGGTCTCCCCCAAACCCACACTGATACCCTCCCCGCGGCCCCAGCCTCCTAAACCGCCCCACGGCTCCAAGCCCTCGGGATCCGCGACGGAGCAGCAGAGCGAGTCCCCCCTTCTCCCGACTCCAGGACCTCCAGCCCCTCCCCCGCCAGAAAAAAATAACCGAGCGGAGCAGACCCCCGCGATCCCCCACCTCTCCCTGGCCGGCCCCTGCCTCCACCCTCCCGACCACCAGACTCCCCCAAACGCCGCCAGGAGCCAGCGGAGCGGATCCCTCTCTCCTCCCCGGGCGCCTGGCCACCTCTCCACCCGCTCCGGGGTCCCCGGGACGGGCGCCCCAGCTCCGCGCCCCGGCGACAACTGCACATCGCCCGCGCGCCGGCCCGGGCCGCGTCCCCTCGGCGGCCGGCACTCACCCGGGAAGCACACGACATAATGGAGCACGGAACTGGTGATTTTCAGGAACAAAATCCACCAACACGGTTCCAGTAACCTCCGCATGTCCAAAAACGCACATCGAAAAGAGGAAGGCAGGGGGGTAAACTTGTTGAATAAGTTCTTGCCTCCGCGAGAGCCTCCGCTAAGCTCGGGCGCTTCCCCTGCACGCCCGCTCCACGGGCCCCCCGCGCTCGGCGGCCCGAGTCCCCCTGGAATCCTGGAAGCCGCCGAGCGCCCCCCGCAAAACCTCAAAAAGTAACCGAGAACGCGGAGCCTCGCTGGGAACGATCTTCTCGGCAGAGAAGGGCTTCTTTCGGTTCAAAAAAAAAAAAGCAAGCCGAGCGGGCAGGGCGAGGAGTCCCCGGGCCGGGGCGGGCGAGGTCCGCAGGCAGCCGATGATCCCCAACTTGAGTGGGCAGCGCGGCCCGAGAGCGGCGGGCGACGGCGGGGCTGAGCGCGGCGCGGCGTCCCCGGGCTTCAGGCAGGCAGCTCCTTCCAGGGCCCCGGGAAGGAAGGAGGCATGTTTGCAAGCGGGGAAGGGGAGGGCAGGGGCGGGGGGGAGCGAGGAGCCCCCAAAAATAGAAGCGGCCGGGGGCAAACACAATGGCTCTCAGAGCGGCGCTGGGGCGAGGGCACCTTCAGTCCATGCTCCTGAAAGTTGTGGCTCGGGCGCAGGCTGGGGAGGAGCGGGGAGCGCGGGGCTGGAAGCTGGCCATGCCTCCATACAGGAAGTAACATGTGAGCATGGATCCTGGCAGAGACTTTAAAGCCGGCGAGCCAGCGAGCGACCGAGCGCGCGCGCAGGGGGCGCGCGCAGGGGGCGGGCGCGCGCGTGCAAGGGGCGCGCGGCGGGCGCGCGCGGCCCGCGCTCTTAAAGCAGCCGCGCTCGCCTCCCGCCTTCCAGGAGTCCCAAGCGTCCAGCGCCCCTCGCGCGCGGCCCCCGGGGCTGCGACTCTGCCGGGGCGGGTTTGCGACCGGAGGCGACTTGGGCCCAGGGAGAGGGGGGGAGGGCGGCGGCCTTCTGGGGCCGGCGTGACTTTACCAGATTCCTTTTCTGCGAGCTCTGAAAAGCCGCGGCGCGCGGCGCGGGCTTAGCGAGGTCTCCCCGCCGTGCGCGTAGCTCGCGGAGCCGGGATCTGGGGGGGGCCCCGAGGAAGGGCGCTCGCCCTGGTCTAGAAAGGAGAGCGGTGACTTGGGGCGAGGGGGCTTCCTGGGGCGTTTTGCCGCCCTGCCATCAGCGCGGCGGGGCGCGCCCCCAGCCCCGCGCGTTCGCCCGCCGGAAAACAAAGCCGTGCGGCCTTTGCACTCGGGCTGCGCTGGGATTTCATTTTTTTTTTTTTGCCCTTCCCTTTCGGGCGTCCATTGGCCAAGTCCTCGGCCGAGAAGAGGGGGAGGGGAAGGACATCGATCCGAGGCTTGCAAAATCCAGCCCTTCGGGGCCCCCACCCTCTTTCCTCGCTCCACGGTGGGTCGGTGACGGAGATTTCCCAACTCGCAGCTCGAGGGAAGGTTCCCGCACCCCAGCCTGGCGCGGGGAGGACGCCCCCTTGCTACCCACTCGGGCAGAGTAAAAAGCACTGACGCGGGGCTGGACTGGTTTCCTGGCAGCTATCCGGGGAGCCTTTTTAGCAATCGGGGAGAGGCGTCCGGGGGAAATGGGAGAACTGGGCTTATCTGTAATGAGTTTTGTCCCTTGGCACTCGGTAAGGAGATCTTTATCGCTTAGACTTCTAAGCGCCCTATTTTCTCGTCGTAGACTGGTGCTAAAGGTGGGGGAGGCGGGCTCTTGATTGAACGTGTAATTGAGCCAAGGTAATTAGCCGTTTGCAATTTTTGTCTAATTTCTCTGCCTCTGTTTATAAGTCATCTTGACATGTTTTTAACGTGCCCCTGCTGTCTCACCCCACCATGCAGACTTATCCACCCACCCAAACATCCCAACTGGATCTTAGGTTTTCAAAGAATATACAGATGTTCGGAGATCCTCCCGCAAGATGTGATTAGGGAAGCAGTTTCACACCCACACTTCCAAAAGAGAAACCTTTGAAAAGACGTTTGTAATTACAAACTAATAAAAGCCAGGAAGTTACCGGGGAGGGCCCGAGCTCTATCTTTAGCTGAAAGGGGGGTGAACACCCTCCCCCAGGGTGTAGAACGAAGCGAGTTTGTTTGCTTTGGAATCTGGTCCTTCCTGGTTTTGTTGGAATCGTGACTCCCCGTAAGTACTGGCGAGAGTTACTTTTCTTGGGAGTGTTGTATTTAAGTGATGTCCATCCGTCAGTAGATTTTCAAAGAGGTTAGAATGGCCCCAGTATGTCCAGCTACCTGATTGGAGACTGAGTGATAAAATGGGAAAATCTGCGGAATTTGAATTCCAGACACCTGGGTGGGCATCCCCAGGTGAGCTTCCTCCTCTATGAAATGGTCAGAACAGCTGCCTTTTGGAATGCTCACCATCCACCAGGTGCTGTGCTGAATTCTTTCATAAACCATTTGTTCATTTGTCAACTTTATTGAGCACCTACTATGTGCAGGGTATACTGGGAATATAGCCATGCAAAAGACTGGCAAGGCCCTGGACTTTGTGGTGCTCACCTTGCAAAGTACATGCCCCATTCTGCCATGGGGTCCTTACAACAATTCCATTTTATAGACAAGGAAGCAGGCTCAGAGAAGTAAAATGATGGATCCCCAGCTAGTGAGCTAGGCTTCTGAACCCAAACTGTCTGTCTCACCTGATGTGAAAAGGCAATGAAATGATAGTTTGAGAAGCACTTTGAAAATGAGGGTGGGAAAAACCTTTGGAAGTGGGGGAAACCTCAGCTGGAGTTGGATTGAAGGAATTACCACTATCCTAGTAACGCAGAAGGCCCCACGCTAAAAATTAACATATTAGGTCAGGGCTGGTGAATGCTCAGGGGTCTCAAGCAGACCTATTTGCTCTTGGAAGCCCCCTCCCCCAGCCCATTCACCTGGGCTCTTGGAATCCGCCTGCCCCAGCCCTGGCCTGTCCGGATTCCCTAGAAAATAAACTCTTACAGGCATACCACACTGCACGAAATGTACAATGAACCAAAATGTGCCATTTCCTGCGTTCTACAAACAATCACAGAGCAACTTATACACACCAGACACTGTACCAAGTGTGGGTGCCACAAAAATGACCTGACAGAGGTCCTGCTGTGCTCCCACCTGATGACACAACTACACACACACACATACTGTGCGGGCTGAACAATATAGCGAGCCTTCACCAGAGATGGTGTAAAGGGCTCTGGGAGCACCCAAGGAGGGTGAGGTTACCCTGATAGGGAGGCAAGAAGGCTCCAAAGAGAAGGTGCTGGTATTAGTAAGTAATTACCACGAATTTCGTAGCTTAAAACAACACACGTTTATTATCTCACAATGTGTAGTCAGAGATCCCCATACAGGGTAGATGGGTCCTCTGCTCAGTCTCACGAGGCTGAAATCAGGGTGTCGGCAGGCATTCTCAACTAGCACTCAGGGTCCTCTTCCAAGCTCATTCTGGTTTTTGACAAAACCCAGTTCCTGTGGTTGTAGGTCCGAGATCCCCGTTTTCCTTCTGGCTCTCAGCCCGAGGCCACCCTAAGTCCTAACCACAACATAGCAGCTTACCTCTTCAAAGCCAGCAGGTGAATCTCCCTACAGGCTGTTACAACAATCTTGTCTAGTCTTGTCTAGTCTAGGGAATGGCTATCCCCTCGCATGCACACTCGTGGAAAAGGGATTTACACCAGGGGGCAGGATCTTGGGGAGCATCTTAGACGTCTGCCTACCACACACTGCTGGTGACTTATTTTGAGTATAGACTGTGATATTAAAGGCAATAGTTCTAAAGCCAAACTAATTGGATTCTGATGCTACTTATATCTGCATGATCTTGGGCAACTACTCAGCCACTCTGTGCCTCGGTTTCCTCATTTGTAAAGCGGAATAATAACCGCACCAACTCCTAACTTGAGAGGATTAAAAGGAGTTAATATGTGTAAAGTACTTAGAGCAGTGCCTGGCACCTAATAAGTACTTAATAAATGTAAGCTATTACTGTTATCTGCTCAAAAAGCCTATGTGATAGGGAAGTAAACATCTGTTATTTTCAACCTGGCTCAGTATTCATTTCTTTTCTTCTGGTAAGAGCATTCCAGTTTTCCTTTGCACTACTCTCCTTGGATGGTTTTGATGAGCCTAGTCCCTCATCTCCCACCCCTACTCTCTGCCTCCCCACTCCAAGGGGTCAGCATGGACATTTGTCTCAGCCCTGACATTTGGAGCTGACCTGATTGGTTAGGCATGGGAACATGTTTCTAGATGGTCCAACAGGAGTCAATTGGGGGACTTCCACCTGGGTTTGCCAAGCTGGATGAACTTAAGCCTTGAGCTACGGGGAAGCACCCTACATGGGAGGAGCCCGCCTGAAGGTAAAGTGGACACACTGAGGAAGGTCGAGTAGAGAGCTGGAGGTCAAATAATACCTGATGTTATCATTTGAGTCCTTGAATTAAGTCGTACCTGAAGCCAGAGCAAACCCTGAGCTTTTCAGTCACTTGAGGTAATAAATTCTCTTTTTTCCTTTTGCCTCTTTGAGTGGCAAAGTTTCTATTACTTGAAACTAAAAAAGACTTAGCAAGACATATTTATTCTGGGAAAATGTAACAAAAGAAAAACTTCAAGTCCTCTAATAACAAGGATACTTGTCATTACATAAAGCCCTGTTTTCATTGTTTAGAGAATGAAATGAACAAAGAGTGGTGCTAGTAAATACACTATTTTAAAAGTAGAATTAAATAACAATAGCAAATGTGACTGATAAGTTTCTTTGGGTTACAAGTAACAGAAGCCCAAAACGAACTGAATGGAGTTTAAAAAAAAAAAAAGTGAGGAAGTTATTGATTTATGTTACTGCTGAGAAGTTCAAAGTTTTAGGTAAGACTGGGGCTCAGATGATGGCTCCAAATTCCCTCTCATCCTCCTATGGCTCTGCTTTCTTTTGTTCTGGCAAATACAGAAGACAGAGGAACATGTTAAATGACATCACAAGAATTCAATTAACAAAACCCAGACCAGGGAAACTACCGCACAAACATCTTATTTCTTCAACAAATTCATTGCAAAGAAAAAAGAGAGAGGGAGAAATGAAGGTATAATCTATAGATTTAAAGAAAACAATCATTTGCAGGAGATTCTGATTCAAATAAACATTAAAAATTATGACATTTGTAAGACATCATATACTTGATAATATTAAGGAATTATTATTAAAAATGTTAGGCATGATAAGAGTGTTGGATTTTTGTCTAAATAAAGGAATCTTCTTAGACAAGCACACTGAAATGGTTGCAAATCAAATGACAATGATGCCTGAGGCCTCCTTCAAAATAACACTTCAGAAAACAGACTTGGCTCTGAGTCGATTATTGTTGAAGCTGGGTGATAGTCACAGAAAGTTTAGGATACTTATCTGTCTACTTTGGATTATGTTTGAATTTTTTCATAATAAAACCTTTAAAATGGGGGAGGGGTAGATTTAGCTGGCGGTTCCTTTCTTCCCCTTGATCCTGGACTTAGATTTGGATCTGGTGCTGGAGCTGTAGCAGCCTCCTGCTTCCATGAAGCTAAAAGCATGAAGACCAGGATGGAAGAGCAGAAGAACAGAAATTAGCCTGCGTCTTTGATGACATTTACAGACTGCTCACCTCCAGACTTCTTCCACAAGAAGAGCAAATTCCTGTCTGTTCAAGCCACTGTTGGCAGAGTTGTCTGTTACTTGCTCTTGAAAGCAGCCCCTAACTGATACTATTTCTATGCAAGAAATCTGACTTTCCAAAACAGATTTTACTTCCTTCTCCACTATAATACAGGTATATACAAATTTATTCGGAAAAGAAAATTAATATATATTTGGTAGAGTCAGTTTATTATGCAGAATAATTTAGATATACATTGTACACAAAATACGTACTTCAAATATTGCTTAATATAAAAGAAGATTAAAGTAGAATTATAAATTCTGGTGTGGAAAGATGTCCAAAGCTGTACCATTCAATACAGCAGCCAAAACCTGCATGTGGCTATTTAAATTAATTACAATGATTTAATTTTAAAATTCAGTTACTCAGTCGCACTAGCCACATTTTCAAATGTTCAATAGCCCAAGGGACCAGGGGCAACCATTTTGGAGAATGCGGATGTAACCCAGAAAGTTCTATTGGACATTATTGGTCCAACAGATAATTGACAACAGTGCAAAAGCAATTCATCTGGGAAAATAACCTTTTCAACTATTGGTGCTGGAGCAGTTGGACATCCATAGGAAAAAAAAATTTGAAAATCCACCTAAACCTCACAACTTACATGAAACTTTACTAAAGTGAATCATGGACTTATATGTAAAATGGAAATCTATAAACCTTTTCAAAAAAAAGTAAGCCCAGGCATATGTAGTGCTAGATAAAACTTCTTAGGCTTAACACCAAAACCACAATCTAAAAAAGGCAAAATTGATAAATTAGACCCTGTTAAGAGAATAAAAAGACAAACAGAATGGGAGAAAATATTTGCAAACCACATATCCAATAAAGACTAGTATCTAGAATAGAATATATATATAGTAAAAAGATAAATATGAATATGTAACTATAAATAAAAAACAATATTAGCATAAATATATATTGCTTTCTTTTATTTTGCTATTTAATTTTAATTCATTTTATAAATAACAATAAATGTATTGTAATATAAATATATAAATTAAAAATCCAATTAGAAAATTGGCAAAAGACATGAACTTCATTGAAGAGGATATATAGATGGTAAAAAGCACATGAAATGGTGTTCAACATCATTATACGTTTAGGAAAATGCAAATTAATACTACAATGAAATATCACTGCACACCTATGTAGAATGTACATAGGTGTGACAAATGTATAGAATGGCTTTAAAGAAAAATTGACAAGGTGCTGGCTAGGATGCATAGCAACCAGATCAGGCCTGCATTGCTGGTGGGGCTGTCAAATGGAAAAGCACCTCTGGGGAACAGTTTGGTAGTTTATTTAAAAACTAAACATGCAGCTACCATACAACTTACCAGTTGCACTCCTGGGCATTTATCCTAGGGAGATGAAAACTTATGTCACAGAAAAACCTGTATGTGAATGTTCATAGCAGTTTCATTCATAATAGACCCAAACTAGAAATATCCCAGATGTCCTTCAACAGGTGAATGTGAAACTAACTGCAATATATTCACACCATGGAATAGTACTCAGCAGTAAAAAGTAATGAACTGTTGATATACACAAAAACTTGGATGAACTCCAGAGAATTATGCTGAGTGAAAAAAAAAGCCTATCCCAAAAGGTTTCATACTATTTTATTCCATTTATATAACATTCTTGAAATGACAAAATTAAAGAAATAGAGAACAGATTAGTGGTTGCCAGAGAGTAAGGATTGGGGGCTGGAGAGGGGAAATCAGATTAGAAAGAAGTAGATGTGGCTATAAAAATTCAACATGAGGACCTTTGTGATGATGGAATGTTTCTATATCTTGACTGTATCATTGTCAATATCCTGTAGTTTTGCAAGATGTTACAGTGGGGGATACTGGGTAAAGGTACATGGGATCTCTCTATATTATTTCTTACAAATGCAAAGAAATCTACATTTATCTCAAAATAAAAAGTTGAATTAAAAATAAAATAGGCTTCTGAATATTCAAGAATAGTTGATTCCATTTTCATAAAGTAACAAGCAAATGTTTATGCCATTGTTTTACAGTATATTAAAGGCATAGAACTGCATATTTTTTAAAACTAGGAAAGCTTTTAAAAATCCTGATTTGGAGACCACACCCATACCAAGTAAAACACAATCTCTCGAGGTTTAATTCAGACATCAATATTTTCAAAGCCCTGGGGGATGGATGCGGCGCAAATGGTTGGGCGTCTGTCTCCCATATGGAGGGACCTGGGTTCGATCCCCCAGGACCTCCTGGTAAAAAAAAAAAAAAAAAAAATTGTTAGTCTGCTCATGCCTAGAAACTCATAAATCAGATTTGGGGTTTGCCTGTTACAAAGTGGATAATGGTCAAAAGTGGCCTAAAAAAAAAAATATATATATATATATATATATATTTTTTTTTTTTTTTTCAAAGCCCATAGGTGATTCTAACTTGCAGCAAAGTTTGATAGATACTGTTCTGGATGACATATATAAAAATTGTATGAATATGGTTGCAACTTTATCTATTACTATTACAGGAGATGAATATTTTCCTTTTTTTCATTTAAATGTTATTTAAAATTCTTACAACTTGCATGCTACATATGCAATCTCAAAACAATAAACCTATTTCAATTTTTAAAATAATTTTGTGGGAGTGCATGTGACTCAAATGGTTGGGCGTCTGTCTCCCACATGGAGGAACCTGGATTCGATCCTCGAGACCTCCCAGTAAAATAAAAAAATAAAATAAAAATAAAAACAATTTGCTATTGTGATTTAAGTCTTGGATTATTTGCTAAAACAACTACAGGAACCTCTGCATATTTTCTCTTTTTCTTCCTTGTAAAATAAAAGAGATCTTACCCATCATTTAAATAAATCTCAAATATCACCTCTTTTGTGCAGTCTTCCCTGATCATAACAGTCAGAAAATATTGTCCTTTTTTCTGCATTCTCACAGTATTTCACTTGGCCTCTAGATATAAGATTCTTGTACTTGCAAGTTACAGAATTCCAACTCCAATTGGCTTAAACAAAAATGGAACTTAAAATCCTTAATAAAATATTAGCAAATTGAATCCCGCAATGTGTAAAAAGAACAATATACCAAAACCAACTGTGGTTTATTCCAGGAATGCAAGACTGGTTCAATATTTGAAAATCAAACATATATTCGATCATTTTAACAGACTAAAGAAGAAAAACCACATGATCAAATCAATTAAAGCAGAAATAGCATTTGACAAAATTCAGCATCCAGTCATCATAAAAACTCTCAGCAAATTCCGAATAGAAGGGAAGTTCTTTTACATGATAAAGTGATCTACAAAAAGCTTGCTGCTTAACCCATAATTAATGGTGAAAGACTGACTGCTTTGCCCTTAAGATCAGCAACAAGGATGTCCACTTTCACCACTCCTATTCAACATTGTTCTAGAAATCCTAGCCAGTGCAATAAAACTGGGAGGTGGGGGGTTGAGGGGGGCAGGGGATATAGCATACAGAATAGAAAGGAAAAAGTAAAACTGTTCCTATTGGCAGACAATATGATTGCCTAGATGGAGAGTCCTCCAAGGGACTACAAAATATTCCTAGTTCTAACAAATAATCTTACCAAGTTCAGAGGATACAAAGTTAACCTACAAAAATCTCCTGCATTTTTATATACTAGCAGTGAATAACTGAGATTCAAAACACAATACCATTTACAATAACTCCCCCAAAATGAAATACTTCGGTATAAATCTAACAAAACTTGTGCAGGATCTGAATACCAAAAACTACAAATTGCCAGTGGAAGAAATCAAAGCGGTCAATAAACAGAGAGACATACCATGTTCATGAATTGTAATATTCATTATAGTTAAGATGTCAATTTTCCTAGAATTCATCTATAGATTTAACACATTTCCAATAAAAAAATACTAGCAGGACTTTTTGTAAATATATACAAACTGGTTCTAAAATTTATATGGAGAAGAAAAGGAACTAGAATAATCATGCAATTCTGAAAAAGAAGACTAAAGATGTAGACCTAACATTACCTGATTGTAAGACTTTCTATAAAGTCTTACAGACTTTACACATCGAGTCAGTATGATATTAGTGAAAGAAAAGACACATCAAACAATGGAATAGAATAGAGAATCCAGTAATATGCCTATCTAAATATGGCCAGATGATTTTTTTTTTAAAGGTGCAAAGGCAATTCAATGGAGTAAGTACAGTCTTTCAACAAATTATGTTAGAGCAATTGGACATCCATATGCAAAAGCATAAACCTCTGTGTACACCTCACACCTGGCACAGAAACTGACACAAAAATGGATCGTAAATCTAAGTGTAAAATATAAAACTATAAACACTTTAGAAGAGGACTTCTGGGATGATAGAGGATTAAAGAGGCAGAGGGATGGATCACTTCTCTCCCAGAAAAAAATAGGTAGAGGACAGGTGGAGACAGTCTGGGGGGCTGCCCTGGGACTCAGGACACCAGGGGAAGATGAGACCCAGAAGAGAGAAGGGTGAAGGAAAGGAGTCTCAGCTGACTGAAAAATCCTGTAAGTAAAGCTGCAGCAGCAGCAGCTGATGCCCATCCCCCCACCCTTAGAGCAAAAAGCAGTCTGTGGACTGCAGCGGCTGTGAATCCCAGTGGTTGCAGACTGAGTGGGTTGAAGGGGTCCTCTTATCCAAGAAAGGGGAGAGGGAGGGACACAGCCTATAGTAAATTCAGATTTTGGCCAGTGAACTTGGTCTGCTGCATTGGAGGGGTCCCACACTTCCAGGTTGGGTGGGGCACTGAGAGCCTGCAGGGAGCTAAAGATAGTTTGCCTTCTCAAACACTGCCTACTGCCCTGGGCTGTTGCTAAGGAGGCAGAGGGAGGGAGGGTACAGCCAGCCAAGGGAGGGGAACAGCTTCTGAGAAAGTTTGTTTGTGAGGCTTGGCTAGCCCTGAGGACATTGCTTCTGTACCACTCTCCATGGAGTTACACTGACTGCATTCCACCCTAGCTCCTGGGGTCTGAGCTGAGAGGTCTGCTAAAGAATACCATCTGCTGGCAGACAAGAAGAGTGCACGAAAAAGGAAAAAAAATAAGAGGCAATCAGGTGCCTTTACTGTCCCCTTCTCCAAAGACCTTGGAAACTGGCCTGCACCCCTTAAGGGTACTTAGTCCTGGTTTGAGCAGTTAAACAGGGGAAATCCTAAATATCTAGAACAAGTTGAATCAAGAGTCAAAGAACAGTGGTAGCACACAGCTACTTGACAGTAAATCCCTAGGCAAGAATGAAACTGAACATGAGAGTAAATGCAGCATCATAATTAGATGCCTAGACATCAGCAAAAAATTACAAGCCACACTAAGAGAAAGGAAGATATGACTCAGGCAAAGTCCAGAAAAGACACAGGACTTGAAAAAACTAATCAATGAGGTTCATACAAATTTGAAGCAAATCCCTCCATCAAATATGATGGTGAGTTTAAAATATTCACAGATAAACAAATTAAGAGAGTTCATAAACAAGAATTCAGCTCTGCTGGAAACACCAAAAGGAGTTAGGTGGGAAGGAAAGGGAAGGGAAGGGAAGGGAAGGGAAGGGGCTTAGAGGAAAGTGTAGAAGTGAAGACTATCAGAATAGGTAACCAAAATGGTAAAAAGATGGACAAAAATAAAATATGACATATGAAAGCCAAAGGATGAAATGGTTGAAGTAAGTAATGCCTTTACAGTAATAACACTGAATGTTAATAGATTAAATTCCCCAATCAAAAGACATAAGCTCACAGAAAGGGTAAAAAATATGAGCCATCCATGTGCTGTCTACAGGAGACTCACCTTAGACGCAAGGATGCAATCAGACTGAAAGTGAAAGGCTCAAAAAAGATATTTCACATAAATATTAACCAAAAGAGAGCAAGGGTAGGTATACTGGTGGTAGACAAAACAGACATGAAATGCAAAAAAAGTGGTTAGAGATGCAGAAGGCCATTATATATTAATACATGTGACAGGAAGGAGTAACAGTCATATATCTATGCACCTAGCCAGGGCGCCCCAAAATACATGAGGCAAACTCTGGAAAAACTGAAAGGTGAAATAGATGTCTCTATAGTAATAGTTGGAGACTTCAACATGCCACTCACATCAATAGATAGAACAACTAGATGGAAGACCAACAAGGAAACAGAGAACTTGAACAATATGATAAACAAGCTGGACCTGAGAGATATATACAGACTGTTGCACTCCAAGTCAGCAGGTTATACATTCTTTTCAAAGGCTAATGGCTCTTCCTCAAGGATAGACCACATGTTGGGCCACAACACAGCTCTCAATAAATTTAAGAAGATTGAAATTATACAAACCCCTTCTCTGATCATAATGGAATGAAGCTGGAAATCAATAATAGGCAGGAAAGGGGAAATTTTGCAAATGTGTGGAAGCTAAACAGCACACTCCAAAATCTTCAGTGGGTCAAAGAAGAAATTGCAAGAGAGAAATTGGAAGATGAATGAAAATAAGAACACAACTTATCAAAAATTATGGTACATAATGAAGACAGTGCTTAGAGGGAAATTTATAGCCCTAAATGCCTATATTAAAAAAGAAGAAAGAGCTAAAATCAAAGACTTAACTGAACAAATGGAGAAACTAGAAAAAGAACAGCAAACAAATCCCAAAGCAAGCAGAAAGAAAGAAATAACAAATATTAGAGCAGAAATAAATGAAATTGAGAACAAAAACAATAGAGAAAATCAACTAAACCAAAAGCTGGTTCTTTGAGAATAGAAAAAATATCGACAAACTCTTAGCAAGACTAACAAAGAAAAAAAGAGAGAAGATACAAATAAATAAAATCAGGAACGAAAGGGGGTTTATGATAGAAATAAAAAGGATCATGAGGATATTATGAGAAACTTGTATGCCAACAATTTACACAATATAGATGAAATGAACAAATTCCTAGAAATGCACAAACAACCTACATTGACTCTACAAGAAATATAAGAACTCAACAAATGAATCACAAGTTAAGAGATTGAATCAGTTATCAAAAATCTTCCAACAGAGAAAAGGCCAGGAGCAGATGGTTTCACGGGTGAATTTTACCAAGCATTTCAGGAAGAATTCATACAAATCCTGTTTAAACTTTTCCAAAAAATTGTAAAGGAGGGAAAATTACCCAACACATTGTATGAAGCCAACATCACCCTAATACCAAAGCCAGATGAAGATACTACAAGAAAAGAAAATTATAGACTGATCTCTCTAATGAACATAGATGCAAAAATTCTCAAAAAAATACTTGCAAATCGAATCCAACAGCATATAAAAACAGTTATATATCATGATCAAGTGATTTTTATTCCTGGTATGCAAGGGTGGTTCAACATAAGAAAATCAATTAACGTAATACACCACATTAACAAATCGAAGGGGGAAAAAACACATGACCATCTCTATTGATGCAGAGAAGGCATTTGACAAAATACAGCATCCTTTCTTGATAAAAAACACTTCAAATGATAGGTGTAGAAGGAAAGATCCTCAACATAATAAAGGACATATATGAAAATCCCACAGCCAACATCATACTCAATGGGGAGAGGTTGGAAGCTTTCCCTCAAAGATAAGGAACAAGACAAGGATGTCCACTGTCACAACTGTTATTCCACATTGTGCTAGAAGTTCTAGCTAGAGCAGTTAGGCAAAAAAAAAAAAAAAAAGGCATCCAAATTGAAAAAGAGGAATTAAAACTCTCATTATTCGTAGATTACATGATACTATATTTTAGAAAATCTCAAAATTTCTACAACAAAGCTATTAGAGCCAATAAATGAGTTGAGCATAGTGACAGAATACAAGATCAACATGCAAAAAATCAGTAGCATTTCTATACACTAGTGATGACTAAGATGAGGAGAAATTCAAGAAAAAAAATTCCATTTACAATAGCAACAAAAAAGATGCAAATATCTAGGAATTAAACCAGGAATATAAAGGATCTGTATTCAGAAAACTAAAAAAACACTGCTAAAAGAAAATCAAAGGAGACCTAAACAAATGGAAGGACATTCCGTGTTCATGGATTAAAAGACTAAACATCATGAAGATGTCAATTCTACCCAAATTAATTTATAAGTTTGATGCAGTACCAGTCAAAATTCCAACATTCTACTTTACAGAAATATAAAAGTCAATTATTAACAAATTTCTTTGGAAGGGAAAGAGGTCCCAAATAGCCAAATCATCCTGAAAAAGAAGAGCAAAGTTGGACTCATGTTTCCCAAACTTCAAGTGTATTATAAAACTACAGTGGTCAAAACTGCATGGTATTGGCATAAAGATAGACACATTGATCAATGGAATTGACTTGAGAGTATGGAAACAGATCCTCGCCTCTGTAGTCAACTGATTTTTGATAAGCCTACCAAGTCCACTTTTCTGGGACAGAACATTTTCTTCATCAGGTGATGCTGGGAGAACTGGATATCCATAACCAAAGAATGAAAGGAAACCTCTATCTCACTCCCTATACAAGAATCAACTCAAAATGGATCAAAGATCTAAACATAAAAGCCAGGACCATAAAACTCTTGAAGAGAACATAGGGAAACTTCTACAAGACCTTGTAATAGGTGAGGGTCTCTTAAACATTACACCCAAAGCACAAGCAACAAAAGAAAAGAATAGATAAATGGGACTTCCTCAAAATTAAACACTTCTTCACCTCAAAGGACTTTGTGAAGAGGGTGAAAAAGCACACTTCTCAATGGAAGAAGATATTTGGAAATCACATTCATGATATATAAAAGGATCCTACAACTCAACAATAAAAAGACAAATGACCCTATGAAAAAATGGGCAAAAAAACTGAATAGACATTTTTCTAAAGAAGAAATATAAATCACGAAGAAACACATGAAAAAAAAAATTCAAGATCACTGGCTATTTTTTTTTAAAGATTTATTTACTTTATCCATTTTAAACCCCCCTTCCCCATTTGCTGTTTTGTGTCCATCCGCTGGGCAATTCTCTGTGTCTGTTTCCTGCCATCTGGTCTCATCCTCCTCCTCCAGTCTTCACCAGGATTCGATCCTGGAGACCTCCGATAAAGGAGAGAGGTGTTCTGCCGCCTGCGCCACCTCGGTTCCTGGCTTTCAGAGCTTTTGGAGCATCTCGTCTTGTCTCTCCCCTGCGTCTCTCTCCTGTTACATCATCATCTTGCGCATGACTTCATTTCTGTAAAAAGAAATGAAGTTGTGAAGAATATGACAACGTGGATGAACCTGGAGATTATTATGTTCAGTGAAGCAAGCCAGCCACAAAAGGACAAATATTATATGCTTTCACTGTTAAGAACTAAGTATAATAGAAACAGTGAAAGCACATAATAGACTTTGTAATTAGTAGTGTTAACATATGGGTATGATAGTGGTTTTTTTTTGTTTTGTTTTGTTTTTTGTAGTAATGAAAATGCTCTAATATTGAATGAAATGATGAATGTATAACTTGGTGATTATACCAAATGCCATTGATTGTACACTTTATATAAATTATATGGTTTATGAACAACAACAAAAAACAATAGGGTGAGTTGGGGGAAGAATACACCAAATGTAAGATAAGGATTATAATTGATGGTAATACTTCAAAGATGCTCTTTCATAATTTGTTACAAATGTTTCACAACAATGCAAGGTATTGGTGATGTATGGGAGCCCTGTATGACCTTATGTGTGTTTGTTTTTAAGTTCACAACTTTTACTATACACTTATTGTTCATGTATGTTCATGTATGAATGATATACTTCTATAATTTTTTAATGAAAAAATTTTACAAGACATAGGAGAAAACATGTGACCTTGAGTTAGACAAACAATCTTCAATGTGACACTAAATGCACAATCCTTAAAATAAAAGAATTCAATAAATATGACTTGTTTAAAATATAAAACTTTTGCTCTGCAAAAGACACTGCTAGGATAAAAAAAAAACAAGTACAGATTGGGAGAAAATATTTGCAAATCACAAGTTCAACAAATGATTTGTATCTAGAATACATAAAGAACTCTCAAAACTAAACAGTAAGAAAACAAACAAAAATGGGCAAAAGATATGGACACTTCATCAAAAAGTATATAATGAAGACAAATAAGCACAAAGAGGTTCAGTCTCATAAGCCATTATGGGAATACAAATTAAAATCACAATGAGCTATCACTAGGCAATTAGAATGGCTTAAAACAAAACAAAACAAAACAAAAAAACCTGGTAATACTAAGTGCTGACTAGGACCTGTAACAACTAGAACTAACATTCATTGGTGAACGGAATATAAAATGGCATAGCCACTCTGGAAAACAACTTGGCAATTTTTTACAAATTTTAACATACACTTATCATCCAACCCAGCAATCTCACTCTTAGGTATGTACCAAAATGAAATGAAAACCTTTGATCACGAAAAACCCTGTATATGAATATTTATTGCAGTTCTATGTATAATCACCCAAATTTGGGAACAACACAAATACCTTACCATGGGAGAACTGATATACTAATGCTGGTATATCCCTACAATGAAATACTACTCAGCAATAAAATGAAACATTTGATACAGGCAACTGGATGAATTTCAAAGGCATTCTGCTGAGTGAAGAAAAAACAGTCTTGAAAAGTTACATTTGTATGCTTCCATTTATATGACATTCTGGAAGAGCTCATTCTATAGGGATGGAGAACAGATCAGTTTTGCCAGGGCTTAGGCTGGAGGGAGGGTGTGTCTACAAAGGGACAGCATGAGGGAGTTATTTGGAGGGATAGGACCATTTTGTTTCTTGATTGTGTTAGTGATTACATGACTCTATGTGTGTGCTAAAACTCATAAAATTGTGCACCAGAAATAAGTCAAATTTTACTGTACATAATTTAAAAATAACTTTTAAAATGGGACTTGAGTGGTGCAGGGTAGATTAGCTTCAGCAATGACAGGATAAAGGGACGTTGGCGATGTCAGCAAGACTCAGCCTCTCCAATTCTTATCTCTTTTATCATGGGCTGGATTTATTCTCAGCCACGCCCCCTCTTTGATGGGACTAACTCTCAATGGACACAGACTGTCAGATCTGTGTCCATCCTTAAATCAATCCTTGCAGCCAGAGGAATGGAATACGCTAATTGGCAGGGCCTGCATCATATGCAATTCCTGCCCACTCACGCCCTATCCATGTGAACTGAGGGTGGGGGAGAGGTAGTTTCCCAAAGAAAAACCAAGTTGCTGTTACTAAAATAAAGAGACTATGTGCTGGACAGGCAGAAACCTCAGATATCTCTAGCTTCCATCTGGATTTCTTTAATTCTGAATGGCATTGTACTTTATTGACTGTGTGATATTAGAAACCAAAAATTCTTTGAAATCAAGGACTCTGCCTTATTTTTCTTTTTAGCTTCCAACGCCATACACATTTTCTTCCACAGATGCTCAATATTATTAGTTGCACAAGAGTGACAGAGCAAGTGATTACCTAAGTCTTTATCAATATGTTTATAAAGCTATACATTTGTGTATATGTCAAAAGCCCTTAAAGGCATATTATTTCATGTTTCTCTGCAGCCACATTAATAGCCACGTCCCAGTTCAATCTTGCTTCTCTCTATTGAGGTTTTTTAGCCTGTACAGCTCGGTTTTCCAACAACTGCAAATCAATCATTACATCATCATCCATCATGTCTAAGTTCTCAGTAATGAAGGTGTCTTTTCTTCCACATTAGCAATTTGGGTGGGCGAAAGAGCCATAAAGATATATGACAAGACTGGAGAATTGGATTAAACAAAGTTAAACAAAATTCCATTTTCTGGGTCCCTCTTCGCTGCAGGAAATTTGTTCATCCACAGAATGAAGGAGCCAATTGTTTGGAAGTTTTTTCTTTAAGCCCTCAGAAGAAAAGTGTACTGCAATCATTTTTGCTGTTACTGGATTATCAGAGAGCTAGGAATAGCAACCATAAGCAACTCCTTGTTTTGAGATTATAAAGGAAATATTGTTTTTCCCCATCGAAAATGATAATTTGTCGCAGCTATGGGCTTTCGGTTAGTTGTTCTAAAGTGCCACAATTTAGGTGTCACAGCCAGCAAGGTCCCAAAATGATCTGGTCACCACCTGCCTCTCTCTCTCATTACCTTCCACTCTCCCCAGGCCTCAGCCTGTTCCCTCCACATCAGTGTTCTGCTTGTTTCTCAGACTGAAGGGTTAACCATCCCCCTAGCTCAGCTTTCTCAGCCTCAGCACTACTGACATTTTGAGTATATTTGTTGTCCTAGGGCTGCTGTAACAAAGTACCCCCAACTGGGTGGCTTAAAACAGCAGGCATTTATTCTCCAGCTGTCCTGGAGGTTTGAAGCCTGAAACCAAGGTGTCAGTAGGGCTGGCCTCCCTCTCAAGGCTGGAGGGAAGAAGCTCTCCTTGCCTCCGGCTAGATTCTTGTGGTTGCTGGCAGTTCTTAGTGTCCCTTGGCTTGTAGCTGATTCCTTATCCAGGCTGTTCACCACTGGGTCCCCAGAACCTGGAACAGAACCTGCACATAACTAGGGCTCAAGCCACACAATAAAAGGTGTTCGGCTAATGTACAAAAGGCAGGTGGCTCTGCCACCAAGACTCTTCCCAGCTCAGTCATTGGTATTTCCACTGCTGAGGTACCTACTTCATAACCTCCCTTCTTAAATAGCTCAGTCTCTCTCTTGGATTTAGTAGGAGCTGCAAACATAGGGATTATTTTGTCAAATTAGCCTTGCTTGTCCTCTCCTCATATTTCTTTCTTATTTTTTTAAATTAAAAAAAATTTTTAAACAATTTGTTCAAGTATATCATTCACACACGAACATACATAAACAAGTGTTCAGTAAACATTGTGAACTTACAAAACAAGCATGTATAACATCATACAGGGCCCCCACACATCACCCCACCACAAACACCCTGCATTGTTGTGAAACATTTGTTAAGAAATTATGAAAGAACATCCTCAAAGTATTACTACTAACTATAGACCATATCTTACTCCCCTATACTTTTTTTTTTTTAAGGATTTATTTATTTATTACTTTTATCCATTTTTAACCCCCAACCCCATTTTTGCTGCAGGACCTGGGGGGCTCACCCGCTCGCTGGGCCTGGCGGCACACCCACGCATGGGGCCTGGCAGCCCATGCACCTTCTATATTTTTCATTTTTTTATTTTTACCGGGAGCTCCCGGGGGTTGAACCCAGGACCCTCCATATGGGAGACAGACGCCCAGCCATTTGAGCCACATCTGCCCCCCTGCTATATCTCTTAAGGTTGACCAAAGATACCTAGAGTTACAGTCATTTCCCATACAGGATGGACATATAATAAATCAGGCTTAGTTTATCACCAGCATTCTAAAAACCAGACCTAGGGAGAAAAACGAGGTCAAAGGACACATGCATGGTTTCTAATATAGTGAATGTTTAACCTACCCTAACGATCACAAAATCAGGACAGCAAGAATATTCGCAATCCTCATATTTCTTAAACCTGGACTGTCTTCTGCCTCACTTTTACCCATTGTTATTTTTACCAGGTTTTGAAGCCGGACTTAAATTTCACTTCCTTCAACAGGCCCTAAAGGTCTATTGCATAGACACTGTTTCTTAGGCTTAAAGCTAAATCTCTCCCTTTCTCTCTTCCTTCTCCTCCTCCTCCCTCCTTTTCATCAAGTGCCTTTTGTGGGGGAGTGGATGTGGCTCAAACGGTTGGGCATCCATCTCCCATATGGAGGGACCTGGGTTCAATCCCCAGGACCTCCCAGTAAAAAAAAAAAAAAAAGTGCTCTTTGTAATTAGACAGTTAATTATAACACATTGGATAATATTTGCAATATGAACCTCATATACAAGGAAAATCACTGTGGACCTGGGCAGTCTTTGAAAAACATCTTTCATATTATGCTCATAGTATAGGTACTCATATATGTAGATTTATCTCTCTTTTTAGGATGCCAGGTCCTTCAGGACAGAGACTTTGTACTTACATCATTTTCATCTCTTTAGTCCCCCCCTCCCCCCCCCAGCACTCAGCATGATGTTTCTAACAAGCGCCCAGTAATTGCTTATTGAATTGGCTAACAAATAGTTTGCTTTTACAACACTGAAATGGAGAGGCTGTATCTTTTCTCCCTCTCTACCCTGAATAAAAAACATGTTTTCTGTCACTTTTCTTAGCATAAGGACATCTCTACTGGGAAACAAATAAAAGTCTTTTAATTTCTTTGATCCCTCAGAAGATATAACGGGAACTTGAAATTGAAATTGAGTCAGGTGCCTGAATGAGGAGCATGTGGAGAGAAACAGACAAATATTAAAAGTAATTCAGATTGAAGAGGGCTGTTGAACTGGAAAACTATTAATGGTGTTAATCAGTTTCTACTGTGACCTGTTAACACTCAGCATAATGCTGGAAGGCAGATTTGTGAAGTCAGGAAGCCACAGCAAACATGTTTTTGTCTGTCAACTTCAAAAAACAGAATAAATATAAATGATTTTTTAGGGAGAAAAAAGGTAGTTTTGGTTTAGTTTACAGAGTCATGTGATTTATAGACTTCCAAATTGGTCCATATGGCTAAAAAAGACCTCCAAACCTGTAGCTCATAAGTTTACAGTAGGGTTTCTTTTCTAAAATTCAGGATAGATACACTCCTCTTGATGTGTGTTCTTGGCAGTGAAACTCAGGGCATGGAGAACCTGCTGAGATGCAGACATGACAAGCCTGGGAGAGAGTAGAGGAGAAAAGAGAGTCTTTACTTCAACATAAGCATAGAAACATGTAGTGGTGGCTGCGATTTATGATGACATAAAGATGATTGATCCAGAGCACTGGGGGAAGCAAAGTGGGAGGGAAACCCAGCAGGGGTAATGAGGACAAGTGGAAATACAGTGCATGTCACGGGTCATCTCAAATTCTGCTTTGCTAAGCAGAAAGTCTGCCACCCAGCAGACGGATGCTGGCATGGAATACTCGTTTAAATGCTTTTCAGCAAAGGGGCTGCTAGAAGGCCAAGCAAACTTGCCCACAAATGATCTGGCACCATCGGAAAAGATCTCAGAGTCAATATTCAGCCAAGCCCCCTACGCCACTCTCGTCAGGCAATAATAGGGCACCATTTCCTGAAAACTTGGCAAGGGAAGGACTAAAAGTGGGCTTTATTGTTCTTGTTTTGTGGGTGAGAAAAAAGGCTCAGAGAGGTGAAATGACTTGCTGAAAGCCAAACAGCTAGTAAGTGGCAAAAGCAAAATTCATGCTTGGTTCTGTCTGGATTCGCGGTGCATACTGCCCCGTCTACATCCTTGCTACTCAGCCTGGCCTCAGCAGCAGCATCACTACCTGCGAGATGCTTAGAAGTGAAGAGTCGGGGCCCCCCCCCCGACACTGCTTTTTAACAAGATCCCATGAGGATTCATATGCTCATTAAAGTCTGAGAAGCACAGTCCTAGATCTCAATCCTTGCTAAAGATTAGAATCACCAGGAGAAACTCTTAAACTGAAGATGCCAGGCCCCACCCCAGAACAAGTGGATCAGTCTTTCTGAGGCAGAGTCTGGACATTGGTATTTTTTGAAGCCCCCCGGAGCTGTTTCTGGGGCTCCTTCTCAAGGCTGTTTAAGACAAAATGAGGGAAGCGGCTGTGGCTCAATCAGTAGGGCTCCCGTTTACCATAAGGGAGGCCCCGGGTTCAGTTCCCGGGGCCTCCTGGTGAAGGCAAGCCCACCCGCACGGCGTGGTTAGCTGACCCAGCGAGCACAAGCAGCAAGGGGGGGATAAATGAATAAATAAATAAAATCTTTAAAAAAAAAAAAAAGACAAAATGAGGAGATGGAGAAGGCTGGTTCTGAGACCTTCATGGAACCAGTTTTGCCTTTGTTTTGAGCCAGAGTTTGTCTAATCCAGTGGTTCTAAAACCTGCCTGCACACAAGACTGCCCAGCGTGCTTTGAAAAGTCCTGATGTGCATTCCATACCCCGTACTACTAAATCAAAACCTCTATGGTGGGACCCAGGCTTCAGTTATTTTTTTTCAAATTTCCCAGGTGTTTCCAATATGGAGCTAGGTTGAAAATTCCTGCTTTAATTAGGAATCTCTGGGTCTCTGAATCTAATCAATTCTCTAGCAATAAATGTGGAGAAGAGAAGAACAAATAAAACAACAGCATGGGACAGCAATCAGTCAAATCAAGAAGGAGGGGTGTGGTAGTTTGAGGCTTTTGTGGACTCCAGAAAATTGTGTTCTTAAATTAATCCATTCCTGGGTTTATGAACCTATTGTAGGCTGGATCTGTTGATTAAATCACTTCAGTTAAGGTCCTTTGATTAGATTACTTCAGTAAGTAATCCTCTTACTGGAGTCCTTCATAAATAGGATGAATATGGAGAGATAGACAGAAAGAAAAGACCCAGGAGCTCAGAGAGGAACCCACAGAAGCGGAGAGAGAAAGCCCTGGGAGCAAGAAGCTGAAATCAAGGAACTTGGGAGAGAGGAAGCCACAGGAACAGAGAGAAAGCTGGAGGAAGCCAGAAGCTGAAAGCAACAGAAGGGAGAGACAGCAGATGCAGCCATTGTGCCCTGCCACATGACAGGAGTCCAGCATCGCCGGCAGCCTTGGAACTGTAAGCTTATAAGGTAATGAATCCCTATTGTAAGAGTCAACCTCTAGGAAGCGGATGTGGCTCAAGTGGTTGGGCATCCGTCCACCATATGGAAGGACCCTGGTTCCATCCCTGGGACCTCCTGGTAAAACAAACAACAACAAAAGAGCCAACCTCGTTTCTATTATATTGCCTTGGCAGCCTTTAGCTAACTAAGACAAGGAATAAAAAACCCAGTTTCTCTAACAAACTCATCAATAAGCATTAGAAAAAGGGTCGAGGCTCAATTAATATTCTACTTTTTCTATATTTGTGTACAGATTGTCACATTTTTTTCATAATACAAGTTTTTCTTTTTAATCTCTGGGGATGAAGCCCAAGAATCAGCATTTTAACCCTGTCCTCAGGGAATCTTGATGAATAATTAAACTTTGAGGACCCCTGCTCTACAGCTGAGAATTCATGATGCCCCTGGGCTTTCCTGGACCCACCCAAGTAGATTTCACTACTAAAAAGCAGAGTTATTCTCAGTTAACCAATAGCATTGGACTGTCCTAAATTCATGCTGGAGTTGTCTAGACCTGCAATGCCCAATACAGGAGCCACCAGCCACATTAGGCTATAGAGTAATTGAAATGTGGCTGGTCTAAATTGAGATGTGCTATAAATGTAAAGTGCCCACCAGATTTCAGACTGTTAAAAAAAAAAACCAACTATCTCATCAATAATTTTTATATTGATTACATGGTAAAATATAATATTTTGGATATATTGGGTTAAATAAAATACATTAAAATTAATTTCTATTAAAAAAAGAGAATGAATAAAAAAAGAATAAAAAAACAACAAAAAATTAATTTCTCCTGTTTCTTTTTATAAGGTGGCTAATAGAAAATTATAAATTATATAGATGACTGACATTATAATTCTATTGGACAGCACAGCTCTAGAGCTTCACAATTCAAAATGTGGTCTGAGGAATTGATATTTAGAATATATAGGGGAAGCGGCTGTGGCTCTATCAGTAGGGCTCCCGTTTACCATATGGGAGGCCCCAGGTTCGGTTCCCAGGGCCTCCTGGTGAAGGCAAGCCCGCCCGCACGGCGTGGTTAGCTGACCCAGCGAGCACAAGCAGCAAGGGGGGGATAAATGAATAAATAAATAAAATCTTTAAAAAAAAAAAAAAAAGATAGAATATATAAAGAACTCCTACAACTTAATCACAAAAAGACAAACAACCCAATTTAAAAAATGGACAAAGAACTTCAAAAGACATTTCTCCAAAGAAGATATGCAAATGGCCAATAAGTACATGAAAAGATGCTCTGTATCATTAGTCATCAAGGAAATGCAAATTAAAACCATAATGAGATACCACTTCAAACCCACTGGGATGACTATAATCAAAAAAGATAGACAATAGCAAGTGTTAATGAGGAGTGGAGAAATTGGAACCCTCATATGTTGTGGGTGGAAATGTAAAATGGTGCAGGAAGAGTGGAAAATAGATTGGCAGTTCCTTGGAGAGTTAAATGTAGAAATACCTTATGACCTGGCAATTTCACTCCTAGGTATATACCCAAAAGAATTGAAAGGAGGGACTCAAACATCCTTCTACACGATGCTTACAACAGCATTATTCAAAATAGCGAAAAGGCAGAAATGACCCAAGTGTCAGTCAACACATGAATGGATAAAGAAAATGTGGTATATCCTTATAATGGAATATTATTCAGTTGTAAAAAGGAGTGAAGTTCTGAGACATGCTACAATATGGATGAATCTTGAAAACATTGTGCTAAGTGAAATAAGCCAGACATAAAAAACAAATATTCTATGATTACACTAACATGGAATATTTAGTCTACACAAATGCATAGAGACAGAAAATTGTTTAGAAGTCCCCTGAGGCTGGGGGTGGGATGGAGCAGGGAGGATGGGGAGTTACTGCTTAATGCATACAGAGTTTCTGTTTGGTGTGATAGAAAAGTTTTGGAAATAGTTGCACAACATTGTGAATTTAATTAATGCCGCTGATTTGTACACGTAAAATTGGTTAAAACAGCAAATTTTACCATGACTTTTAAAAGAGGGGAAAAAATATAGTCCACTGACCATGGGCAACAGCGTCCTCTGGGAGCTTATGAGAAATGCAGATTCCGGCCCCACTGAGGTCCATTGAATCAGAATGTGTCTTTGACAAAGAGCCTGTGCCTCTGCCTGCCTCTTAGGCTCTCCTGCTTGAGCTTTTTCACACTTATCTGAAGCCCTATGGCTCAAAGTCAAAGAGGCCCAATAGGCTCATTTAGTCCATTCCCCTGCCCCAGGCAGCACTGTGTTTAAACTCTCTAAGTACATCATTATCATAAAGTTATTTACCTTTTAGCTCAGAGACAGAAAACAGAAATTTTCTTCCCCTTTTAACTTCTTTCCTGCAATTTAAGTCTTTTGATTTCTAGCTCTGATCTCAATGGCTGTGGCAGGCCAATATCTGTTTTTCTTTTCCTTAATACTTCTTGGAGGACTTCTTTAGATTTTCTTTTCCTTCTCTCTGCTAATTCCATCCTTGTCTCATGGGACCCATTTCTCAGTCCTTCCTGTCATCATTCTTGCTAGTCCCTTTTCTGACACACACTGTCTCCTTCAAACAAATTCACTAAATGCTGGGGTGTCACCAGCCAGTTCTTTATGTAAAATCTTAAAATGGCTGGTGCCAGGCAGATCATTTGAAGAGAGCACTTTGATAAATGTCCCTGTCTTTGGAAGGTCAGACAAAAGAAAAAAGAATTGGGAGGGGCTGAACTCCTTGGAGACCAAACAGGAAACAGTAATGTGAAGTGCTTTTGCCTGGAATGATGTGGGATCAGTGGCGCAGGAACTTGGGCTTTCTAATTTTGGCTCTTTCATTAGCTTCCATCACAAACTCAGGAAAAGTCACCAGGCCCAACTGCCCCAATTTCCTCTAGACAGTGGGGACAATACACAAACTTACAAAGACCATTAAGGCAATTTTTCAGGGACTTAACAAATACCCACCTGGTGATGTTAAACCACCCAACGGGATTTTTAAATGTGATTTAAAAAAGAAGAAGAAGAAGAAGAAATGAACACTTTATGAAATAAAAACAAGCCAGTATCCTTGTTTATTAGCAACTTTTATTTCATGTGGGCCATGACAATTTTTCCTCCATTTCATATTTCTATGTGAATGTTATTGCTCAAATGGACAACACTTGCATTTTGAAAAGCCAAATAGTTCTTTAAGCAAATCGTTATTCCAGAACACTTCACTGATATAAACCAGCTCATAAAATCCATTACATTAATTCGGTGGCTCAGGGACTCTCACTTCCGCAAGTAAAAGGAGCAATTTAATACTCAAAAGAGATCCCCTTCATGACAAAGAAGAAATTTGAATTCTATTATGCCCATAGTAAAGATAGAGCTATTCAATAGTGATAATCTTTGAAAACTGGAAAAAACATTCATTTTCTCTAAAGGGATCTCATAAAGAAATAAGTCCTAACAAATTCCTGTCTTTTTTTTTTTCCTCCAATTTTTAAAAACTTGCTTCATCTCCCCAGACTCTTAGTTCTGCTCAAAATGAACCCAAGCCTCTGAAAGCTAAGCGTTATCACCACCATCTAATGTTTTCCTCCAAAAAAGGGTTAAAATGGGTTTCTTCCACGGTGTGATAAAATTCCAAAGCACTTAACATTTATGTTTTATCCTTTAAAATTAACCATATTTTGCTTTCCTCGCGCTGTCTGAGGTATTTCTTGTTCCTGAGTAGTTCGGTCTCTGGGGGCGCGCGGCGGTGAAGCCCACCTCGCAGCACCTAGACACATGAGGGCCAAGCGGTGGAAGAAGCAGATGCATAGGCTGAAACGAAAGAGAAGAAAGATGAGGCAGAGATCCAAGTAAAGTGTTTTGTGATGCCCTGCTTGGAGTGAAGCACGAGTAAATTACCAGCTGCTGCCCTAGGAACTGCTTCAGATGTCTTCACCTGTTGAAAGAAGTTTTTTTTTGTTTGTTTGTTTTGTTTTTCTTTTTTGTAAATCTCTATTCCTGATATGTTAAATTGAAAACAAACTAATAAAAGGGCATTTTACTGTTGTAAAAAAAAAAAAAAAAAAATTAACCATATTTTGCATTTCCAAAACACTTTACTTCTACTAATTAATATCACAGTTGGGAAAGTGACTTCTTCTTCTTTTCTCCAGGCAAACAAGCTGAGAGTTTAAGTGATTTACCCTTTCTGAGAGAGGAGGTCAGGGACAGAATTCAAGGATTTGAACTTGTACAAAGACCATTAAGGCAATTTTTCAGGGACTTAAATACCCACCTGGTGATGTTAAACTATCTTTGAAGAAAGCAGATGTTGGCCCAAATTGAGGCCTGCAAGGAATCCTGTGGATTTTAAGGGTCCGGAAGATCCATAGGAAGCGAGCTGCCTTCTCTCCCAGGAGGCGGCCATATGGAAGGCACGTGGCCCACTGATAACAATAGCTGACATTAGTCAGCACTACAATGTGCACAGGACTTGCCTTTTATGATCTCATTCTCCCTCCAGTACTTTGAAGTATATACCTTCTTATCTCCATTTTACAAATTTAAAAAGAAAAAGCTTAGAGAGATGTAATAACTTGTCTAAGGTCATAAGTGAAATTTGAACCAAGAATCTGAAGCTAAAAACTCTAGTTCTAAGCAATAATTATCTTGACGTAAATCCTGTCATTTATCTGCAGAAATCATTTACCTTCTTAAACAAAATATCCACATTCCCTCCTATCCATAGAATATCAGTAATAATGATTTGTTTAACTTTGAAAGCCTGGTAGATAAAATCTTACTGACCTCAAGGTTTACATTATTAAAGTGAAACATGTTACATCATCATTTCTATTTTTCTTTTAACCTGCAGACTTAGATTAGAACAGGATAAATAATTAAGGGAAAATAAATAACAAGGGCATTGGTCAATTAAGAGTATCAATAGCTCTTATTTTTTAAACCACCAAGAACAATAGTCTGGATTTAGGACATATCTCTATATCTATCTATCTATCTATCTATCTATCTATCTATCTATCTATCTATCCATCTATCTATCCATCTATCTTTTTTTTTTTTTTAAATACCAGAACTGTTTATCTGATATGGGAAAGGGTAAAAACTTACCCAGTATATTGCATTATAAATTTATTTTATTTAAATACAGACTGTCCTAAATTTTTCTACAACATTTTTCTACTCTATCAGAGATTATTGTTTTTTAGCCTTGAAAAAAAATATTCTCATTTAAAAATATAGGTACCTATCCATTTCCAAGCTCATCAGCAACATTGAAATAATAGCAATACTTTCCATAAATGCTTTTGTCTATTTGATATTTATATTTTGTCCATTTGACAATACTATGAAAGAAAGCAAAGTCCTCATTTTTCAACCCTTAGCTAAAAGTTACTTTTAGTCACATCACCCTGAAATCATCAGGGTTTGCTTTTTTTTTTTTTTTAATTTTAGACCTCGATAAGTGATGAACTTCGGTTGAATTCGACCCCCTGACTGTTTTTTTCCCTCCTCACAGTGTTTTGTAAAAACATTTGAATTAGTTGCTAACAATAAAATTCTGGAAATTTCATAAACATATATCCACTTTCTCCTGAAAAATTAGAAGGTCTGGAAATGCTAAGTCCACATTCCCCTTCTGTAGACAGAGTATGTTCTCTCTTTTTTCATCATAGTCCCCACCATTCCCTATGATCACACCTGGCAAGCCCCTTCAGTTGCCTCTGGGTTTAGCCTTGACTAGCTGTCTCCTCCATCCTGCCCATCTTACACCTCATCGGCTTTGTTCAGAGCTGTATTCCTAACATCTATAGCAAGACCTGGCACATAGTAAGTGTTTAGCAATATTATATGAATATGGAGGGGATAGGACAAATTCCATTTGATTTGCAAAGATGAGGATCAAGAACACGCCTTATGGTGGTTTTAAAACATGTCCCCAAATTATTTGACACTCCTCCCTATAAAAGGTAGAGACTAATTTCTTCCCCTTGCACGTGGAACAGACTTAATTCCTCACTTCTAAGGACTAGAATGTGGCTGTGGCAGTGTGTGTAACTCCTGAGACTGGATCATAAAGGATATTGCTGCTTTCGCTTTGTTATCTTTTGAATCACTCACTCATGAGAAAGCCAATCTCAAGGTCCAGAAGACACCAAGCAGCCTATGGAGAGATTCAAGTGACAGGTGAGGCTTCCTCTTAACAGCCTGCTCCATCTTGCTAGGCATGTGAGTGAGCCACCTTGGAAGCAGGTCCTCCAGCGCCAGTCAAGCCTTCAGATGACTGCATCCTCAGCTGTCTGCTTGACTGCAACCACATGAGAGGCCCAGAGCCAGCACCACTTAGCTAAGCCATTCCTGAATTTCTGACCCATGGAGAGTATAAGATCACAAGTGCTTTTCATCTTAAGTCACTTAGTTTGGGGGTAATTTGTTATGCAGCAATAGATAACTAATACATGCTTCAAATGGACATAAGAATATTTGGTCATTCACAAATGTTGGTTATTTGATGAAAATTTATAATCTACAACAATTAGAGGTAAGTGAGGACCATAGTTCATCTCACTGACAATAACTGAATGAAAACCAGGAAGGCAATTCTCACATCTCATTCTGCCATGTAAACCAATAGACACATCCAGTCTTGTGAACTCAGTAAAGTCCCTGTTATCTGTCATTTTGGGAACTTTGATAGCTCTGACAGTTTAAAGCTTTTTGTGAATCCCAGAAATGATCACGTTCTTGGAGCTAATCCGTTCCTGTGGGTGTGGGGCCCTTTGACTGGATTGAATTCAGTTGGGGGCCTTTGATTGGAACACTTCGGTTGAGGTGGAACCCCGGGTGGGGTCAGCCATCTTGCTGGAGTTTTATATAACATCGGGAGAAACATGCAGAGACACACAGAGAAAGAAAACTGCCATTTTACCCTGCCATGTGAGAGAAGACTCCAGGGTTGCCTGCAGGTGCAGAAAGAGCAATCCTGAGGGGCTGAGAGAGAGGCAGGGGGCTGGAATCAGTGGAGCAGGTGAAGCTGAGGCAATGAGGAGAGGGCAGAGACGAGCCATACACTTGTTTGCCCACAACTAAGCTCCGAGAGAAAGCATCTTTAGATGACCCTGCCATGTGCCTGATTGCCCACAGCTGCAACTTTGGTGAGCCAGCATCTCTTGATGATGCCTTGATTTGGTCATTTTCACAGCCCTGGAACTGTAAGCTTCTACCCTAATAACCCCCTATGGTAAAAGCCAGCCCAGTTCTGGTATTTTGCATTGGCAGCCTTGAGCAAACTAAAACAATAGCATCTTGCATATAAAGTTTATTCTGAAGCAAATGTGTCTAACTTTCTAGTTGAATCAGATGACAAAATTCTTCATCAAGTACATGGAGACAACACAGACCGGAACTGAATTATAAGCTTTAGGTGCTACTCAGGAGGTGTTAGGCTTCTGGGTTCACCAGATAATTAAACCTCATGCATGTCAGAGTGAAGATGCCTGTACGGTATTTCCTGCCAACTTCATATCACTTCACACATTAAAAACTTATTTTTACCATCTCTTATGTTAATTAATAAAACTTCTGGTACTAATTCAAATAGGATAGTTGAACCTCTTGAGGAAGGAGGCTTCTCTGGTGTGTTGATGGCTGATTAGGATCCTTCAGGTGTTGGTATGGATTCTTGATAAGGGCCTTTTGGAAGCTAATTCACCACAGCTGGGGTGGTAGAGGAGGCCTGGCTTGCACATACATAATACACTGTCTCTGCTGAAGCATCTTAAAATAATTTATAGACAAGATAAAAATAAGGGATATTGTGTGGGAAATTACCTTGATGCAATGATAGTCTCCAAATACACTACCAGGCAAGGGAACTCAGAGGTCACTTGGATGAAAGGCTCACAAACCAAATTAAGATGCTCAAATCATGTGGTTTATTGAATCAATTTAAAACACAGTGTGAAGCAAGGGGGAAGAGATAGGATAGGTTGACACACTTAATAGAGGGTACCGTGGAGGTGAAAGGCCCACACTACCTAAATTCTGGGTTACAGGATGTTCACATATCATGTCTCTCTTTATCTTTCTGCCACATCAGTGTTCCAGCCCATGGTGTGTTTATGAGGACCGGAAGTGAGGTTTTGAAGACAGAAGATACTTGGGAATTTAATACATACTTACTTTATCAGAGACACGGAAGCATGGACCCCTGGCCAACAGCTGTAGCTTTCCCAAAACCCTGATGAGCAGCCACAGGCAGTTCTTGGGCAGACACCTTAGGCTCAGAATGGTGTCACCATAGGAAGTCCATTTAAGATCTCACCAATACTGAGTGCCTCGTTCCTGTGTCTCATGTACTCAAAGGCAATCAATTGGCGGATGTGGCTCAAATGGTTGGGTGTCAGTCTCCCATATGGAGGGACCGGGGTTCGACCCCCAGGACCTCCTGGTAAACAATAAAAAAAATAAAAAAAATAGGCAAAGGCAATCAATTGCATCAGTGTAATTTCCCTTATTTTTATCTTGTCTCTAGCTTGTGAAATGGGAGTATTTGGTGCCTCTGGCTCTTTCCATCCCTTTCTATCTATGGTTGTGAGACATGTTGCTCTACTTACTTTATGTCTTATGTGTCTCAATCTATTTATGACTGTGTTTAGTTTCCTCTCTTTTCCCTATTTGCTTCCTTATTTTCCATAGCAAAATTGACTAATCTTAAATAATATAGCAAACACATATTATATTATAGGAGATTATCATAGAATTAAAAGATTTTGAAAACAATATTGATTTTAGAAGTGACGGAACCTGTTACATAAAATTCATATCTTTGGAAATAGTCAAGGAAAAAACCTTTTTGTTGGTGATTTGTTTATCTAGGGATTTTATCTCTAAAAAGAGAAGGCTTTGAGGAAGATGGAAAATGCAGAATTAAATTCTATGTGGGTTTGTGCAAATAAAAACTGGAGACAGACTAATTCAATTAATTTCAATTCACGCCACCAGTGAGACAGGAACGCAAAGCATCAGAAATCAAGTGAAGTAGATTGCAGGAAACCAAACAGATTCCCCAGAATTTTAGCTCTGACAACCACAAGAATATTTTTGGTTGAGTTGTGTCAATCAACTTACCACCAAGACCCGTGGTTCATTTACGAAGCCCGAACCTGCCATAGAAGACATTCCACAAGGGGGAGCCTATTTGCCTAAATGAGTGAGTTATTTCACTTCATAAATCATTCTGCTGGTAATTCACCTGTTTTTCCTAAAACTAGGGGCTCTTTCAGTTACCTCTTACAATTCTGTATTGAATATAAAAACAGGCTCTCTTGAAGGGAAAGAGAGCAGTGAGAGTAGAAAGCAGTTGCAAATGAGTTTTACTAACACAGAATCTCATACACAGGTAGTTTATTAAAGTGCATTCTGGGCCTCACCCCAGACCTAACCTATTGAATTAAAATCTGAGAGACTGGGGTCCAGGAATCTGCCTTTTTTTTTTTTGCAAGCCGTACAAGCTCTTGTGCACACTGAAGTTTGATCAGCAGAGGTAAGGGATTTTTTTTAGCAATACTCACATGGACAGAATAGTCTTGTTTAGATTTGTATATAAATTAAAACCCTTTCTCATAAGTTTGTCCTTTTGCAATGAGAACCATAAATGGATGCAGCTGAAGTACAATGAATATTATTTTCAATCCTTATTCATAAGGATGACAAGTAGACCAATTACAAAGAAAAACCCCTCATTTGTCACCTATATGTTTGGGTTTTGATAACTCTTCTTGGTTGAGTTTAAAGTGCAGAAGAAGTTGGAACTTATTTTCCTTTAGAGTAAAGCTTGGTTGTCTTAACGTCAAACCCTGCTAGATTTGTTTGTTGTTTTGAAGGAGGTACCAGAGATTAAACCCCAGACCTCCTACCTACAAAGCAGGCAGTCAACCTCTGAGCTCCACCAACTCTACCCAAATAGTTCTTAAAAGCCCTAAGTTAACAGTTCTACACTGAAGTTGTAAGTGGTAATTCCTTTCCAACTCTCATTTTCCCCATTCACACTTGACTCTTTAGCAAGTTACTAACGTTTTTGGGCTTTAAAATCTTCATCTGTAAAACAGGAATACTAATCGGCACAACTGATATTGTTTTCAATAGGAAGAGTAATAAGAGTCACTAAAATTAGGATTCCTGATCCATAGTTCTTGAGTTTCCTTCCTATGCTGTAGTCACTAATGGTGCAACTCATCTTCATCAATGTCCAGGCAATTGGCTGGAAAAAGTATGTGTGTTTGAAGGGAAAATAATAGGTAAGAACCAGGAATCTTTCTATTATCCATTTTTCCTGAGGTTAATTTACATTCCAGCAATTTACCCACCCAGGGTAACACCTATTTTAATAGCTCTACAGCCCAAACAAGAACTGCCCTCTGAGCAGAGTTTTCCAAACTTCCTTGCCCAGAAGAATCACCTGGGGCACTTCTAAAAAAATACAAATTCTAGATCCTACTGTTAGACCATCTGATTTAGTAGATCTGGGGGTTGGGGGCAGGCACCAATATTTTTAATGAGACTCCTCAGGTGAGTACTAAAACTCATCAGATTGAGAAGCATTGCCTGAGGGCACAGCTGTCTTTTTTAATCACAAAACGGATTTTCCTTGTAAAAACACCCAGCTGCTTTCTTCTCTGGAGACAAACTAGTTTGAATGGGATTGGCTTGGCTTTTACCTAACTGTGACTCCTATTTTTGTGGCCTCCTTCTTGTCCATTTCCTCAGCTGATGAGAACAGGGGTAAGGTGGTCCCAAGCAAGGGTGTGAGAAAGTTGAGCAGCCCTGGCTGAGAGTATGTATTTAATAATGGAAGCACACGTGATTGTACCACGTGTTTTTCCAGCATTCATTGGAGATTTCCACAAGAATATGCTCAAAAGGAGCCAGCCTTGCCTGGGGATGCTCCTGGCATTCCAGAATTAAGCCACATTACCATGTGAAGTTACGGGGGACTGAGTGTATCCCTTCAACCCTCTTTACTCGCAGTCACCCTCCCCATCAGCTCACTGCTTGAGATTAATAATGGCCTGTTGGTAAATTGTTCCAGAACGTGTCTTTGAACTTGTTTTGTGCTCTTTGATGTTAGACCTTAGTGAAACTATACAGGGAGCCAGACGTGTCTTCAGCACATCCCAAGCTCATTTGGCATAATGGTAGTGCCCCTGCAGCTTTCCCAACTCCACTCATTCTCTAACCTGGTAGGAACCTGACAATCTCAGGGACTCCTATGCATTCCTAAGGACATGCGGACCTTCTACAAATTGATTGGTTGTGGCAACAGAAAGAGCACAGTGGAGGTGGTTGACCAGATGTGAGTTCCTGCAGTATTGATGTGATGTGGTGTGTGGTTCAGATGATTCCAACCCTCCATTTCCTCATCCTTGAAAGAGGTCTTGAATAAGGCCTCCCCCAAGGGGTTCTGAAGATGGAATAAGATAAGGTATGCAAAGCACCCGGAGAATTGCCCCATAGATAGAAAACACTAAAATTTTGTTTTTTATTGTTATCAATTTTATCAATTCTGAGATGCACTTAGTTTTTCACATTTTAAACCTCTTCTGAAATTAGGGTGCATAATACGAGTGGTGGCATGTCACACTTTAATTAGCAGTGGTTTTTCTCTCAGTGGTGTATTAAAAAGTGGCTGGGGTATCTTCCTATCGATGTCTTAGATAGGATGAGAAATGACAGTAGCAGTTGTCATAATCTGTACTTGGAAAACAGTACTTAAATGTGTTTTTTTTTTTTTTTTTTAAAGATTTTATTTATTTATTCATTCATTTATCCCCCCCTTGCTGCTTGTGCTCGCTGGGTCAGCTAACCACGCCATGCGGGCGGGCTTTGCCTTCACCAGGAGGCCCTGGGAACCGAACCCGGGGCCTCCCATATGGTAAACGGGAGCCCTACTGATTGAGCCACAGCCGCTTCCCCTTAAATGTGTTTTAAACATCATGTGGCTAAGTGTATTTTCTAATGGAACAATTTAACTTTGTGTAAGTAATTTTTCTTTTTTTGGAATGATGGCTGGTCAGTGAACTTTGCTTCTCTCTTAAACTGATCTGATAAATCTTCACAATTACCCAGAATTCTGAATTCTGGGTGCCCGCTTCAACAGAATGTCATCTGCATACTGAAGTCCTTTGATTCCTCTCTCAAGGAAGGAGACGGCTCTCTGCCTGAGGGGACATGAATTGAAAGCCTTTCTCTGGACTCAGGTCTGTAGTGTGACACCTGAAACTTGTTGTTCCCTCCAGCAAGATGCTGTAAAAGGAGTGAATAACACAGGAGTAATTATGGACCCCTGTGGAAGGAGTTGGAAGTAGGTAATTGCTCATGGCACAGCCTGATCTTCATGCAGTGCTCCTGTGATCACCTGGAAAATCAAAGTGCCCTCGAGGCCTGTGCTCTAGCATGTGTCAATCCTGTCTGGAACCTGCTGTCCCCTGAGCTGATGTTCTTGGTCCTGGAATTAGTGTCTTCCTTTATTAAGCACTTGGCTATCTGGTCCACATACGCTTTATCTCCATAAGCAGCTACATATCGCACTTACCTCCCCCAACAGTCATAGAAGGCGGGTAGGTCTCTAGTATAATGGGGACTCAAAGGGACCTGGGTTCAAATTCCTATCTTAAACATTGAGGTAAAATGGTATTTGCCTTTGAGAATTGTTATGGGGACTAAACATGGTGGTTCCTGTGGACAGCTAAGCACCATGCTGGCACATGCCAAGGCTTAGTGAGGGCGACTCACAAGTGGTTACTGCTGGTGGCCTAGTACCCCACATGCTGCTTGGCACACAGTAGGTACTTAAAGTGCCTGCAGAGAGAGAAAAAGAACTAAGAGGGGGGGCAGTTTATCAGACTATCGGTAAAGATGAAGGATCAAGCTCAACCCTGTGCTGGGAACTGCAGGGGCCCGGGTGACAGCAATAACAGCGTGTGTTTGTCATATTTTATCGCTTACCCCTGTTTTCTCATTTCCAACCTCCCAACAACACCAGGACAGAAAAGGCTTTCTTATCAGTATCTCCTGAGGTATCTGAGACCCAGGGAGGTTAGGGAAGCACAGGGGGCATCTAAAGTGACTCCTACAAATCAAGGATGGTCCCAGAGGGGAAGGGCATGGGGTTTAGCAATAAGCAGGCCCTCGATGACTTTGCAGAGGGAACTTTCTTTAGAGCAGTGGGGATGGATGCCAGATCTCGGGGAACTGAGGACAGTGTGGGCAAGGAGGAAATAAGAATCAACCTCTTGGCAGCAAAACAAAGGAGAGAAATGGGATGGAGCCAGAGGGGTCAGCAGGATAAGGGACAGCTTTTTCAAAATAAGGGTGACCTGTGCAGGGTTATCCCTTGGAAATGACTTGTACTGGCTGATTCATGACGACCCAAACTTAGAAAGGGATAAATCATAGTGGCTGAAGGATCACTTTGAAAAATGATTCTCTGCTTAGCAAAAGAATTCTCCATGAACTGGAAAAAAATCCAAATGGTCAGTAAACACAGGAAAATATACTTAGCCTGCCTTAAAAGAAAAGAAATACTGTTAGAATAAGAATGGGATACAATTTTCCTTAATCAAATTGGTCAAGCTAGTGCATTTTGATAACATGGAGAGGAGGTGAAGAAATGGGAACATAGGGGCTGTCATAAACTGCTTTTGGAAGGGGAAGTTGTACTTTTTTGGGAATACATTTTGGAAGCATTTATCAACATTTTAAATGCACAAACTTTTTTTCACTCCTAGGTTATCTAGAATTTATTCGTTATTTGTTGTAAAACAGCGTGATAATATTAACAGAAATAAAGCTTGAAGTAAACAGTCTTCCAGGATATTTCCATCCCTAAAAATATAGCTGTATTTCCTTTCCCATGCTTTTCTTCAATTCTTGGCTACATGTGTACAAAATCTTTCAGGTATGTACTGAATAGACATAATTTTGTATTCTTTAAAATTACATGATAAGTTTTTTTTTTTTTTTCATTTTTGCTGAATGGGCTTCATAGTTCATATATTTTTTTAATTGTAGGACAATCATGTATAAAATACAGGATTCCTAGACACTGCCTTACCATCAACACCTTGCATTGGTGTGGGATATTGGTTAAATTGATGAGAGCATGTTTTTATAATTCTACTATTAATTAAAGTCCATGGTTTAACTTAGGGTTCCCTTTTTGTGTAGTACTGTTCCATGGATTTTTAAAAAAATCCTGTTACCATATATACAATATAACATTTCCCCTTTTAATCACATTCAGATATATTACAGTGCTGTTAATTGCTTTTACATAACCACTGCCCATTACCTAAATATTTCCATTATTCCAAATAGGAACCCTGTACAATGGGAAGCCTTGACTTCCCATTTCCTATCCCCACCCTCTTCCCTG
Source organism: Tolypeutes matacus (assembly GCA_026826555.1). Lineage (NCBI taxonomy): Eukaryota > Metazoa > Chordata > Mammalia > Cingulata > Chlamyphoridae > Tolypeutes > Tolypeutes matacus. The sequence continues at coordinate 16,079,208 of JAKSZT010053825.1, forward strand.
GTAATCTATTATAGATTCTGACTTTATAAGTTTACTTATTTTAATTCTTTCAAATCAGGGAGGTCATACAATATTTGTTCTTTTGTGGCTGCTTATTTCACTCAACATGGTTCAAGGTTAAACCATGTTATCACATGTTTCAGAATTTCATTTTTTTATGATTGAATAAATATTCCATTTCTATGTATATACCACATTTTGTTTATCCATTTATCAGTTGATAGACACTTGGGTTGCTTCCATCTTTTGGCAATTGTCAATAATGAACATCAGTGTGCAAATATCTGTTTGAGTCCCTGCTTTAATTCTTTTGGATATGCACCTGTGTGTGGAATAGCCAGGTCCTATGGTAGTTCTATAATTAGCTTTCTAAGGGACCACCAAGGTGTCTTCGGCAGCGGCTGTACCATTTTACACTGCCACCAGGAATGAATGAGTGTTCTGTTTCTCCACATCCTCTCCAAACTTATTTTCCATTTTTTAAATAGCAGCCATTCTAAAGGGTGTGAAATGGTATATCATTGTGGTTTTGATTTGCATTTCCCTGGTGGCTAATGATGTTGAGCATCTTTTCATGTGCTTTCTAGCTATTTGTATATCTTCTTTGGAGAAATGTCTGTTCAAGTCTTTTGTCCATTTTGTAATCGGTTTGTTGGTCTTTTTATTAAGTTGAAGGACTTCTTTATATATTCTGGATATTAAACCTTTATCAGATATGTGGTTTCCGAATAATTTCTCACATTGTGTAGGTTGTAATTTTACTTTCATGATAAAATCCTTGGAGGCAGAAAAGTTTTAAATTTTGATGAGGTCCCATTCATCTATTTTTTCTTTTGTTGCTTGTTCTTTGGGTGTAAAGTCTAAGAAACCATTATCTAAGACAATGTCCTGTAGATGCCTCCCTACATTTGTTCCAAGAGTTTGATAATTCTAGCTCTTATATTGATTTTGAGTTGATTTTTGTATAGAGTGTGAGGTAGGAGTCCTTTTTTGTTTGTTTGTTTTTGTTTTTTTTGTGTGTGAATGGATATCCAGTTTTCTCAGCACCATTTGTTGAAGGAACTGTTCTTTCCCGATTGAGTGATCTTTGCCACCTTGTCAAAAATCAGTTGGTCATAAATGTGAGGGTTGGTTTGAGCTCTCAGTTTGATTCTATTGGTCTGTGTGTCTGCCCTTGTGCCAGTACAATGCTATTTTGATTACTGTGTGTGAAAGTTTGAAGTTTTTTGTGGATCCCAGAAAAGATCATCTTCTTGAAGCTAATCCATTCCTGTGAGTATGAGACCCTTTGGTTAGATTGGATTCAGTTAGGGGCCTTTGATTGGATTACTTCAGTGAGGTGTGACCCATGGTGGGTCTTGGTCCTCTTGCTGGAGTCCTTTATAAATGAAGGGCTGAAAGCAGAGGCACACGGAAAAAAAAGTGGCAGAGACAGAGTAACCCTGAGATGCTGAGAGAGAGGCCTGGGCAGAGGGGAGATGAGCCATATGCTTGATTGCCTACAGCCAATCTTCAGTGAGACAGCATCTCTGATGATGCCTTGACTTGGACATTATCACAGTCTCAGAACTATAAGCTTTTTTTTTTTTTTTTTTTTTACCGGGAGGTCCCGGGTATCGAACCTGGGTCCCTCCATATGGGAGACGGACGCCCAACCATTTGAGCCACATCCGTCCCCCAGAACTATAAGCTTTTAACCAAATAAATTCCCATTATAAAAGCCAACCCATTTCTGGTATATTTCTCCCAGAAGCCTTTAGCAAATTAAAACACTGTGGCTTTGTATTAAGATCAGGAAGTGTGAGTCATCAATCTTCATTCTTCTTTTTCAAGATGGTTTTAACCATTCAGGGTCCCTTGTAAATTTGATGGTTGGTTTTTCCATTTCTGCAAAGAAGGATCTTGGAATTTTGATTGGGATTGCATTTAATCTATAAATTGCTTTGGGTAGTATTGAAATCTTAATGATAATTAATCTTCCAGTCCATGAATATGGAATGTCCTTTCATTTGTTTAAGTTCTCTTTGATTTCTTTTAGCAACATTTTCTAGTTTTCTGTGTATAATTCCTTCACATGCTTGGTTAGACTTATTCCTAGATGTTTGAGTCTTTTAGTTGCTATTCTGAATGGAATTCTTTTCTTGATTTCTTCTTCCAGTTGTTCATTGCTTATGTATAGAACACTACTGATTTGGTGGTGTTAATCTTGTACCCCACCATTTTGCTGAATTTATTTATTAGCTCTAGGAGCTTTGTTGTGGATTTTTCAGGATTTTCAGTATATAGGATCATATCATCTGCAAATAGAGAAATTTAAACTTCTTCCTTTCTAGTCTAGATGCCTTTTATTTCTTTTTCTTGCCTAATTGTTCTGGCAAGAACTTCCAGTACAATGTTGGTAACAGTGGTGTCAGTGAGTATCCTTGTCTTATTCCTGATCTTAGAGGGAAAGCATTCATTCTTTCACCATTGAGTAGGATGGGTTTTTCATAGATGTCCTTTATCATGTTGAGAAAGTTTCCTTCTGTTACTTGCATTTTTTTTTTAAATCATGAAGCAGTGCGGGATTTGGTCAAATGCCTTTTCTGCATCAATTGAGATGATCATTTCATTTTTTTTCCCTTCAGTCTGTTAATGTGGTATATTACATTAATTGATTTTCTTATGTTAAACCAACTTGATCATGGTGTATAATTTTTTAATATGCTGTTGAATTTGGGTTGCTAGTGTTTTGTTGAGGATTTTTGCATCTATATTCATAAAAGATATTGGTTGGCAATTTTCCTTTCTTTAACCAGCTTCGGTATGAGGGTGATGTTGGCCTTATAGTATGATTTAGGATGTGTTCCCTTCTCTTCAATTTTTTGGAAAAGTTTGAGCAGAATTGGAGTTAAGTCTTGAAATGTTTGGTAGAATTCCCCCGTGAAGCCATCTGGTTCAGAGTTTTTCTTTGCTGAGAGGTTTTTGATTACTGATTCAGTCTCTTTACTAGCAATTGGTTTGTTGATATCTTCTCTTTCTTCTTGAGTCGTTGTAAGTAGTTTGTGTGTTTCTAAGAAGTTGTCCCTTTCATCTAGGTTATCTAATTTATTGGCATACAGTTATTCACAATATTCTTTTATAATCCTTTTTATTTCAGCAGGGTCAATAGTAGTATTCCCTTTTTCATTTCTGATTTTAATTATTTGTACCCTGTATTTTGTTTTGTCAGTCTAGCTAAAAGTTAATAAATTTTATTGATCTTTTCTAAGAACTAACTTTTAGTTTTGTTGGTTCTATTATTATTTTTTTCTATTTAAATGAAATAGAAAGATAGAGAGATAAATGATCTCTCCTCTAATCTTTGTTATTTCCTTCCTTCTTCTCACTTTGGGTTTAGTTTGCTATTTATTTATTTATTTATTTATATCCATTGTTAACCTCACACCCCCCCCCCCCGTTTTTGCTGTTTTTGTTGTTTTTGTTGTTTTTGTGTCCATTCACTGGGCAACTCTCTGTGTCTGTTTCCTGACCTCTCTTCTCATCCTTCTCCTCCTGTCTTCACTGAGATTTGATCCTTGGAACTCCGATGTGGGAGAGAGGTGTCCTACTGCCTGCATCACCTTAGTTTTGGGTTTTTTGGTGTGTCTTGGCTCTCCCTTGTCTCACTCTCCTGTTACATCATCATCTTGCTGCGTGGCTCGCGGGGCCTGGTGGCGCACAGGGCCTGGTGGCCGGCGTTCCTTCTATATTTTTCTTTTTTTAAATTTTTACTGGGAGGGGATTGAACCCAGGTCCCTCCATATAGGAGACAGACACTCAACCATTTCAGCCACATCCATCCCCTTAGTTTGCTCTTCTTTTTCCAGTTCTTCCAGTTTTGAGGTTAGGTCTCTGATTTGAAGTCTTCTTTTTTAATGTAAGCATTTAGAGCTATGAATTTCCTTCTCAGCACTGCCTTTGCTACATTCTATATGTTTTCGTATGTTTTATTTTCATTTTCATTTGCTTCAAGATACTGCCTAATTTTGCATCTGATTCCCTTTTTAAAAAAAAAAATATTTATTTATTCTCCCCTTCCCCCACTTGTTGTTTGTGCTTGCTATCTGATCTCTGCATCTGCTCACTGTGTGTCTGTCTTCTTTTTAGGAGGCACTGGGAACTGAACCCGGGACCTCCCATGTGGGAGAGAGGTGCCCAATGGCTTGAGCCACCTCTGCTCCCACTTGTTGTGTTTCCTCATTGTGTCTCTTCATTGCATCATCTCGCCGTGTCAGCTTGCCATCTTGCTTGTCTTCTCTAGGAGGCACTGGGAATGGAACACGGGACCTCCCATGTGGTAAGCAGGCACTCAACTGCTTGAGCCACATCCGCTTTCCTGATTTCCTATTTAACCATTGGTAGTTTAAGAGTATGTTGTTTAATTTCTACATATTTGTGAATTTTCCATTTCTCCCTCTGTTATTGATTTCTAGCTTCATTTCATTGTGGTTGGAAATTATGCATTGTATGGTTTAAATATTTTTTAATTTATTGAGACTTGTTTTGGCACCCAACATATGGTCTATCTGGTAGAATGATCCATGTGCACTTGGGAAGAATGTGTATTCTGTTTTTGTTGGATGAAGTATTCTATACATGAGTGTTAGGTCTAGTTGGTTGTATTAGTCAGCCAAAGGGGTGCTAATGTGAAATACCAAAAATGGGTTGGTCTTTATAAAGGGTATTTATTTGGGGGTAGAAGTCCACAGATACCAGGCCATAAAGCATTAAGTTTCTTCTCACCAAAGTTCATTGCCACATGTTGGAGCAAGACAGCTGCCGACATTTGCCAGGGTTCAGGCTTCTTGTGTTCCTCTTTTCCTGGGGCTGCGTTTCTCTCCCGGCTTAGCTCTTCTGGTTCTTCCACAAGGTCAGCTGTAGACTATCAGGTGAACGGCTCACTTCTCTTCTCCTGGGGCCTTTTCTCCAACATCAAAACTGTATCTCAAAAATTGCTTCAACTCTGTTCTTTGCCTTGCCTTTTATATTTGATTCCCCACCCACCAAGGGGTGGGGCTCAACGCCCTACTGATGTGACCCAGTCAACACCCTAATCATAACTTAATCATGCCCAGATTAACAGATCAGTTTACAAGCATGATCCAATTATATTTTTGGAATTCATAGTTACATCAAACTGCCCAACTGCAACATTGGTTTAGAGTATAATTCTAGTCTTGTACTTTCTTTCTGATCTTCTGACTAGATGTTCTATCCATTAATGAGAGTGTATGTTAAAGTCTCCTACTATTAATGTAGAACCATCAATTTCTCCCTTCAAATCTGTCAGTATTTGCTTCATATGTTTTGGAGTTCTGCTGTTAGGTGCATATATATTTATAATTGTTACATCTTCCTGTTGAATTGTCCCCTTTATCAGCAGATGAAGATCACCTTTGTACATTGTAACTGTTTTTGACTTGAAGTCTATTTTTCCTAACAGTAGTATAGCCACTTCAACTCTCTTTTGTTTACTGCTTGCATTGTATATATTTTTCCATCCTTTCGCGCTCAACCTAGTTGTACCTTTGAATTTTAGGTAAGTCTCTTGCAGATAGCATGTGATTGGGATGTGCTTTTTTTGTCCATTTTGCCTGTCTCTGCCATTTGACTGGAGTGTGTAATTCATTTATATTTAAAGTTATTACAGGACTTTCTGCTGCCATTTTGCCATTTAGCCTTTGTATGTCTTATACGCTTCTTGTCTCTCACTTCTGTTAATGCTTACTTTTATATTTATTTGCTTTTTTGTGTTGTACCATATTGAGTGGCTTCTCATTTCTATCTGGATATATCTTCTATGTATTTTGTGTGTGTGTGTGTGATTACCTGGGAGTTAAAATTTAACATGTCCAATATATAACTGCCATTTTTGGTTTGATACCAACCTAACTTCAATAGCATGCACATATATTTTTTCTATACCCCTCTGTCCCCCCACCACTTTTTCATACTTGTTACCACTTATATCTTTGTGCATTTGTATTCCAAAAACATAGATTTATCATTACTTTTTTTATTTTTAGGGAATGTAAAGAACTTTTTTTTTAATTGTTTAACCACATTTTTTAAAAAAATTATTGAAATATATCAGTCATACATAAACAAAACATGCATAAATAACAAGTGTAGAGTAACAGTTGTGACCTTACAAAACAAACATACAAAATATCATACAGGGCTCTCATACCTCACCAATAACTTGCATTGTTGTAAAACATTTTTAACTAATGATTAAAGAACAATTTATCATTATTTTTTATGCATTTGCATTTTAGCACCTATAATAAGTAAAAAGTGGAGGTACTTATCAAACAATATACTATAATAATACTGGCATTTATAATTACTCAAATGGTTATCTTTTTGCAGGATTTTATTTCTTTATGCTGCTTTGACCTACAATCTAATATCCTTTCCTTTCATTTGAAAGAACTCCTTTTAGCATTGCTTGTAGGGCAGGTCTAGCAATAATGAACTCCCTCAGCTTTTGCTTATCTGAAATTGTCTTAATCTCCCTCTCATTTTTGAAAGAGAGTCTTGCCAGATATAAAATTCATGGCTGGCCATTGTTTTCCTTCAGCACTTTAAGTATTTCAACCCACTGCCTTCTTGCCTTCATGGTTTCTGATGAATAATCAGCACTAAATCTAATTGGGATTCCCTCCTTTGTAAAATGTTTATCTCTTGAAGCTTTGAGAACTCTCTCCTTGTCCTTTGAATTTGATAGTGTGATCAATATATGGAATGGTATCTTTTTCTTCATGTTTATCCTGCTTGGTGTTCTCTGGGCTTCTTGGATGTGCATATTCATGTTTTTTGCTAAGCTTGGGAAATTCTTTGTTAATATTTCTTTGAATATTCCTTATGCCCCTTTCTTTCTTCTCCTTCTGGGACTCCCATAATGCATATATTGGGTGCTAGATGGTGTCCCAGAGGTGCCTTAAGTTATTTTCCCTTTTAATATATATTTTTTTTCTTTCTGTTCCTCAAAGACAAGTGTCTTGTCTTTAAGTTAATTGATTCTTTCTTCTGTTAGCTCCATTCTTCTCCTGAAACCCTCCTGGGCATTTTTCTTTTCAGTTATTGTGGTCTTCAACTCCAGTAATTATGTTTAGTTCCTTTTTCAAATTTCTATCTCTTTGCTTAGACTCTCATATTACTCACTTATTGTTTACTGATATCCTTTAGTCCTTTCTCTGTATTTTACTTCATCTCCTTGAGCATTTTTAAGATAATTATTTTAAAGGCTTTGTTTGGTGTGTCCTCTTTCTCATCTTTTTTTTTTTTTTTTTTTTTTTTAAGTTTTTAAAATTTTTTTATCCCCCCCCCCTCATTGTTTTTTGCACTTGCTGTCTGCTCTCTGTGTCCATTCACTGTGTTCTTCTGTGTCTGCTTCTCTTCTCTTTAGGCAGCACTGGGAACCGATCCTAGGACCTTCCAGTGGGAGAGAAGCACTTAATTTCTTGTGCCACCTCAGCTCCCTTGTCTTCCGTGTCTCTTATAGTCTCTCCTCTGTGTCTCTTTCTGTTGCATCATCTTGCTGTGCCAGCTCTCCTTGCCGACCAGCTCTCCACGTGGGCCAGCTCTCCTGTGTGGGCCAGCACTCTCGCATGGGCCAGCATTCGGCATGGGCCAGCTTGCCTTTCACCAGGAGGCCTGGGAATTGAACCCTGGACCTCCTATGTGGTAACCCAATCGCTTGAGCCATATCTGTTTCCCTTCTTCATTTTTTTTTTCCTGGATTTTTATCCTCTTCTTTTGGATGGGTCACCATTTCCTATTTCTTTGTTTATCTTGTACTCTTTTGTTGCATGCTGTACGTTTTAATCTTTTGAAATGTTAACCCTGGGATTTATTCCCTGATATATCTGTTTCTTGGTTTTGTAACCAGCTTGTGATAAGACCAAGATTTTCTTGGACTTCAGCCTTCCTAACAGGAAGGGCTGCCCAAGACAAGTATAGTGTGCAGGGTTTCTCTGTCTTTCTGGCCCTCTGTCTTGCCCAGGGCTTTTGCTTGTTAATTGTTTTGGAGTTCTCCTGTTTACAGAAGTTTGGTTGTCCCCTCTGTTTCCCATGGACAGACCTCCCTCTCCCAGATGTTTGCATCCAAAGAGGCCTTTGCCCCAGACCTTCAGCCTTTATAGTTTTTTACACTCCTTTCACTGTCTCAAGCTGTTTTTATCTGCAAGGCACATTCTGGGGGGAGGGCACAATGGAGAGGACTTTCCCAAGTCAGTCTTTCCCAGCTGAAATAGGGCCAGAGACTCATGAAAGGGTCACAGACGGGCTCCAAAGTAGTCTGGGGATGAGATCAGGAAAGGCACCATGAGCTTCTCCAAAGCCCCCCAAAGTTGAGCTTTTCTGGCCTGCCCAGCAAATGTAGCCCTTCAGCTCACTGTCCCCCGAAGCCCTGCAGAAACACAGTATCTTTAAGTCTCCACCACCATAACCTGTCTGGTATGGGTTGAAACAATGGCTGCTGCTGCCCTTGTCTGGGGTACGTTGAAACAATAGCTAACCTCAGAGCCAGGCCCCCGGTGATCCGATTTGCTAATCAAAAGCCATGATCAGTGATCAGCCATGCCTACCCTTGTACTTGGGAAAGAGGATTGGAGCTGGTCCCTTTCTGTCACCAGCAGCTAGCCAGAGGCTGAACTCCACAGTGGCCTGCTGTGAGAGTAGGGGCATGAGTAATGGTGGCTGCTGTGCAGAAAGAGCGATTTATTGTTCTTTAACATAATTAGCAGCTTCTTCCTCACACTCTTCCTTGGATCTTCTGGCCTCTGGAGTTTCAATATATTGTTTCAGACAGCTCCTGCCTATTTAAAAGTTGTTTTGGTGGAATGACTGAGTCTTGGAGCTCCCTACTCTGCCATCTTCCCACAATCCTCCATGAAATGCACATAGTCTTTTACCCAGTAATTTCACTTCTGGTAAATTATCCTATGGATATACTTGCAGACATGTGCAAAGATATATTTATTAGAGTGTTCACTGCAACTTTGTGTGTGCATGCTTGTGTGTAAGAGAGATAGAAAGAGAAAGGATATCACCTAATTTCCCATAAGTAGAAGAATCATTACATAGATCATAGATTACTGTACATCCATTCTGCTATTGCAAGAGTGAGGGCGGTCTCCATCTCCTAATGTGCAGTGGTTTCTCTATATTTTGAAAAGTGGGGAAAAAAGTTAAACAGATTTTATAAAATTAGGTTGGAATATGCAATAATAATGGCTGGAAAACAAGAATGTGTGAAAATTGATTATTTTGGGGTGGGAAGAAGGGGGGAGGAGTGGCTTATACCTTTCATATTTTCTTCACTGTGTGTGGATTTTTAAAAATATCATGGGCACATATCACATTTAAAATGAAATACTCATTTGAAAAATGCGCCAAAAAATCCCTTTAAATCACTAGGTCTCCTAATACACTTTAAAAAATACCCATTTATAAAAATTTTATTTATTCACTCTTTTTTTTCCTGGAGCACATCTACTGCATTAACGTATGCCAATAAGTTTAAATGACCCATCACCAATGGGTTTCTACAAGGACTTTCTTCTTCACTGGCCATTTACTCTGCTATGGAAACTAACAAATCACCAGGGAGTTGGAGTCTCCCAACCTAAATGATTAGAAACCTTTCAATACCCTCAATGAAAACAGGCTCATTTGAAATGAAATCTGAGATTACAAATGATTGTTTGAGGACTCTGTCCCATTCTGGATTACCAAACGGAATCTCCCAAATGTGGCTGATCATAAAAACTCCTGGGGTGCTTTTTTTAAGCAAAGAGATTCCTTTATCACCCCACCCCTATTGTGACCTAGTAAAATCAGGGCTGGTCCCCTTTTTGTTGTTGCTGTTAATTCTCAAGACAGTTGTAATACAGAGCCAGTTTAGGCAACTCCTGTCTTGTAGCATTTGGAAATCCTCCATTTCTATCTTAGAAATTACTATGCAGTGGTGCAAGTAATTCCCTAAAAGATGTTAATCTGAGAATAGGAGTCCCTAGTTATTGGCTCAGCAATGGGAACATGTTTATAGTTGCCAGAAGTCTGTTGACATGCAGAGGGAATGAGCAAGTGAGGGCAGTATTCCTTCAGCTTCTGCAATACAGGGTTTCAGCCACAGAGAAAGCCTCCTAAAAAATCACAGCTATGTCATCTATTGAGCTACAATTATAGGAGGCAGGGATGATGAGAGTTGGTTAAAGCAGCACTTCCTGACAGTGTGAAGAAATAGTTTGTCAAGGTGGCCTAGATGGAAGCAGGGAGCCCTTTCTGAAATAATTTCTCCTAATGTCTACCTTGATCAAAGATGTGCTTATAGTTCACTAACTAGAGATGGACATCCGTCTTGGAGGAAACTCAGTTTGGCCTTGAAAGTACAGTAGCAGACACCCTATTCCCCCATGCTGTGCCATCCAAAACATCATCCAGACACTGGGCCGACCTGGGCTTGGCATCAAGGGAACTGCCTTTCAATATCTTTCATTGTTTTTTTCTCCCTGGTGGGGATTTCATCTGTTTTTCTTTGGCTCACATTCATTTAAAACAAAAAAGCATACTTGCTGGCTCTGCCTGTCTCTCCAGATTAATCTCTCACTGTCCCCACCATTTTTGTCCCCTTAGCTCTGACTCTCCTGAACTACTTGCAGTTCCCTGAATGTCCCAACCTGCTCCACTCTCTGACTTGACCCATGTATTCCTTTACTCCCCCTGGAAATTCTTTCCTTCCCTTTTTTAAGCTTAGCTGACTCCTACCCTTCAATTCCAATTCATCCTGAAGGGGAGGCCTTCTCTCACCCATGTACAAGCTTAGGTCCCCTTGGGGCACCCTGGCATCCTTCCAACCTCATCTTCAGTAATTATTCCCTTTACTCTCTAAGAAATAGATTTGTTTGTATTTACACAGTATATCTCTGGAGGATATGCTAGAAATTAATAACAATTTTTTGGGCAGTTGACCAGCTGGGGGATAAGGGTAGGAGGGAGATGCTGCATAGTTTTATTCCTTTTGAATGTCTAAATTATATAAGTTTATTACCTATTCCAACCAACACAACTCAATTCTAAAAACAAGAATAAGACATCTACACTCTAGGAGAAATTCTATCTTATACTATTCTCAGATTAACATCTTTTAGGCAGAGTTCTCTGTCACTTTCAAAAACATTATTTTTAAAATCCCAAGAAATATGCAAATTTCCATCATAAATGCCAATGCAAATGAGTCTTTCTTTTACAATGCTTCTCTGACATAAAACTCATGTAATTTCCATTCTGGTCTTAAATGTGTTATAAGTTGAATTAAAAAAGTATTCTGGGTGTGCTACAAACCTGAAGAGGGCCAATCATTCACAAAATGTGGGCTTGAGGTGCTTTTGAATTAGGGATGTTAGATTTTGCTGAAGAGGGTAATTAGGGTGAACAACCATCCCATTTTTCTGGGACTTTCATTTCTAAAACTGGACAAGTCCCATGCAGACCAGGATAAGTTGGTCCCCAGACATTCATCCAAATAGAACAGAGGCCTAACCAATCAGAATGAACACTGGCCCAAAGAGAAGGGATGCTTGATGCAAAACCACAGGCCGGGTACCAGTGCATGGCAACTGATTGCCAGACCTGGTTCTATAGCTCCCTCCTCATCTTTCCAGAAACATTTTTCCTCAACTCTATGACATTTTACTTTAAATTTCATAATGAAATAAATGGCATAAAGAAGGAATTCCAGGAAGTGAATGTGGCTCAAGCAATTGAGTGCCCGCCTACCACAGGGGAGGTCCCGGGTCCAGTTCCTGGTGACTCCTAAAGAAGATGAGCAAGACAGCTAGCTGACATGATGGGGTGGCATGGCGAGCTGACGCAACAAAAATGACACAATGAGATAATGCAACGAAGAGACACAACAAGGAAATACAATGAGAGATACAAAAAGCAGGGTGCGGCGGTGGCTCAAGTGATTGGGGGCCTCCTTCCCACATGGGAGGTCCTGGGTTCAGTTCCTGGTGCCTCCTAAAAAGAAGACAAGCACACAATAAACAGACACAGAGAGCAGACAGTGACCCCCCCCCCCCGGGGGGGGGGCCAATAAATAAAATACATATATTTTTTTTTTAAAAGGGAATTCTTGTGACATCTGATGCTGCTATGTTCTTCACTGATGCCAGAAGATTTATTACCTTTAATGTTACATGCAAAATAAATCTTATTTTTAACTCTAGACCCAAAAAGAAAATATACCATTCTGACATTTTTTTCTGAAGTAGTCGAAAGCATACTAAGTGAAGAACCACTGAATATTATTGTCATACTATGGCAGAAAAAAGTAATTAAAAAGTAAATTAACAGATGAAAATAATGAGTTTGTGAGAGGGAGGGGCATAAAGGCCCATAAAAAGGATTCAAGCTGAGAAAACAGGAAAGAAGATTAATTTCAGTTAGAAGTTGTTTTCTAGAGCTCATTGCACTTTTAGCCTAAAACTGAAATGCATGCTTGTTAAGGCATTCCAGACTTCATTAACCAGGAATCTGTGTACATAAGAGTGACAGTGAACAAATAAATGTGGGGAAGCAAAATAAATAAGTTTTTCAAAATTAATTGTCTTTTAGCATTAGTTGACTAACTAGCTAAAGAGGCAACCCCAAAAAGCCAATCTATGAAGAAGTTTTCCTCTTTGATGCTTTGTTCCCTGTTCATAATTGGATTTCCTCATTTCTGGAACCTATAAATAAAGGGAGCCATTTCATGCATTCTATGAATCTTTGCAAAAAGATGAAAGCTTCAGACTGGAGATTTTGTTTATAGAGATCACACAGAACTTTTTTTTCTTTTTTTTTTCTGAGGTACCAGGGCCGGGGATTGAACCTGGGACCTTGTATTTGGGAAGCAGGCACTCAACCACTTGAGCTACATCTGCTCCCCTTGCACAAAACTTTTTTTTTTTTTTTTTTTAAGATTTCATTTATTTATTTACCCCACCCTTACTACTTGTGCTCTCTGTATGCATTTGTTTTGCGTTTTCCTGTGTCTCTTGTCTCCCCTTGTTGTGTCATCTTGCTGCGCCAGCTCACTGCGCCGCACAGGCCAGCTTGCCTTTCACCAGGAGACCCCAGGAATCGAACCTGGGGCCTCCCATATGGTAAACGGGAGCCCAACCAATTGAGCCACAGCTGCGTCCCTGCACAAAACTTTTTAAGATGGTTTACCTTGGCCATTTCCTGCTGGTTTTGAGGGGCCCGAGCAAGAATTCTTCACATGGAAACCTTTCTGAAGGTACAAAATCATGAAATTGCAAAATTTTGTGTTTGTAGATCCATGTGCATTTTCCTGGGGGAAAGGATTCAGTTTTCTTTATAATTCTTAAAGAGTTCTGTCATTCTCAAAATGCTTAGTAAAAATTGAAGTACCGCACAAAAGTGGTCCCCTCTCTCTGCCTCTCCTTCTCCTTCTTCCTCTCTTTCTCTTTCACATTTTCCTCTCTCTCTGTTGCTCTCTCTTAGAAATCTGCTGATGAGACAATATTCTTAACAAAAAACATCAGAAGTCTCAAGTGAAACTTTCAGCTAAATCTTTTAAACTTACCAAAGGCAACCAGTTGTATAAGAGCAGTTATTCAGTATGTAGGTACCAAATCTCTTAGGTATAAATCTAAGGTCCTTGATAGGGCTTTCTGTTTGTATTACTTGCAAAAGTCAGAATCCAGCTCTGTAGGCAGAGAAAATGATGCTACTTTTTAATTTACTTATCTCCCCCCACCCCCCACCCCCATTGTTTACGCTCACTGTCTGCTCTCTGTGTCTGCTTGTCATCTTTTTTTTTTTTAGGAGGCACCAGGAACCAAATCCATGTGGTAGGCGGGTGCCCAACTGCTTGAGCCACATCCGCTTCCCGTTGCTACTTTTATGTCTTATCTATTGGTAGCACAGATAACTATATCCTATAGATAAGTAGACAGGCAGGCCTGCCCACAGAATGGCTCGGAATAGGTGAGGAAGTTTGCATAGCAGCTAAGAATTCTTCAGTGGGAAAAAAACTAGATGTCAATACTTTTCCTCTCCAGTTTAAGTACATTTCTAATGGATTGGGGCAGCCTCAAATGAAGCCAACTGATGGAGAAAAAATGGCAGCCCTCTCCAAAGATGAAAGGAACATTCACTAACAGTGATGTCCAAACTGGTAACTTGGATTCCATATTATGTCAGAAAAACTATCCAAAACTTAGAAATAAGGAAGAGATTACTGGAGTTTCTTTCAGAGAAGTGTTGGGTTGACTTTCTATTTTCTGGGTCATTTTACAATGCAGTAGGGGCAGAGATTAACTTGTAGATTACTGTCTCATTGAGATAACTCTAAAGCAGGGGTTCTTAACCTTTTCTGTTCCATAGACCCCTTTGCCAGTCAGGTGAAATCCACAGACCCCTTCCTAGAAGGTAGCAGCAAATAGTTTTATGACACTCAACATTGGCATGTCTTTAAATTAAATTTTAGGATTATTCAAAATTACGTTTTACAACTTTCCCATAATTTCAACTGATAACCTAACACAGTTCAACATCTGTTCAAATGGTCATTTTTGGCAAACATTTTAGAAATTCGAGTTTTCCCACAGTGTCATAAAATCATCTTTGCCATCCTTACCAAGCTTTTTTGCAGACAATTATCCACTGCACGCAGAACACGCTACATCAAAATAAAAATCGTACTAAGTCCACACTATACTGTGATATATTTAATAAATATATTACACCTGCACCAACACATCCCCACAAGAATAATGTTTTTAAATGCATAAAATAAAATTACAAAGGAAATCAGTTACATATATTGAAGTACAGTTACTAAAATAAAAAACATATGCTATAATACTATACGTATGTGCTTCTTTCTTAACACATTAAATAATAATCCAATACATCAAAAATATAGGAAAGTTAAAGTTAAATTTTATTTTTTAAAGACATGTCAATGTTCAGACTGTTGTTGTTTATCTTAAGAACATTAAACCATGGTGTAGTATTTGATAAGGAAACATGCATATCTTTTTGGACATCTAATTGAGTTAATTTTTTTCAGTTCAATCTCATGGAACCTCTGAAGTCTTTTCACAAACCCGGGTTAAGAACCCCTGCTCTAAAGGTTATATTTTTTGGCCCTGTTGACATGAATGAGTTTTGTATCTAACCCAACAATCTTATACTAAAATTGACCATAAATATCTAGCTCCTCAAATGTTCTTTGAACTGTTTTTAACATATTACTGACTCCCTTATTGATCAGTTGAATTATCTCACACATTCATTTTATATTTGCATAAGAGTTATGATTTTACCTTTTTGAAAATTATATTTTAACATTATGATCATAGATTTTAGGGAAGTGTCTCCCAACCAGACTGGAATCATTTGGAAACCCTGGGCCCTAGCCCCAGAGATAGATTTAATTGGTCTGGGGTGTAGTCTGAATATTGGGTTTTCTTTAAAGCTTCCCAGGTAATTTTAACTGCACTCATTGTTGAGAATACAGTATGAGGAGAAGCCTAATTATTATTATTATTATTTAAACTTTATTTTGTACATTTAATAATTGAAAATATAAACAATTAAAAACTAAAAACTAAACACAGATGAATAAATATATATATTTCTCAATGAAATGTAATGGATACATATAGAAGTTTTTTTGAATCAAGCAATATGTTACACAATATATTTGGTTCATAGTAATGCATTCATACAGTATTTGTCCTTTTGTGCCTGGCTTGCTTTGTTCAACATAATGTCCTCCAGGTTAATCCATGTTGTCATATGCTTATGACTTCATTTCTTCTTACAGCTGCATAATGTGAATAGACCACAGTTTGTTTATCCATTCTTCTGTTGATGGACACCTGGGTTGTTTCCAACTTTTGGCAATGGTGAATAATGTTGCTATGAACATCGGTGTGCAGATGTCTGTTCATGTCACTGCTCTCAGTTCTTCTGGGTATATACCCAGTAGTGGTATTGCAGGGTCTCATGGCAAGTCTATATTCAACTTCTTTAGGAACTGCCAAACAGTCCTCCACAGTGGTTGTACCATCCTGCATTTCCACCAACAGTGAAGAAGTGTTCCTATCTCTCCACATCCTCTCCAACACTTGTAGTTCTCTGTCTTTTTAATACTGGCCATTCTGAAAGGTGTGAAATGATATCTCATTGTAGTTTTGATTTGCATTTCCTTAATCATGAGTGATGTTGAGCATTTCTTCATGTGGTTTTTTTTGCCATTTGTATTTCTTCTTTGGAGAAATGTCTACTCAAGTCTTTTGCCCATTTTTTAATTGGGTCATTTGTCTTTTTATTGTTGAGTTGTAACATCTCTTTATATATCCTGGATATTAAACCCTTATCAGATATGTGATTTCCAAATATTTTTTCCCATTGAGTTGGCTGCCTTTTGACAAGTCCAGTGAGGTACAAAAGTGTTTAAATTTGAGGGGGTCCCATTTATCTATTTTTTCTTTTGTTGCACGTGCTTTGGGTGTAAGGTCCAAGAAACCACCACCTACTACAAGGTCTTGAAGATGTTTCCCTACATTTTCTTCTAGTAGTTTTATGGTCCTGGCGTTTATATTTAGATCTTTGATCCATTTTGAATTGATTCTTGTATAGGGGGTGAGATAGGGGTCCTCTTTCATTCTTTTGGTTATAGATATCCAGTTCTCCCAACACCATTTGTTGAAGAGACTGTTTTTTTCCTGTTAGCATAGACTTGGTAGGTTTGTCAAAAACCAGTTTACTGTATAGGTGCGGGTTTATTTCTGGGTTCTCCATTCCACTGAACGATGTGTCTATCTTTATGCCAGTACCATGCTGTTTTTTTTTTTTTTTTCAAAGATTTAATTTATTTATTTATTCATTTATCCCCCCCTTGCTGCTTGTGCTCGCTGGGTCAGCTAACCACGCCGTGTGGGCGGGCTTGCCTTCACCAGGAGGCCCCGGGAACCGAACCCTGGGCCTCCCATACGGTAAACGGGAGCCCTACTGACTGAGCCACAGCCGCTTCACTACCATGCTGTTTTGATCACTGTCGCTTGTTATATGTTTCAAGGTCAGGCAGTGAAATTCCCCCCACGTTGTTGTTCTTTTTTAGAATGCTTTTGGGTATTCGGGTGCACTTATCCCTCCAGATGAATTTGGTAATTGCCTTCTCTAATTCTGTAAAGTAAGCTGTTGGGATTTTGATTAGTATTGCACCGAATCTATAAATCAGTTTGGGTAAGATTGATATCCTCATGATATTTATTCTTCCAATCCATGAACATGGAATGACTTTACATTTGTTTAGGTCTTTTTACATTTCTTTTAGCATTGTTTTGTAGTTTTCTGCATATAGGTCCTGTACTTCTTTGGTTAAATTAACTCCTAGGTATTTGAGTCTTTTTGTTGCTATTAAAAATGGAATTTTCCCCCTGATTTCCTCCTCAGGTTGTTCAGTACTAGTGTACAAAAACATTACGATTTTTGCATGTTGATCTTGTATCCTGCCACTTTGCTGAACCCATTTATTAGCTCAAGTAGCTTTGTTGTGGATACTTCAGGATTTTCTAAGTACAGGATCATGTCATCCACAAACAGTGAGAGTTTTATTTCCTCTTTTCCTATTTGGATGCCTTTAATTTTTTTTTTCTTGTCTAATTGCCTTAGCTAGAACTTCTAGTACAATGTTGAATAACAATGGTGATAATGGGCATCCTTGTCTTGTTCCCGATTTTAGAGGGAAAGCTTTCAATATTTCCCCATTGAGTATGATGTTGGCTGTGGGTTTTTCATATGTGCCTTTTATCATATTGAGGAATTTTCCTTCTATTCCTATCTTTAGAAGTGTTTTTATCAAAAAAAGATGCTGGATTTTGTCAGATGACTTTTCTGCATCGATTGAGATGATCATGTGGTTTTTATCCTTCAATTTGTTAATGTGGTATATTACATTGATTGATTTTCTTATGTTGAACCAGCCTTGCATGCCAGGAATAAATCCCACTTGGTCGTGATGTATAAGTCTTTTGATATGCTGTT
This sequence comes from Tolypeutes matacus, assembly GCA_026826555.1. Lineage (NCBI taxonomy): Eukaryota > Metazoa > Chordata > Mammalia > Cingulata > Chlamyphoridae > Tolypeutes > Tolypeutes matacus. Next base: position 16,097,301 of record JAKSZT010053825.1, read on the forward strand.
GGATTGGATTTGCAGGTATTTTGTTGAGAATTTTCGCATCTATGTTCATTAGATTGTTCTGTAATTTTCTTTTCTTGTAGCATTTTTATCTTGCTTTGGTATTAGGGTGATGTTGGCTTCATAAAATGTGTTGGGTAATTTTCCCATCCTCTTTAATTTTTTGGAAGAGTTTAAACACAGGATTGGTGTTCATTCTTTTCGAAATGCTTGGTAGAATTCACCTGTGAAGCCACATGGTACTGGACTTTTCTTTGCTGGGAGATTTTTGATGATGGATTCAATCTCCTTAAATGTGATTGGCTTGTTAAGTTCTTGTATTGCATGTAGCGTATAGTGTAGGTTGGTTGTGCATTTCTAGAAATTTTTCTATTTCATCTAGGTTGTCTAGTTTATTGGCATATAGTTTCTCGTAATATCCTCTTATGATTCTTTTTATTTCTGTGAGGTCATTTGTAATTCCCCCCCTTTCATTTCTGATTGTATTTATTTGCATCTTCTCTCTTTTTTTCTCTGTTAGTTTAGCTAGGGGTTTGTCAATTTTATTGATCTTCTCAAAGTACCAGCTTTTGGTTTTGTTGATTTTCTCTATTGTTTTTCTGTTTTCATTTTCATTTATTTCTGCTCTAATCTTTATTATTTCTTTCCTTCTTTTTGCTTTGGGATTGGTTTGCTATTCTTTTTCTAGTTTCTCTAGTTGTTCAGTTAAATCTTTTAGTTTAGCTCTTTCTTGTTTTTTAATATAGGCATTTAGGGCTATAAATTTCCCTCTCAAGACTGCCTTTGCTGTATCCCATAAGTTTTGATACGTTGTGTTCTCGTGTTCATTTATCTCAGTATATTTACTGATTTTACTTTCAATTTCTTCTTTGACCCACCGGTTATTTAGGAGCGTGTTGTTCAGTCTCCACACATTTGTGAAGTTACTTTTTTCCTGTCTGTTATTGATTTCTAGTTTCATTCCATTATGATCTGAGAAGGTGCTTTGCATAATTTCAATCTTTTTATATTTATTAAGAGCTGTATTGTGACCTAACATGTGGTTTATCCTGGAGAAAGATCCATGGACACTTGAGAACAATGTATAACCTGCTGAGTTTGGATGCAGTGTTCTGTATATGTCTGTTAGGTCTAACTTGTTTATCATATTGTTCAAATTCTCTGTTTCCTTGTTGATCTTTTGTCTAGTTGTTCTACCTAATGATGTGAGTGGGGTGTTGAAGTCTCCAATGATTATTGTAGAGATGTCTATTTCTCCCCTCAGTTTTGCCAGAGTTTGTCTCATGTATTTTGGGGCACTCTGGTTAGGTGCGTAGATATTTATGACTGTTATATCTTCCTGGTGGATCATCCCTTTTATTAATATATAATGGCCTTCTGTATCTCTTATAACTTTTTTGTATTTAAAGTCTGTTTTGTCTGATATTAGTATAGCTATCCCTGATCTTTTCTGATTACTATTTACGTGGAGTATCTTTTTCCAACCTTTCACTTTCAGCCAGTTTGTATCCCTGAGTCTGAGGTGAGTTTCTTGTAAGCAGCATATGGATGGCTCATGTTTTTTTATCCATTCTATCAACCTGTATCTTTTGATTGGGGAACTTAATCCATTCACATTCAATGATATTACTGTAAATGCACTATTTACTTCCTCCATTTTATTCTTTGGTTTTCATACATCATCTTGTTTTTGTCTGTTTTTTACTCTTTGGTTATCCTTTCTGCTATTCTTTCCTCTATACTCCCCTCCAAGCCTCTCTCTCCTGTCTTTTTCTTTCAGGTTCTAAGGCTTCCTTTAATATTTCCTGCAAAGGTGGATTCTTTTTTGTAAACTCTCATTAGTTTCTGTTTGTTTGTGAATATTTTATACTTACCTTCATATTTGAATGACAGTTTTGCTGGATAAAGAATTCTCGGGTGGCAGTTTTTCTCTTTCAGTGTCCTAATTATATCATACCACTGTCTTCTCGCCTCCATGGTTTCTGAAGAGAAATCTGCACTAAGTCTTATTGGACTTCCCTTGTACGTGATCATTTGCTTCACTCTTGCTGCTCTGAGAATTTTCTCTTTATCTTTGATATTTGACATTCTGAGTAGTGTGTCTTGGCATAGGTCTATTTGGATTTATTCTCATTGGGGTACAGTGTGCTTCTTGGACATGTAAGTTCATTTCTTTCATGAGAGTTGGGAAATTTTCAGCTATTATTTCCTCAAATACTCTTTTTGCCCCTTTTCCCTTCTCTTCTCCTTCTGGAACTCCCATGACACGTATGTTCTTGCGTTTTGCATTGTTATTCAACTCTCTGAGCCCCTGCTCAATTTTTCCCATTCTTTTCTCTCTCTGTTCTTTTCTCTCTTCAATTTTAGCTGCTCTGTCTTTGGTATCACTTATTCTTTCTTCTTTCATTTCGAGTCTGCTGTTGTATGCCTCAAATGTGTTTTTTTTTTTACCAAGAGGTCTGGGGATTGAACCCAGGTTCCTCCATATGGGAGACAGACGCCCAACCATTTGAGCCATCTCCGTCCTCCCTCAAATGTGTTTTTGGTCTCACCTATTGTGTCTTTCATTCCTATGAACTCTGTTATTTTCTGTTCAGGATTTCAAATTCTTTGCATTCGCTCAATGTGTTCTTTATACCATTTATCTCTTTAATTATATTGTCTTCCAACTCATTAATTTGATTTTGGAAATTTGTGCTCATATTGCTGATTAGTTCTTTCAAATTCTGCATCTCTTTTGGGACTTTGATGTACTCCTTTTCTTGGGCCATGTCTTCTATTTTCTTAGTATGGCTGATAATTTTTTGCTGGTGTTTAGGCATCTGGTTAGGATGTAGTTTACTCAGATGCTCAATCTCTTTCTCTTTTATTGGGATTTAGCGGCAGAAGGCTGTACGTTACCACAGCTCTTTGATTTTTGGCTCAACCTGGATTGTTAGGATTGTCCTGATAATTGCTCAAAACTGTGCGCTGGACCCAGTAATTGGTTGTAGAGTCGCTTCCTAGGGTCTTGGGCAGGGAGGCTATAGAGGCCAGAAAAAGCCTCTCCTACTTATTTTTAATTTTCTTGTGTGCACTTCCTTGGTCTGCCTTGAGATGGCACTCTTTGGCATCTTTCATTTCAATGCCTGGTCGGAGTATATTTGTTGTAACACAGACCAGATCAATGTGATAGAGCTTCCTGTCTGGAGGCTAGAAGCCTTGTAATTCAAACTTTCTCTGAGACAGTTCTCCAGCCTTCTCTGGCAGCCCCCTCCCTTTTCCCAGCTAGGAAATATTTCCACTCCCCTCTGAGTCCTCAACAATCAGTCCCTGTTAGTAGAGAAGGAGATTGGGAGGGTTGTGTCTTTTTAGCCCCTTGTAGGCTCCAAGGCAAACAATGGTGCAGCCCCACCTGGCCTGGAAGGGCTCTTGGGACACTGCAGACCAAATTTGTGAGTCAAAAGCTGAGTCAGCCTTAGGCTGTGTCCCTCTCTCTCCCCTTTCCTGTGGAGTCCTCAACAATTAGTCCAGGCTAGAAGAGAGGGAGATTGCGAGGGTGATCGGATTTCTCCCATCCTTTGCCAGCTCCCGGGGCAAACCATTGTGTGGTCTCACCTGGCCTGGAAGGGCTCGTGGGGCTCTGCAGCCCAAATTTGTAGGTCAGAAGCTAAGTGAGACCTAGGCTGTGTCCCTCTCTTTCCCCTTTCCTGGGGTGGTAGATCTCTGGAGCCCCCTTTGTCAGTAGTCGCAGGCCCAGAGGCCTGAGAGTTCTAAAGAGTCCTTGGTGTGGGGGAGGGTCCCAGCAGCAGCTGCCGCTGGTTCCAACTCACAGTTCTGTCGTCACAATTTCCCTCTTTTGTCCCTCTCTCCTCTGGGTGGTGTGCAGCCTTCATCTGCTGTCCCAAACCCTAGAAGATCTTTTTCGGGGCTGTTTCAGCCTGTCCTCTAGCTATTTTTCTGGAGAAGAGATTCCCGTGTCTTGCTAGTCTGCCATCTTCCCGGAAGTCCCAGAACTCCTCTAATTCTTGTGAAACTATTCTAACCCAGGCTCTTTGATGCTGGAGTTACTCTCCTTGGTAGAAATGTCTGTGTGTGGGTGTCACTGAAGAGATGTGACATTGTCCTGTGTTAGCCATGACCATTCCTAGGTGAAAGGACTATTAGGGAATGGGATATTTTTCTTGTGTATCATTCCATTCGTGCAGTTTCTTTCTGTTTAAGCAAATTGAAACTACATCTTTGCAATATACCACCAAAAGGGTAACACAGTCAATTGCTTCTACAGCAATGACAAGATAAACAACAATTCAAGGCTTAAGTGTCTCAGGTGGTAAATACATTAATAAACAAACAAACAAAATGCAATGAAGGAATGGATGGAGTAATAGTGGGAGCTTTGGGAGAAAATGTTGGTAGCCTTGGCAAGCATGTGAGGAAGATATTTTGACTATGGTTGATGGCTTCTCTGCTTTTGCAGAAAGAAATGAGCTTGACAAGGAGATTGGATTTGGAGCAATGTGGTGACACAGGGAAAGCCATTCACATTGGAAATCACTTTCTCAGAGCTCCTTCCTAACCATGTGGCCTCTCTCTTCCTACACTGTCTCTTCTACACACCTGTTCTTCGGGTAATTCCTTTTTTCTGCCCCTTCTCTTAGACTTTACAGCAGTTATGTATAGGGGTTGGGCACACAGGCTTTGGAGCCAGCCTGCCAGGATTTGTAGCCCAGCTCTGCCACCTACCAGATGTGAGATGTGGGCATGTTATTTAGTGCCTTAGCTTCCTCATCTGTAAAATGGGGAAAAATTGTATCCACTCTATAGAATCACTATGAGTTAATACACAAACACCCTTAAAATAGTCCCTGGCATAGAGTGAGTGCTCAATAAATGGTAGCTATTTTATTGCTATGTTGTCATTATTATTGCCCAGGACCTAGAGCCCTCAGCCAGAGTAACAGGTAGAGATGTCTGCAGCCCGTACAGGAGGAAGTCTCTAAAGAAGCATTTTTTGAGGAACTAGGAAGGATGAGTGGTCTTTGGCCATCAGTGAGAAATTCTGTGGAAAGGAAGTAGATTAGAAGGATCGGGTATCTCTTTAAGCTAGGTAGGTTCTGTCTCACTGCTGATTGGCCTGATAGATGCAGATTGCCCCTGGTAAATGGGGCTTTGTCTGGGGGAGGGTCAGCAGGCTTCCAAGGGGGTCTTTCATCCACCTTTCCGGCAACCATTCCTCCAGTACTCTCCCAGACCACCGTGGGTGACACGAAAGCTTTGCTTGTTCCCATGCCTGACACTTCTGCTGCGACACTGTGGCCATTCTCTTAGCTATGCAGTGATGTGGACAATACCTGACACTTCCCTTTTGCCCATAATTTCTCTTAACCCCCTGAGCAGACCATAGACCCCTATATATCTCAAGGCAGAGCAAATAGAAGTATAGAGGTAGGTGATTACAAGGTGGAGGTTCCAGCTCATTGATGAACCCAGATTCTTTCCATCCTTCTGGTCTGCTACCTTGGTATCAGCACAGCGTGTTTGTTCCCTGATGGTTGCAAGATGGTGGTAGCAGTAGCAAAAAGCAGCAATGTCTAGAAGCAGGAAAGGAAAGAGAGATTTCTCTAATTCATTTCTCTCGGTAGCTCAGGAAATTTCCCCATCTAGTTCCATTGGACAGGATTGGGTCACAGGTCCACACGCTAACTACAAGGAGGCTGGGAAATTGAGTATCTGAAATTTCAACTTTCCTTGGAATGTGGGGAGGGCCCTCCTGGCAAGAAATAAAGTTAAGAAAATGGCTGTTAGGCTGGCAACAAAAAGTGTTTGTACGTAGTGTAATACCACTTCTTGTTACATGATTGCTTTACATTCTACACTTGAGCAGATTAACATGTTTTGTAAAGACAAACTTTATTTACTTTAAGTTGCTACTGTCTGCAAACAAATCTTTCTGTCTCTCACTGACCCTCCATCAAACTAAGTCCTGATTCAATGTTGCCAGAGCTAGGGAGACCAATGTGTCTTCTTCTCCTAGGCTTCTATTGAATTTGTAGTCCCGGAAGAGCCAATATAATTTAATTAATCTAATAAAGGACAGCACAGGAATAGACTGCTATTGTGTTGCAATGCTCAAGGGGTGGCCTTGTATTTGCTTATTTTTTTAAAAAATTTTGATTAAAAATCCAATTAAACAAACAGGTTACAATGTCTAATTATCATTAATCTCAGAGAAGATAATTTTCATGCACTTATGAAAAAAATAGTCCAGTATCTTATCCAGTCTTGCATTACAGAAGTAAATTCACCAAGGAGCTCCTCTTTGTCTCTCACCAAGGTTCTATTCTGTCCCAATATTAGAAGATGTAACTTTTTAAAAATACATATTTTCCAATTCTTTGATCTGCTATTTATTGCTCAAACTTAAAAAAAATAATTATTTTGTTTAACAATGCATACTGGTTGTAAAGAAGATACAACTATATAACATTATAGAAATTAAAAGGTGAAAGTGCCCCTTCCCCCTCCCATCTCTCAGACTCCCTCGTCCTGACATCCCTCTTCCCAGAGCTGTCCACAGTTAACAATTTTGTTACTGCTCTAGGCCTATAGAGATGTACATATTCCCCTATAAAGTTGTGTGTGTATCTTAATTGTATAATACATTGTACAACTTTCTTTTCTCATTTAACAATATATCATGCAAACTTTCCATATCCTTATGTACTGATCTATTTTTTTTTTCATCATGATTAACTCATGTGTAAATAGGAGCTTTGAAGATGCTGTTAGTTAAGGTGTGTCCAAACTAAATGAAGGTAGGCTTTAATCCAATATGGCTGAAGCCCTTTTAAGCAAAGGAAATTGGTCAGAAAAAAGTCATGGTGAAAAGTCAGAAGACGGAAGTCAGTGGGACCCAGAGTAGAAAGGAGAAGACATTGCCATGTGATAGAAAAGCCAAGGACCCAAGGATCGCCAGCAGCTAACCCTAGAACACAACAGTCTTAAGGGAGAAAGCATCATCTTGCTGATGCCTTGATTTTGGATTTCTCCTCACCTCAAAACTGTGAGCCAATAAATTCCGTTTGTTTAAGCCAACCTTTTTTTTTTATTATTTTTTATTTGAGAAGTTGTGCGTTAACAAAACATCATGCATACCATACATGATACATGTTCATCATCCCACCACCAACAGCTTACAGTGTTGTAACACATTTGCTATGAATCATGAAAGAACATTGTCATATTACTGCTATCTACAGTCCGTAGCTTGTATTTGGTATATTTTCCCCACAAACCATCCTATTATTAACACCATGTATTGGTATTGTATATTTATTATAGTTCATGAAGAACATTCTCATATTCATACTGTTAACCACAGTCCATCATTCATCACTGGGTTCACTATGTTATATGGTCCCCTGCCTTGGACAACCCATCCAAAGTGTACACCAGTCGCTTTCAGTTCCATCACAGAGTTGTGCTGTCATCAGCTCAGGCCATTTCATAACATTTTCATTACTCCAAAAGGAAAAATCCCATGCTCCCTTATATCCCACTCATTGACCCTTAGCATTGATATAGTACCTTCTTTGCATTGCTGTAAAAATTTTACAATATAACAGTTAAATATAGTCTATATATGTTACATTAGTTGTATTTTCCTCATGTATCTCCATATTTTTTTTTTTTTTTTACTTTTTAAAGATTAATTTCTTTGAGTTAAGATATTTTTGAGATATAAAACTTCGTTGTCTAAACATTCGCTATATTAGAAATGATGCATGTGTCCCCAGAACTAGTTTTTCTCCCTAGGTCTGGTTTTTGGAATGCTGGTGATAAACTAACCATGATTTATTATATGACATACTGTATGGGAAATGACTGTAACTCTAGGTATCTTTGGTCAACCTTAAGAGATATAACAGGGGGACAGATGTGGCTCAAATGGTTGGGCATCTGTCTCCCATATGGAGGGACCTAGGTTCGGTCCCTGGGACATCCCGGTAAAAATTAAAAAAAGAAAAATATAGAAGGCGCATGGGCCACTAGGTCCTGCAAGTGGTTGGGCCGTCAGGCCCCGTCCATGGGTGCGCCGTTAGGTACCGTCTGCGGTTGAGCCATCAGGCCTCATGAGTGGGTGAGCCACCAGGTCCTGTGTGCAGTTGAGCTGCCAGGCCCTGCAAGCCATGCAGCAACATGATGACATAA
>JAKSZT010053825.1:16105590-16216726 GCA_026826555.1 Tolypeutes matacus
CTTTAAAAAATGTATAGGGGGGAAGCAGCTGTGGCTCAATCAGTAGGGCTCCCCTTTACCATATGGGAGGCCCCGGGTTCAGTTCCCGGGGCCTCCTGGTGAAGGCAAGCCCGCCCATGCGGCGTGGTTAGCTGACACAGCGAGCACAAGCAGCAAGTGGGGGGGGGATAAATGAATAAATAAATAAAATCTTTAAAAAAAAAAATGTATAGGGGAGTAAGATACAGACTATAGTTTGTAGTAATACTTTGACGATGCTTTTTCATGATATGTTAACAAATGTTTCACAGCAATGCGGGATATTTGTGGGGGGGTGATGTGTGGGAGCCCTGTATGATGTTATGCATGTTTGTTTTGTAAGATCACGATGTTTGCTGAACACTTATAGTTTCTGTATATTTGTGTATGAATGATATACTTCAACAAAAAAAAAAACAAAACTTAGTTGTATTTTTTAAAGCTATCATTCTTATAGACATTCTGTGGTTAAAAATTTTACTGTGCTGAATTAAAAAGGGTCATCTATGTTTTGCACTTCAACTTTATGAATCTCCATATTCTTAACACCTTGTAATAAAGGAACATTCTTGTATTTCTACTATTAACTACAATCATTATCCACCACTGAAATCACTATGTTATATAGTCCCTAGATAATCTTCTAGCTTTCTTTTGATTGACATGAACCTACCTAGACTACCACTTTTGGTCACAATCACATTTATAAATCAGCCATTTTGATTATACTCACTATAATGTGTTACCATCAACTCATCCTTTCCACACATTTACTTTTTTTTTTTTTTGAGGTACCAGGGCCAGGGATTGAGCCTGGGACCTCATATGTGGGAAGCTGGTACTCAACCATGGAGCCAAATCAGCTCTCCTGAGTTGGTTTTTTCATTTGTTTGATTATTGTGTTGTTTTTTTTTTTTTTAGTTGGGTTCAAGGAGGCACCAGGGATCAAACCAGGGACCTTCCATGTGGGAAGCAGGCACTTAATCGCTTGAGCCACATCTGCTCCCCTACATTTTAAAAATAGCTTTATACTCTCTATCAAATTATAGCTCCTCTAGACTTGGTATCCTCTCAATTTCTTGGTTAATGTTAACCAGATTCCCATACCAACTATTTATATTTTCTCTAATATCTTCTCTTCTTCACCTCCATGTCATGTACATCATGCTATTTATGTCTAAATATGTACATAAATAAGATCTAAATTTCAGCTGGTCATTATATTTTTCCCTATTTTTACCTTGACTATCCATCCTATCAAGTTAATACCATACTTAAGCATTGTATCTGTCTTCTGCAGATGTGTTATCTTTATCTTTTAATATATGCTACCTTATAAATAATATATCTAAATAAAATTTTCTTTTTCATAAAGCAGGCATGTTTTAAAAACAAATGAACAAAAACCTTCTAAGTGTCTTAACAATTAAAGAAATAGTGGAATTATCTACTTTTTTTTCCTAGCTCGCTGTTAGGACAAGATAAATCAGGAACAAAGAAGAAAGCTGTTTGGAGCTCTCCTCCAAAATCTTGATAACCCAATATTCTCTTTTTCATTTCTGTTTTAAGTGAAATTATATTATATGTTCTTCTAAGCCTTTTTTTAAAAATGTAGGCCCAGTGGGGCACGTACTGGCATGGCACTGGACCTCCCACACGGGAAGGAGGTGCTCAATCGTGTGAGCCACATCCACTCCTCATACTGTGTTGTGTACAGGCTTGCTGCCCCACTGCTCCTGCCTGCCCGGAGCTGCTGCCCCTGCCAACACCCCTTCCAGCTCTTGGCACTTTGAAATGAAGTTGTTTTCATTTCTGCAAGAAAACCTGCCCAGCAGATCAAGCAGAAGTGCGGCAGGAGATGGCAAAGTGGGAAGCCTCGGGCCACAAGCGGCTGCACCTGAGCATGGTTCTGGTAAGTGAGAACTCCACCAGCCACTCCTATGTCCTCAACAAGACCCTGGCAAAACATCTTCAAGACCTTGTAGTAGGTGGTGGTTTCTTGGACCTCACACCCAAAGCATGTGCAACAAAAGAAAAAAATAGATAAATGGGACCCCCTCAAAATTAAACACTTTTGCACCTCACAGGACTTGTCAAAAGGCAGCCAACTCAATGGGAAAAAATATTTGGAAATCACATATCTGATAAGGGTTTAATATCCAGGATATATAAAGAGATGTTACAACTCAACAATAAAAAGACAAATGACCCAATTTAAAAATGGGCAAAAGACTTGAGTAGACATTTCTCCAAAGAAGAAATACAAACGGCAAAAAAAAACACATGAAGAAATGCTCAACATCACTCATGATTAAGGAAATGCAAATCAAAACTACAATGAGATATCATTTCACACCTTTCAGAATGGCCAGTATTAAAAAGACAGAGAACTACAAGTGTTGGAGAGGATGTGGAGAGATAGGAACACTTCTTCACTGTTGGTGGAAATGCAGGATGGTACAACCACTGTGGAGGACTGTTTGGCAGTTCCTAAAGAAGTTGAATATAGACTTGCCATGAGACCCGGCAATACCACTACTGGGTATATACCCAGAAGAACTGAGAACAGTGACACGAACAGACATCTGCACACCAATGTTCATAGCAACATTATTCACCATTGCCAAAAGTTCGAAACAACCCAGGTATCCATCAACAGAAGAATGGATAAACAAACTGTGGTCTATTCACACGATGGAATATTATGCAGCTGTAAGAAGAAATGAAGTCATAAAGCATATGGCAACATGGATGAACCTGGAGGAAATTATGTTGAGCGAAGCAAGCCAGACACAGAAGGACAAATACTGTATGAATGGGTTACTATGAACCAAATATATTGTGTAACATATTGTTTGATTCAAAAAAAAATTTATATGTATCCATTACATTTAATTGAGAAATGTATACATTTAATCATCTGTGTTTAGTTTTTAGTTTTTAATTGTTTATATTTTCAATTATTAAATGTACAAAATAAAGTAAAAAAAACCCACAAACAAACAAAAAACAAGACCCTGGCAGTCACGGACGTGGGAATCATCAGTGAAACGATTTGAAACCAGCTTCGATTTCAGAGGAAGAATTGGTGAACTTGATCGATAAGCTAAATAATAATGACAATGTAGACAGCCTACTTGTTCAGCTGCCTCTTCCAGAGCACATTAATGAGAGAAAGATCTGCAAGGCTGTTTCTCCAGACAAGGATGTTGATGACTTTCATGTAACTAATGAAGGGAGAATGTGTTTGGACCAGTATTCTATGCATCCCGCTACCCCTTTGGGTGTGGTGGGAAATAAAACAAACTGGAATTCCAACCTTAGGGAAGAATGTGGTTGTGGCTGGAGAATCAAAAAATGTTGGAATGCCCATTGTGATGTCACTACACACAGACGGGGCCCACAAAGGTCCTGGAGGTGATGCCACTGTTACAATATCTCATGCTACACTCCCAAAGAACAGCTGAAGAAATATAAACTTCTTGCAGATATTGTGGCGTCCGCTGCAGGCATTTCAAATCTGATCACAGCAGATATGATCAAGGAAGGAGCAGCAGTCACTGATGTGGGAATAAATAGAGCTGAAGATCCCATAACCAGCGAGCCCAAGTTCGTCAGAGATGTGGGTTTTGAAGGAGTCGGGAAGAAAGCAGGTAACATCACTCCAGTCCCTGGGGACATAGGTCCATGACAGTGGCGATGCTCGTGAAGAATAGCATCACTGTGCGGAAAGCCCGCCATCGTGTTCTGATTTTCCTCCAGCACCTCCGGGGTGAGATGTGTTTACTGAGGAATCGCTGTTTCTTTCTCTAGTGCAGCAGGGTCGGGTATTTGAGCAAGAAGAATGAGGTCACCAAGTCCCCTCCCAGGGTGGAGAGCTGCGGTAGACGACATCTTAGCCACCTTGAGAAAGCCCCCCACCTCGAGAAAGCCCCCCACCTCCGGGCCCTCTGAACTCCGCTGCGGTGGTCCCAACGGCGGCTGCCAGGGGTGTGCTCGCCCCCAGCTGCTGCCAGCCCCGCAACCCAGCCAACCTATTTTATAGTATTTGTTTTAGTAGCTGGGAAACTAAAATGATCTCCACCTTTTATTTTTTCCATACAAAAGGGCAGCCCTTTACTAACACTATGATGACTTTTAAAAGAGTTTTTAAAAACAGCTCTAATGAAATTTACTAACGCTGAAGTCTTGAGAGAACACAACCTTCTCTACCTCAGAATTGGTAGAAGAGGACTCTATCTCTGATTTTATAATGATGATGATTATGGGGCCTTCTACTTGTATTTATGCATTTTAAAATACTTTCCTATTAAGGATCTCTTTTAAACTTCATCAAATGATATTTGTTCCGGAAGTGTCTACAGATTCTCCTGATAACACTATTTTTTTGGTAACAAAATCTTTGGGATGACCCAAGAACAACTTGATAATGTTATTATTACACATAAAATCATTATTTAATAAAGATGAAAATAGTTCCAACGTTATGCCATACTCGGCTTTGAATACAGGTTTTCTGAATACACCCTGATGTCATTTCCAAGCTTCAAAATACATGAAGAAAAACTGACAGAATTAAAGGGAGAAGGACAATTCCATAATTATAGTTGTAGATTTTAACACCCCTTTCACAGCAATTGATAGAAAACCAGACAAAAGACCAGTTATGGTTTGGAAAATTTGAACAACACTGTCAACCACCTTGTCTGATTGATGCTAATAGAATATTATACCAGGAACTGCAGAACACACATTTTCTTCAAATGCTCATCAAGATAGACCATAAACCTGGACCTATCATAAGTCTCAATAAATTTAAAGTAAATTAAATTATATAAAATATATTCTCTGAGTGCAGAAGAATTAAATTTAAAAATTAGTAACAGTAAGATATCTAGGAAAACCTTGAATACTTAGAAATTAAATAGCACACTTCTAAATAATGGGTCAAAGTAGCAATCAAAGAAAATTAGGAAATAACAAAAAATGTCAAAATTTGTTAGATGAAACTAAAACTATTTAGAAGGAATGAAATACTTTTAAATGCTTATACCAATGACCTAAGGTTGTACCTTATAAGAAGATAGAAGAGGAACAAAGTAAACCCAAAGTAATCAGAATGAATAATAAAGATAAAAGCAGAAGTCAATGAAATAAAAAATAGATAATTAAGGAAAGTAACATTAAAAAGTCAGTTCATTGAAACAATAAACAAAATTGCCAAATCTCTAGTGAGAATGATTAAAGAAAAAAGAAAACACAATATCAGGAATTAAATCAGAGTTATTGTTACAGCTTCTCAGGCATTAAAAATATAATACATTGTTTAAAAACTTATGCCAACAGGTTGAACAAGTTATATGAAATCAACTTCAGTTTCTTAAAACATACAATTCAGCTAAATTAACTCAAGATGAAATAGAAATTCTCAATACAGGGATATCAATGGAGAAATTTAATAATTATCAAAAATCTTCCCACAAATGAAACACCCTCCAGGCTGAGATGGTTTCACTCATGAATTCTATCAAACATTCAAGAAAGAAATAAAAACCAACCTTGGGAAGCAGATGTGGCTCAACCAGTTGGGGACCCGCCTACCACATGGGACATCCCAAGTTTGGGTCCTGGTGCCTCCTAAAAGAAGACGAGCAGATACCTCCCCCTGCTGCAATGAGCTAGATGCCACCCCTGCTGCAATGAGGTAGACGCCACCCCCACCACTATAAGCAGATGCCACAAGCCAGCAGATGCCAAAGCCTGTGGGGAGCAGATGTGGCTCAGGCCGTTGAGTACTCGCCTTTCATGTGAGAGGTCCCAAGTTTGGTTCCTGGTGCCTCCTGGAGAAGGAGAGTAAACAACTAGAAGACAGACGAGAGAACCATCTGGGGAGGGAGGGGATAAATAAAAGAAAAATAAAGTAAATAAATCTTTAAAAAAATACCCAATCTTATATAATCTTTATGAGGAAATAGAAGAGAGAATATTTCCCCAGTCGTTTCATAAAGCCAGCATAAGCCTGACACCTGAACCTGAAAAAGACATTCCAAAAAAAGAAAGTTATGGATCAATATCCTTCAGTAACGTTGATGCAAAATCCTTAGTAAAAAATTAGGAAAGCAAAGCCAACAATATATAAAAAGGGTAATACATGACCAGGTACAGTTTATCCCAGGAATTGAAGATTGATTTAATATTAAAAATTTCATCAATGTCTCTTTTTTCCCTGCCAGGCCTGCAACTCTCCATTTCTACCAAGGGAGATGGGTGGGTAGAGCTTACCAGTTTTGTCCTTGCAGGTTCAAAACACTCCTCCCTCACCCAGAAACATCTGATGGTCCACCCTGGGGGAAACTCCTTTTGCCCCATCAGGCGGAAACAGCAGGGACCAGTGGAACCAGATAAACCAAGTGGATGAAAATAACTTCACAAAGTCTCTGAAAATGAAAATGCCATTGTTATCATAGCCCACATAAGAAGGCCAAGACCCACATGCTAAACCTAAAAGGGTGGCTGACTGCTCAAATAAAAGATTTAAATAGGACCCAGAGTCTCCTATTGTAATAGGCAAAATGTCCTGGATATAATTGAAAATTACTCATTGTACCAAGAACCAAGAAAATCACAGTTTGAATAAGAAAAGATAATCAACCGACACTAACACTGAGATAAATCAGACTTTAAAGTAGCCATTGTAAAAATGTTTCAAGAATCAATTATAGGGGAGTGGGTGTGGCTCAAGTGGTTGAGTGTCCACCTCCCACATGGGAGGTCCCAGGTTTGGTTCCCATGCTGCCTGAAAAAACTAAAATAAACAAGCAAGGGCAAATGAGGAAGCCAACTTGGGGGAGCTGATGTGGCTCAGTGGTTGAGCGCCTGCTTCCCATGTACGAGGTCCTAGGTTCAATCCCCAGTACCTTCTTAAAAAAAAAAAGAATCAACTATAAATTCTCTTGAAGGAACTGAAAAAATTGGATATCTCATCAAGACATAAGTTATAAAAGAGAACCATATGAAAATTGTAGAACTGAAAAATACAATAACAGATATAAATAACTTGCTGGATGGCTCAATAGTAGATTGGAGATGAGAGAGAATAAAAACAGTGAACTTTAGAACAGAACAATGGAATTCACCCATTATGAACACCAGAAAATAAATAGACTAAAAAAATATAAAAAATAAAGAGTGCTTCAGTGATCTGTAGGACAATAGCAAAAATGCCAACATTCATAGCATGAGTCCTAGAAGAAAAGAAAAAGAGTTGAGCTAAAAGAGTATTTGAAGATATAATGGGTGAAAACTTCCCAAATTTTGTGAATGATATAAACCTATAATCCAAGAAGCTGAACAAACCCCCATGATAAACCCAAAGAAATCCATGCCAAGAGACATAACTAAACTTTTGAAAATGAAAGATAAAGAAAAAAAATCTTGAAAGCAGCCAGAGAGAAACAATGCATTACATAGAGGGGGACACCAATTTGAATGACAACATAATTCTTATCTGAAACTATGGAGGTCATAAAATTATTAAAGTGCTGAAAGGAAAGGACTGTCCACCATGAATTCTAGATCTAGTGAAATTATCATTCAGGGATAGGATAGGATTTTTCAGGAGAACTGAAAAATATATGTGGTCAGCTGACCTACCCTTAAAGACTGACTAAAGGATTTTCCTTTAAAAGGAAAGAAATGATAAAAGAAGTCATCCTGGAGTATCAGGAAGGAAGAAGGAAGATAGGAAACAACAGAGGGATGCATACAATAGACTATACTTTTCCTCATGAGTGTTAAAATCCATATTTGATGAGTTAAAAACAATTACAATACCATTTGATATCCAAAACAATGATATTTGAAAGTGGTCAAAGTAGAGGGACCTAAATGGAAATGAGATTTCCACACTCAAAAATGTTGACACCAGTAGATGTTATAAGTCTCATATTTGTCTATTAAACTATCCAGGGACACCACTATAAAAACCAGATAAAGATATGAATTCAAAAACAATATAAGTAAGGCAAGATGGAATTCTAAAACATATTCAAGTTACACACATGAAGTCAAACAAAAGAGAAAAAGAATAAGAACTAGAGGAAACAAATAGGAAACAAGGATTAAAATGGCGATTTATGTGGTAATATATCAACAATTACTTTAAATGTAAATGGTCTATTTCACCACTAAAAAGAGAGGTTGGTAGAGTGAATACGTTCTTTAAAAAACCATGACTCAACTACATGCTATTTACTTCAAATTCCATGACAAACTTAGGTTGAAAGTAATAGGATGGAAAAAAATAAATTATGCAAACAATCACAAAAAGCAGGAGTGGCTAAATTAATATCTGATAATGTCAATTTCTGAGCACAGAAATTTACTACAGACAAAGAGGGATTGGTTTCATTTGTGAAAGGCTGCCAAGCAGTATACCAGAAATGGATTGGCTTTTACAATGTGGATTTATTAATTTAAAAGCTTACAGATCTAAGGCCATGAAAATGTCCATATCAAGATGTTGTGAGGAGATACTTTCTCCCTGAGCTGCAGCTGTGAGCAATCAGGCACATGGTGGCATCTGCTTGTCTCTCTCCTCTCCTTTCCTCTCCTCTGGGCCTTGTAGCTTTCAGCTTCTGGCTAAAGTGACTTCCTCTCAGCTTCTGTGTACCATTGATTTCAGCTTCTGTCTCCTAGGGACTTCATTTTCAGTTTCTCTGTCTCTGCAACTTTTATCTCTATAAGCAGCTTTTTATTCCTCTGTTTATGAAGGACTCTGGTAAGATGATTAAGACCCACCCTGGGTCACACAATCTAATCAAAGGCCCTTGACCAGGAAACAGATATGGCTCAAGCAATTATGCTCCTGTCTACCATATAGGAGGTCTAGGGTTCTATTCCCAGGGCCTCCTGGTGCAAGGCAAGCTGGCCCGTGCAGCGAGCTGGCGCAGCAAGATGATGCAATAAAGAGAGACACAGAGGAGAGACAATAAGAGACGCAGCAGACCAGGGAGCTGAGGTGGAGCAGGAAATTGAGCACCTCTTTACCACTCCGGAATGTCCCAGGATCAGTTCCCGGTGCTGTCTAAAGAGAAGACAAGCAGACAGAGAAGAACACAGAGAATAGATGGTGAGTGCAAAAACAATATGTGTGTGTGGGGGGGAATAAATAAATAAAATAAATCTTTAAAAAAAAACAAAAACAAAGGCCCTTAACTGAAGTAATTTAATCAAAGGTCCCACCTGCAATAGGTTTACATGCACAGGAATGGATTAACCCTAAGGATATGATTTTCTGGGGTCCACAAAAGCTTTGAATTACTACAGGATGCTACATAATGATGAAGGAAAATCCACCAGGAAGACATAATGATCCTCACTGTATGTGCACCAAATGATAGGGCCTCAAAATACATAGGACAAAAATTTGTAAAGCTGAAAGGAGAAATAGACAAATCCACAATTTTGTCCCCTCTCAGCAACTCAACAATGAAATCAACCAATAGGATCTAATTGATATATATATAGAACACTTCTCTCAAAAATACCAGAAAACACTTCTTTCTCAAGGACTCATTGAAGACTCATCAAAATTGATTATATTCTGTGCCATAAAACAAATCCCAACAAGAATTGAAATCATACCAAATGTGTTCTCTGACCATAATGGAATAAAACTAGAAATCAATAGCTGAAAGGCAACAGACAAATCTCTAAACCTGTGGAAATTAAACAATACACTTCTAAATAATCCATGAGTTAAAAAGGAAGTCTCAAAGGAAATAAAAAAATATCTTAAGCTGAATGAAAATGAAAATACAACGCAACATTATGACTGACAAAAATAGAGAAGACAAAAATCCTAGTATCAGGAATTTTAAAAAGGGGATTTTGCCACAGATCCTGCTCTATTAAAAATATAGTCAGAGAGAGACATCAGCAAGATGGTGGAGAAAGAAGTTCTAAAATCCCACCCTACCTCCCTAACAGAAACATTAAACCACAAGCAGAAATGGGCAGAACCAACTTTTTCAAAACTTTGGAAAACTTTCAAAGATTTATAGCAACCAAGCAAATGCTGAATCAAGAAAAAGGCAACTTTAAAGTGGTAGGAAATCCTTATGGTGCTTTTACTAGCATATCCCTCCAGATGGGCACAGTGGCAGCTTGCACTCCCAGTTTTGGAGGGAAAGACCCCACATTATTTGCATATTGGTGTGTGTGTGTGTGTTGTGTGTGTGTATATATAGTCCAACCTGTTAGGTGGCAACCTGAAGAACTGATTGAAAATGTTCATCTCTGTCATGTCTGTCCCAGAACTCACTGTAGATAAATACCAGGTATGGCTGCTGAAACACAGTAAGAAAAAAATCAAATTGCAGCTTCCTGGGACAAAAGATTATGTGGTTGAGATATACAACAGAGCTCCTTGGGATCAGGAAAGTCTGTAGAGAATTTTCTGGGGCAATTGGGGGCATTCAGAGTAACTGGGGATATGGGGGCAATTTATAAGACCATATACATGTCCATGGCAAGACATATAATCAGAAAGGCTTGAGAGAAATTTAAGTCTATGTTGAACTGTTTTTTAGGTTCAGTGAAGGCTGGCTGAACACTGAAGGAGTGCCCCAATTCAGAGCCAATTAAGCTGCAACACAGTCAGTCTGCAAAGACTGGGGGAGATAGGCTTTTTTTGTTTGTTTGTTAGCTCTTGACATTCAAGGAAATGTCTGTAATAATACTAGCTGAATACAAATTAAAGGAGCAGATACTTCAGTAATCACACATGTCAAGGAATGCAGTCTTTGCATAAATAATTTGGAAAATCACTAAACAAATAGAGTACTACCGCATCCAACAATAAGAAAAAAAATAGAGAAAGGGGAGAATATGACTTCCAGAGTTAACACATTAAAATATTTAAACAGTCAGATTTCCACAAAAAACACAAGGCATACAAAGAAACAGGAAGTGATGGCCCATTCAACAGAATGAAATAGAGCTACAGAAATCATTCCTGAGGAAACTGGGATATTAGAATTAATCAGTGATTATTTCATTTTTCATTCTGCTTCTCAGTCTCAATGCCAAGAATGTAATGATTATTTACAACTCTTGTAAATAAGCTCAATGAGCTAAAGGAAAACATGGGCTAAGAACTAAAAGAAATCAGGAAAAATGACACAAAAACAAAAGAAGGAATTCAAATAGAGAGATAGAAATTTTAAAAAGAAACCAAATAAAAATTCTAGAGGTGAAAAGCATAAAAACTGAAAACATTCACTAGAGTAGTTTAGCAGCAGATCTGAATAGGCAGAAGAAAGGATCAGCAAAGTTGAAGATAGGATAATTGAAATTATTCACTCTATGGCACAGAAAGGAAAAAGAATGAAGAAGATTTAACACAGCCTAAAGGACCTTTGGGATACCATGAGTCATACCAACATATGCATTACAGAAGTCGCAGAATGAAAGGAGAAAGAGAAAGTGGCAAAAAGAATATATGAAGGAATAATGGCTGAAATTGGTGAAAGACATACAAAAGACTCCATGAAGTGCAAATAGGATACATTCAAAGAGATCTACACCAAGGCACTGTGAAAACTGACAAATGCCAAAGGCAGAGAGAAAAGCCTAAAAGCAGCAAGAGAGAATAATCACTAATAAGATTAAGTGCCAATTTCTCACCAGAGACCATGGAGGCCAGAAGGCAATAGTATGATATATATATTTAAAAGAAAAAGCTGTCAATCCTGAATTCATTAACTGAAAACCTATATCGACACTAAACCTAGCACATGAATATTTATAGCAGCTGTGTTCATAATTGGACAAAGAACTAAAGGGCATTTGGAAAATGATAGATAAATGCAAAAAAGAATATTGATAGACTGAAATTATGAAAAGGAACCAAACATCGCTGAAAACTGTAGTAACAGAAATAAAAAAAATTCTCTAGAGTGTTTCAACGGCAGATTGGAGCTGGCTGAAGAAGAATCAGTGAACGTGAAGATAAGACAATTTGCATTATTTAGCTTGAGAAGCAGAATGAAAAATGAAGGAAGAAAAGTGAACAGAGCCTGAGGAACCCATGGGACACCATCAAATGTACCAATATACACATTATCAGAGTTTTAGGAGGAGAAGTAAAGAAAGGGCAAAGAGAACATTCAAAGAAATAATGGCAGAAAACTTCACAAATTTAATGAAATACCTGAATATACATATCCAAGACACTCGTCAAACTCCAAACAGGATAAATCTAAGTAGGCGCACACTGTGACATGTTATAATCAAACTGTTGAATGCCGAAGATAAAGAATTCTGAGAGAGAAGCAATGTGTCACATGCAAGGGAGCCTCAATAAGGTTAAGTTCTGATTTCTTATCAGAAACCATGTTGGCAAGAAGCAAGTGGGAGGACATAGTTAAAGCGCTGAAAGAAAACAAATTGTCAACCAAGAAGTTGATATCCAGGAAAACTCTCTTTCAAAAATGAGGGAGAGATTAAGACATTTCCAGATGAACAAAAGCTGAGAGTTTGTTACCACTAGACCAGGCCTACAAGAAATGCTAAAGGAAGATCTGCAGGTTGAAAGGAAAGTATGCTAGACAACAGATCAAAGCCACATGAAGAAATAAAAGCTCTCTGGTAAGGGTAACGACATGGGTAAATATAAATGCCAATACTATTTTATTTTTGGTTTGGATTTCCACTTTTTACTTCCTACAGGATCTAAAAGGCAAATGCATAATTTTAATGATAAGTCAAAGATTTTGGACTCATAACGTATACATAATTTGTGAAATTAATTAAAGGTGGGGGTGAAGGTGGGGTATAGGAACATAGTTTATGTTTACTATTGAAATTATGTTGGTATCAAGCCAAATGAGATTGTTAAAATTTTAGAACGTTAAATTTAAGCCCCATGGTTACTACAAAGAAAGAAATCATAAAATATGCAAACTCCTAGAGTCAGAAAGTAGAGTACAGTTTACCAGGATTGAGGGGCAGGGGGAATGGGGAGTTAATTCATAATGGATGTGGGTTTCTATTGGGGTGATGAGAAAGTTCTAGTAATGGATTGTGGTGAGGGTAGCACAACATTATGAATATACTCAAATTCACTGAATAGTATGCTTAGGAATGGTTGAGATGGGAAAGTTTATACTGTATATATGTTTCCACAATTAAAAATATATAAAAGGAAGATCAACTAAAGAGACAGCAACAATTAAATGCAATACATGATCCTGGACAGGATCTAATAATGGAGGAAAAAGGCTCAAAAGAACATTATTTAGATATAAGAAAAACTGCAAGCTTTCTATCAATGTTAAATTTCTTGAACTTGATTACTGCAATTAAGGCGGTTACTTAAGTGAATATCCTTCTCCTTAGGAAATGTATGTGGAAGTATTAAGCTCAAGTAGCATGATCATACAAGCCCTCAAATGTTCAGAAAAACAGAAAAAATAAAATAAAATGACAGATTGTTTGGCTGGTAGATGGATACATAGAATGATACAGCAAAATGTGGCAAAATGTTAAAACTGATAGATCTGGATACCTGGGGATGGGAGTATGTTGGAATTCCTTGTATGGGGTTTATATTGTCTTTGCAACTGTCTGAGAAGTTTGAAAGTATTTTAAATAAGAAGTTTAAAGAAAAAAAATGAAGTCCCTCAGATTTCAATTCAGTCATTGGTCATACTAGAAAAAAGAGAATTGCCATGGGTAGCGTCAAATCATTTTATTTGAACTTAGAATATGATATATTGGTTTTATATCACCTTTGCCTTCTAAATTATATTTGACTTAAGCTGATACTAACATTAGTTTGCAGATTTTGAACTTTCTCTCCAAATCTGACCATTAGGGATGGGGAAGAAACTTTCCAGGATTATACTGAGTGAAAGGTGTCTATTAACATGAATGTAAAACATTTGTTGAGTACTAACTACAGGCAACATTTATGGAGTTGTAACTACATGTGTCATCTCACTTCCTCCTTGTAATGGCACTCTGAAGCAGATGCTTTCATCTCCATTTAACACTTGAGGAAATGAGGCACCACATGGTTATCTTGATCAAGGTCCCACAGCTAGAAATTGAAGAAGCCAGGATTTGAACCTCGGCAACATGACCCCAGGATTCAGTAGTCAAACAGTGGATTTCTATAATCTTCTTCTCTGCTATTTCTCCAGTGTTCTTATTTCTAAAACCCAATTCTCCTGGAGAATGCTATACTACTCCCTTATAGTGGGTGAAAGGTTTTTATAATTTAAATATTCAAAATTTTGAGGCACCTACTGGGTGGGAAACCAAAGTAGGGAGAGTTGTTATTATCGTGGGGACATCTTATTAAAAATTGGATTCTCTCATTCCCTTCTAGAAAGAGGAGTTGGGAACTAATATTTTTGAATGCCCATTATATGCCAGGTTATTATATGTTATCACATTTAATTCTTATAGGATAGAAACTATGTTGAATAATAAGATATTGCAAGCATTTCCTCTCCCCTCATTTCTAAGGGGGAAGGGGTCCTGCTGCCTTGGTTGTGCAGGATCCAGGTGGACCTAAATGGAAAGAAAATCAAGGAGAGACTCAGTTTATCTCCTTCTGGTTTCTCACCCTTGGCACTTTTGACATTCGGGACTGGATAGTTCTTTGTTTCCTGTGCATTGTAGGATGGTTAGCAGCAGCCCTGGTCCCCATTTGAGAATCACAGACCTAGCTGGCTGTTAAAGGATTGAGGCCTGGAGGGAAAAAGGGAACTGGACTAGATGAGAGAGGGCATAGCTCTGAACACTGAGGATAATTTTGGGGGCAGAGAGAGAAAGGGGAAGTTTTCTTGGAGCCATTGCTATGCTTCAGAGAGAAAATGAGTAAAGTCCCAAAAGGATTTTTAAAGAATTATCCAAAGAGCAGATTTTCCTCTTTATAATTTTCCTAAAAGATTAAATCAAGATTTGAGTTCTGAATTGTTTTTTTTCTGACGCTGTTTCTTTGAAGGTGATTCTGTGTTGAAACTGGATCACATGGTGGGCATTTGTGCAGATTTTATATGGGTATTTATATAAAAATTTATATAGTAGTCTTTTTGTCAATTTTTTATTTTGAAATAATTTCAAGTTTACAGGAGAGTTGCAAAAATAATACAAAACTCATGCAGAAAACTACAACATACTCTCTCCCAGATACTCAGATCCACCAATTTTAACATTTTGTCACATTTGCTGTATCATTCTCTCCCTCTCCCTCTCCCTCTCCCTCCCCCTCCCTCTCTCTCTCTCTCTCTCTCTCTCTCTCTCTCTGTCTCTCTCTCCCCGCCGCCCTGCCTAAACATTTGAGAGTAGGTTGTATAGATCATGCTCCTTGAACACATAATACTTCCATGTACATTTCCTAAGAAAAGGGATATTCACTTATGTAACTATTATAAGTATGGTTATCAACTTTAAGAACTCTAACATTTATATAAAGCTTAGAATCTATATTCCTATTTTCATATGTCTCAATAGTGCTCTTTTGAGCCTTTTCTCCTCCATCTTAGATCCTATCCGTGATCATGCATTGCATTTAATTGTCATTGTCTCTTTAGTTGCTCTTTTTTTAAAATAATGGCAATATATATAAAACATACTTTCACATCTCAACCATTCTCAAACATACCATTCAGTGGATTTAAGCACATTCACAATGTTGTCTTACTTCACCACCACCATTACCAGAACTTTCTCATCACCCCAAACAGAAACCCTGCACCCATAATGCATTAACTCCCCATTCCTCCTACCTGCTGCCTCTGCTAACCTGTCCTCTACTTTCTGTTCCTATGTGTTTGCATATTCTATCTATTTTATGTGAGTGGAATCATACAATATCTATCTCTTTGTGCTTGTCTTATTTCATTCGATATGATGTATTCAAGATTCGTCCATGTTGTAGCATGTGTCAGAGCTTCATTCCTTTTTAAGACTGAATAATATTCCATTGTATGTGTATACCACATGGAGTTTATCCACTCATCTGCTGATGGACATTTAGGTTGCTTCCACATTTTGGCTATTGTGAATAATGCTTCTCTGAGCATTGGTATTCAATATTATAATAGTCTTTTGAATTAGAATAATCCCCATTTTTATAGACAATGGCCTTGATCCCTCGGAAAGGTTGGATTGCACGTTTTACCATTCTGCCTCCCCTCTTCCCTCAGCCTTTACAGAAGAGATCATGCTTAGTTTTCTTGGGCTTATAAAAATAGTTGAATAAAAAGACACTTCCTCTTCTTTATATGATGCTATATATTACACTGAATATCTGACCATGATGTGATTCAGAAAGGTCTGTCTGCACATTTCCCATTGTAGCTATAACAAATGACCACAAATTTAGTAGCTTAAGGCAACATAAATTTATTATCATACGGTTCTGTAGGTCAGAAGACCAAAATCAGTGTCAGTGGGCCAAAATCAAGGTGATGGCAGGGCTGGGCTCATTCTGGGGGCTCTAGGGGAGAATCCATTTGCTTGCCTTTTCCTAGCTTCTAGAGACCACCTGCCTTCCTTGGCTTGTGATCCCCATCACCCCCATCACTCTGACCTCTGTTTCTGTCATCACATCTCCTCTCTCTGGCCCATCTGCCTCCCTCTTAATTAGGACCCTTGTGATTACACTGGCTCCACCTGGATAAGCCAGGATTCTCTCTATCTCAAAAGCCTTAGCTTAATCACATCTATAAAGTTCCGTTTGCCACATAAGGTGACAGAGTCCCAGGTTCTGGAGATTAGGATGTGGCCCTCTTTTGGGGATCCATTATTTATTTCTTACATAGCAAGAGTGTAAGAAAGTGCAGTATGTGTGTCTTTTTCTGATTGTACACTTGAATTGTTCCATCTCTACTTGATTTTTTAAAAACGTGAAATCCTTAGGCTTAGCCAACATTTAATTTTCACATTAGAAAAGTGATAAGGATTTAACCAAATAATATTATTGATGGAAACATGATAGAGTTTTTAATAAAAACAGAAGTTCCTCTTTAACCTCTTCCCTGGTAGTTAATTACCAGGTCCATTCAGAAGAGCAGAGCAGTGTCTTTAGCAAGAGCAGTCATCTTCCTGAAATATATGATGAATCTAATAGTTAAATATATGGGGTCAATCTTTCAACAGTTTCAAAAGGATCCCATGCCCCGCACAGTGCCCGGCACAGAGTATTCTTCCTTGAATGTTGGTTAAATGATTTGAAGACCACACAATACCACATCAGTTTTGTTAAAGTTGAAATGTGTTGGCAGGCCATGGGAAAGGAAGCTAAGTTATTTGTTACACAGGGATTTGGGGAGAATGCGATTTGACCTGTGCCATCTGACTTCTGGTGAAGCTCATCAGTTGGGTGTTAGAGCTGATAGTATTTCATTTCACTTCTTTCTCATTAAGAATATGCTGAAATCAGTGTTTCTGTGGCCTCTTCTCTTTTTTTTTTTTTTTAACTTTATTTTGTACATTTAATAATTGAAAACATAAACAATTAAAAACTAAAAAGTAAACACGGATGAATAAATATATACATTTCTCAATTAAATGTAATGGATACATGTAAATTTTTTTTTTTTTTGAATCAAACAATATATTACACAATATGTTTGGTTCATAGTAATACATTCATACAGTATTTGTCCTTTTGTGTCTGGCTTGCTTCACTCAACATAATGTCCTCCAGGTTCATCCATGTTGCCATATGCTTTATGGCTTCATTTCTTCTTACAGGTGCATAATATTCCATCGTGTGAATAGACCACAGTTTGTTTATCCATTCTTCTGTTGATGGACACCTGGGTTGTTTCCAACTTTTGGCAATGGTGAATAATGTGGCTATGAACATCGGTGTGCATATGTCTGTTCGTGTCACTGCTCTCAGTTCTTCTGGATATATACCCAGTAGTATTGCACGGTCACATGGCAAGTCTATATTCAACTTCTTTAGGAACTGCCAAACAGTCCTCCATAGTGGTTGTATCATTCTGCATTCCCACCAACAGTGAAGAAGTGTTCCTATCTCTCCACATCCTCTCCAACACTTGTAGTTCTCTGTCTTTTTAATAGTGGCCATTCTGATAGGTGTGAAATGATATCTCATTGTAGTTTTGATTTGCATTTCCCTAATCATGAGTGATGTTGATCATTTCTTCATGTGTTTTTTCTGCCATTTGTATTTCTTCTTCGGAGAAATGTCTATTCAAGTGTTTGGCCCATTTTTAAATTGGGTCATTTGTTTTTTTATTGTTGAGTTATAACATCTCTTTATATATCCTGGATATTAAACCCTTATCAGATATGTGATTTCCAAATATTTTTTCCCATTGAGTTGGCTGCCTTTTCACCCTTCTGACAAAGTCCTGTGAGGTGCAAAAGTGTTTAATTTTGAGGAGGTCCCATTTATCTACTTTTTCTTTTGTTGCACGTGCTTTGGGTGTGAGGTATAAGAAACCACCACCTACTACAAGGTCTTGAAAATGTTTCCCTACATTTTCTTCTAGTAGTTTTATGGTCCTGGCTTTTATATTTAGATCTTTGATCCATTTTGAGTTGATTCTTATATAGGGGGTGAGATAGGGGTCCTCTTTCATTCTTTTGGTTATAGATATCCAGTTCTCCCAACACCATTTGTTGGAGAGACTGTTTTTTCCCATCAGCGTGGGCTTGGTAGGTTTGTCAAAAATGAGTTGACTGTATAGGTGAGGGTTTATTTCTGGATTCTCAATTCTATTCCACTGATCGATATGTCTATCTTTATGCCAGTACCATGCTGTTTTGACCACTGTAGCTTTGTAATATGTTTCAAGGTCAGGCAGTGAAATTCCTCCCACATTGCTCTTCTTTTTTGGAATACTTTTGGCTATTCGGGTGCACTTACCCTTCCAGATGAATTTGGTAATTGCCTTCTCTAATTCTGTAAAGTAAGCTGTTGGGATTTTGATTGGTATTGCATTGAATCTATAAATCAGTTTGGGCAAGATTGACATCTTCACGATATTTATTCTTCCAATCCATGAACATGGAAAGTCTTTCCATTTGTTTAGGTCTTTTAAATTTTCTTTTAGCATTGTTTTGTAGTTTTCTGCATATAGGTCCTGTACTTCCTTGGTTAAATTAACTCCTAGTTATTTGAGTCTTTTTGTTGCTATTGAAAATGGAATTTTCCTCCTGATTTCCTCCTCAGATTGTTCAGTACTAGTGTACAAAAACATTACTGATTTTTGCATGTTGATCTTATATCCTGCCACTTTGCTGAACTCATTTATTCAAGTAGCTTTGTTGTGGATACTTCAGGATTTTCTAAATACAGGATCATGTCATCTGCAAACAGTGAGAGTTTTACTTTCTCTTTTCCTATTTGGATGCCTTTAATTTTTTTGTCTTGTCTAATTGCCCTAGCTAGAACTTCTAGTACAATGTTGAATAACAATGGTGAGAGTGGGCATCCTTGTTTGTTCCTGATCTTAGGGGGAAAGCTTTCAACCTTTCCACATTGAGTATGATGTTGGCTGTGGGTTTTTCATATATGCCTTTTATCATATTGAGGAATTTTCCTTTTATTCCTATCTTTTGAAGTATTTTTATCAAAAAAGGATGTTGGATTTTGTCAAATGCCTTTTCTGCATCTATTGAGATGATCATGTGGTTTTTATCCTTCAATTTGTTAATGTGGTATATTACATTGATTGATTTTCTTATGTTGAATCAGCCTTGCATGCCAGGAATAAATCCCACTTGGTCGTGATGTATAAGTCTTTTGATATGCTGTTGGATTCGATTTGCAAGTATTTTGTTGAGAATTTTTGCATCTATGTTCATGAGAGAGATTGGTCTGTAATTTTCTTTTCTTGTGGAATCTTTATCTGGCTTTGGTATTAGGGTGATGTTGGCTTCATAAAATGTGTTGGGTAATTTTCCCTCCTCTTCAATTTTTTTGGAAGAGTTTAAACAGGATTGGTGTTAATTCTTTTAGAAATGCTTGGTAGCATTCACCTGTGAAGCCATCTGGTCCGGGACTTTTCTTTGCTGGGAGATTTTTGATGACGGATTCAATCTCCTTAATTGTGATTGGTTCTGTTAAGTTCTTGTATTTCTTGTTGTGTCAGTGTAGGTTGGTTATGAGTTTCTAGAAATTTGTCCATTTCATCTAGGTTGTCTAATTTGTTGGCATATAGTTTCTCATAATATCCTCTTATGATTCTTTTTATTTCTGTGAGGTCATTTGTAATTTCCCCCCTCTCATTTCTGATTGTATTTATTTGCATCTTCTCTCTTTTTTTCTTTGTTAGTCTAGCGAGGGTTTTGTCAATTTTATTGATCTTCTGAAAGAACCAACTTTTGGTTTTGTTGATTTTCTCTATTGCTTTTCTGTTTTCATTTTCATTTATTTCTGCTCTAATCTTTATTATTTCTTTCCTTCTTTTTGCTTTGGGATTGGTTTGCTGTTCTTTTTCCAGTTTCTCAAGTTGTTCAGTTAAATCTTTGAGTTTAGCTCTTTCTTGTTTCTTAATATAGGCATTTAGGGCTATAAATTTCCCTCTCAAGACTGCCTTTGCTGTATCCCATAAGTTTTGATATGTTGTGTTCTCATTTTCATTTGTCTCAATATATTTACTGATTTCACTTGCAATTTCTTCTTTGACCCACTGAATATTTAGGAGTGTGTTGTTCAGTCTCCACTCATTTGCAAATTTACTTTTTCCCTGTCTGTTATTGATTTCTAGTTTCATTCCATTATGATCTGAGAAGGTACTTTGTATAATTTCAATCTTTTTGTATTTATTGAGAGCTGTATTGTGACCTAACATGTGGTCTATCCTGGAGAAAGATCCATGGACATTTGGGAACAATGTATAACCCGCTGAGTTTGGAAGCAGTGTTCTGTATATGTCTGTTAGGTCTAACTTGTTTATCATATTGTTCAAGTTCTCTGTTTCCTTGTTGATCTTCTGTCTAGTTGTTCTATCTAATGATGTGAGAGGGGTGTTGAAGTCTCCGACGATTATTGTAGAAATGTCTATTTCTCCCTTCAGTTTTGCCAGAGTTTGTCTCATATATTTTGGGGCACCCTGGTTAGGTGTGTAGATATTTATGACTGTTATATCTTCCTGGAAGATCGTCCCTTTTATTAATATATAATGGCCTTCCACATCTCTTATCACTTTTTTGCATTTGAAGTCTGTTTTGTCTGATATTAGTATAGCTACCCCTGCTCTTTTCTGTTTACTATTCACGTGGAGTAGCTTTTTCCAACCTTTTACTTTTAGCCAGCTTGTATCCTTGGGTCTGAGTGAGTTTCTTGTAAGCAGCATATGGATGGCTCATGTTTTTTTATCCATTCTGTCAGCCTGTATCTTTTGATTGGGGAATTTAATCCATTCACATTCAATGATATTACTGGAAATGCACTATTTATTTCCTCCATTTTATTCTTTGGTTTTCACACGTCATCTTATTTTTGTCTTTCTTTTTACTCTTTTGGTTATCCTTTCTGCTTTTCTTTCTTCTATACTCTCCTCCAAGCCTCTCTCTCCTGTCTTTTTCTTTCAGGTTCTAAGGCTTCCTTTAATATTTCCTGCAAAGGTGGATTCTTTTTTGCAACCTCTCAGTTTCTGTTTGTTTGTGAATACTTTATATTCACCTTCATATTTGAAGGACAGTTTTGCTGGATAAAGAATTCTCGGCTGGCAGTTTTTCTCTTTCAGTTTCCTAATTGTATCATACCACTGTCTTCTTGCCTCCATGGTTTCTGAAGAGAAATCTGCACTAAGTCTTACTGGACGTCCTTTGTACGTGATCGTTTGCTTCTCTCTTGCTGCTGCTCTGAGAATTTTCTCTATATCTTTTACATTTGACATTCTGAATAATATGTGTCTTGGCATAGGTCTATTTGGATTTATTCTTATTGGGGTACAGTGTGCTTCTTGGACATGTAAAGTTCATTTCTTTTGTGAGAGTTGGGAAATGTTCAGCTATTATTTCCTCAAATACTCTTTCTGCCCCTTTTCCTTTCTCTTCTCCTTCTGGAACTCCCATGACACGTATGTTCTTGTGTTTTGTGTTGTCATTCAACTCTCTGATCCCCTGCTCAATTTTTTCCATTCTTTTCTCTCTTCAATTTTAGCTGCTCTGTCTTCAGTATCACTTATTCTCTCTTCTATCATTTCGAGTCTGCTGTTGTATGCTTCAAATATATTTTTGACTTCACCTATTGTGTCTTTCATTCCCATGAACTCCATTACTTTTCTGTTCGGTGTTTCAAATTCTTCTTTGCGTTCACTCAATGACTTCTTGATGTCATTGATCTCTTTAACTATATTCTCTTTTATCTCATTAATTTGATTTTGGAAATTTGTGCTCATCTCACTGATTAGTTCTCTCAAATTCTGCATCTCTTCTGGGACTTTGTTGTATTCCTTTTCTTGGGCCATGTCTTCTATTTTCTTAGTATGGCTCGTAATCTTTTGCTGGTGCTTAGGCATCTGGTTAGTTTGTATTTTACTTAGATGCTCTATCTCTTTCTCTTTTATGGGGTTTTAGTGGCAGGAGGCTGTGAGTTACCACAGCTCTTTGTTTTTGGCTCAACCTTGATTGTTAGGATTGTTCTGCTGGTTGCTCAAAACTGGGCACTGGACCCAGTAATTGGTTGTAGAGTCGTTTTCTAGGGCCTTGGGCAGGGAGGCTATAGAGGCCAGGAAAAGCCTCTCTTATTAATTTTCATATGTGCACTTCCTTGGTCTGCCAGGAGATGGCGCTTGTTGGCAGCTCTCAATTCAATGCCTGGTCAGAGCATATTTGTTGTGACACAGACCAGATCAATGTGATAGAGCTTCCTGTCTGGAGGCTAAGAGCCTTGTTATTCAAACTTTCTGAGACAGTTCTCCAGACTTTTCTCGTAGAGCCCCCCTTTTCCCAGCTAGGAAATATTTCCACTCCCTTCTGAATCCTCAACAATCAGTCCCTGTTAGTAGAGGAGGAGATTGGGAGGTTTGTATATCTTTCGCCCCTTGCAGGATCCAAGGCAAACAATGGCGCAGCCCCACCCGGCCTGGAAGGGCTCTCGGGACAGGGCAGACCAAACCCGGGAGTCCAAAGCAGGGTCAGCCCCAGGCTCTCTCTCCCCTCTCTCGTGGAGTCCTCAACAATTAGTCCAGGCTAGAAGAGAGGGAGGCTGCGAGGGTCGGATTTCTCCAGTCCTTTCTAGGCTCCCAGGGCAAACTGCCGTGTGGAAGGGTCCGTGGGGCTCCACAGCCCAAATTTCAGGTCCGAACCTGAGTCAGCCTAAGGCTGTGTCCCTCTCTCTCCCCTTTTCGGGAGTGGCAGATCCCTGAAGCCCCCTTTGTCTGTGGTCGCAGGCCCAGAGGCCCGAGAATTCTGAAGAGTGTTGGGGAGGGTGCCGGCAGCAGCAGAAGCTGCTACTTGCAACTCACGGTTCTGTTGCCGAGATTTCCCTCTTCTGTCCCTCTCTCCTCTGGGTGGTGTGCAGCCTTCACCTACTGTCCTAAACCCTAGAAGATCTTTTTCGAGGCTGTTTCCGCTTGTCCTCTAGCTATTTTTCTGGAGAAGAGATTCCCGTGTCTTACTAGTCTGCCATCTTCCTGGAAGTCCTGGCCTCTTCCTTGCCTTACTTTTGTATTGTGGGTGACAAGGTGGAATCATGTATGCTGCAAAACTTGCTCCTTCTGGAAGTTCAGTCATGGCAGAGAGGGAGCATAGCATAAGAGTTAAGAGCATAGACTCTGTAGTCAGATGGATGGTGTGTTCACACTCCACCATTGCCACTTGCTGAGAAGCCCTGGGCCACTTTTATGATATCCCTGAGCCTCAGTTTCCTCACCTGAAAGGGATGATAATAGTGCTTTTGAATCACAGGGTTGTGGTCCTTTAAGAACCATAAGAAATGCAGAGTGACTGCCCAGCACTTAGTGACCATTTAGTAAATGGGAGCTAACATTTGTTCTATTGACTCATCTTTTAACCAGTAGGGTGATAAAATGGGCCTTTCAGCACTTTCCTGCATTTGTGACTATTTTGAGTGAAAACAGGAGACTTTTGGGGAAGAGCTTATTTAGACAAGAGAATATTTGTGTTTCAGCAACTTTTTGAAAAGAGGTGGGTATAAACAGGTAAGAAAATGTATATCTCCTATGTACAAAATACTAATAAATACAACAAAGGAAAAGGTACTGCCTGATTCCCAGCCTTCACTCAAGGCTGATGGATTAGTGTGGAGTGAGTATAACAATCTGCAAATATTTTCTGAGCTCCTACTGTGTGCAGTACATGAATATGAAAAATATTAATGGTAATTTGTGGGGAAATATGGTTGTTTTGTACTCTGTACTTTTTGGGTATTTTTTCAGTTCTTCAAATAATATTTTAAAATTTAATAAAACTTAGAAGGAGGGACATTAAAGAACTTGCTTCCTGTCACAATTCTGTTAGGGGTGGAGCTAGCTGGGGTTCAAATTCAGATTTGCTTGACTCCAATGCTGAGATTCTCAGCCTTGAGTTACTCTTGCCATAAGTAATGTTGCAATTTTTCAAAAATTCAATTTCAAAAAATGCAATTTCCCTTTGGATTCTAACTACTGAAAGAGTCCTACATCTGTCCTTCAAAATGCCAAGACTGCAGGGGAAGGCATGGTCTGTGCATTCTTCTCAGAACACTCTCCATTTCCAGGAAATTATCCACCTACCACCAAAATGCCCAGAGATGGAGCATCTGCTGTGCACTGGGCACAAACAGAGGCATTGCTCAGGGAATGTGAGTCTGAACTTGTTCTGAAATAAGACTCCAGTAGCTCACTTTGGAGGATTTTTTGTGGCAAAGAGCCATTTATTCAGTCATTTATCAATTTACTGCTAATTGAGGCTTGGGAGCGATAGATGTTGAACCCTGATTTTTACTAATGTGCTCCTTAAGACATTTTTGCTTGCAAGAAACAGAAACCAAGTTAAAATAAGCTGAAAGAGAAACTTTATTATAGAAATACTAGATGGTTTTACAGGCTTTAAAGACAGAGATACATCTGCACCTTAGGCACAAAATGGCATCAGGGACTGGACTTGGTTTAGAGCAAACACCCTGGAGTCAGATTCCTTGGTTTTGAATCCTTGCTCTGATACTTACTACCCCTCTGACTGTGGGTAGTTTACTTAACTACTCAATGTCCTCACCTATAGAATGGGTATAATAACAGTAGCTTCCTCAGAGATGGTTGTGAGCATTAAGCAGTTAATGCATGTAAAGGACTTTAAAGTTAATGCCCGTTATTTATGAAATAATAATTTTTAGTTCTTTGAATTCTTATTATTACTATAATACTCAACTACAGACTAGATTTCTTAACTTTTCAGGCCACATCATAAAGAATAATCCTACTGATTTTATATATTACTAGTCCAGCCACAGGGGGCATATTAAATTAATACTCGTTGATTCCGAATCCAAATTTCTAGAGATTTTTTTGGCTCAGTGAAACAGGCATCATCCTTGGTCCGATCAATGAAAGCCAGTAGGTAGGGTCCCATTAACTAATCATGCTGTCAGGAACCCAATGTTGTAACCATATGGACAGAGGAAGGAGGGACAGACGGTGGACACTGCCTAGAAAAATTGAGAAGTGTACAATATATCAAGGAAACCTCTAAAAAGTGTTACCTTTTTTTGAGGCATTCAATAAAAAGGGAAAAATGAAAAAAAAATTCTTTGCTTTATCTTGAATGTCCAAAGAGCATCTCTGTGAATTCTCATCTTTCTTCTTAAAAAACAGTGTCCTTAGATTTAAACATTTCATGATGAAGGCTTTGAAAATTGCCATGGAGATGATAGAGGAAATTATACACTTGTTCTTTTTTTCTTCTTCACAGCCTATGCATAAGAATGGACTGAGATATTACCCTTAGCTCTTTTCCACAGTGAACTGAAGTGTTTTAACAAAATCTGCCACTCTGCCAGCAATAATAGACTTTTCTGCTTGTTAGTGTTAAAATCTTTTCAACTTTACTAAACACAGGCTACATTTGCTTGTTGAATAAAACACCCTACCCTGTCCAAGTTATGAATTTCTAAGGTATCTAGATAATTTTATTCGAGTCTGTTTTTAAAGGGTGGCTACCTTCTAATCTTACTTTAGCTTACATTAATAATTAACTAGATTCATTTGGTTGCAAGTAACAGAGATCCCCACTCAGACTATCTTAAACAATAAGGGGGGAATTTATCAGCTTATTTAGCTGAAAAAGTCCAGTGGCAGGATAAGCTTCAGGTGCCATTTGGTTGAGTGGCTCCAACATATTACCAGGGACCCAGTTTCCTTTTGTTTCTCCATATTGTCTTCCCCATCAATAGCTTCATCTAAAGTGGCTTTCTTTAAGGTTGCAAGATGGTTAGCAGCACAAACAGGGGCCACACTTCCCTGTTTTATGTCTGACAGAGAGGAGAAAGCATTCTCTTGGTAGTTTCCACAGAAAAGGGAGGACAATTCTTTCCCAAAATTCTTCTAAAAAGTCTTCTTATGGATCCTGGGCCTATGCCCATCTTTGAGCCATTCACTCTGGCTAGGAGAAGGTCACATCCTTTGACATAAGCCAGTCAGGACCTATCCTTGGATTCCATATCTCATGATTGCAGCCATATCTCATGACTGAGGAATTTGAAGTCCTGTGAAGAAGGGAGAAGGCTAGACCGTATGCAAGGGAGGCAATCAATAAATGTTCTCTACAAATTTGTTCTTTTAATCTCAAGGTATACTCATTTTATGTCTTTTCCTAAATTTCAATGAAATATAATCTTTTTGTCCATTTTTGGTGAATGTGGCCAGATGTCTGACTCTAGTTAGAGAACGATCATCCACCCAATCATTAGAAAACAATCTGCCTTAGAATTAAATTAACAGGGTGGGCTTTAGCCTTTTCTACCGAGGACATCCATCAGAAAGACAAGATTAGTTCTGATTTATCAATGTAGTGCTTTATGCTTAATGAAATACTATGTAGACCTATTATCATAGTTTGAAGGGAATCATGCTGAGACATCTTGATTTTGGATTTAAAATAGTTCCAGCCTGAATACGAAACCTCGATCCCATAATAGAGCTACTAATTATTTAGGCATTGGTGAGCATTAGCCTCATCTCGTTGTCTGTCAGCAGCTAAATTTATAACAATGCCTGATTTACTTGAAATCCTATATAGTAGGAGTGTCTGTGAAAAGAAATGTTGAAGGGTGGACAAAGGGTGGGATAGAGGGAAAAGATCAATATGGAGCCTGACCATTTAAATGATGTGCTTTATGGTCTTCACTGGTTCCCTTTGAACAAATAAAGTAAATTTGAACATCTGGAGAGTGAGGTTGATTGCCAGAAAAGCACACTGATATGTCAAGATAATTGTTTCCTTTATACTACTTTCCCCTGGAGATCTAAATACTTAACAGGATATAACTTATTTTCCTCTTCCCCACTTCTCTCTCAAGGCTTTAAAAGTCTTCCTGGAGTTAAATGCTTCTTAAGTCCCATTGCCTCCAGGGGAAGTATAATATCATTCCAGGTGAGCTTGTTGATATAATTAAGGAAAACTATTGACTGTCATTAATTTAGCAAATTAATAAGGAGTACATCACCTCCTCCAGAAGTATCCCCAAAAGTTCAACTTCATTTTTATGTGAAAAGATGAAAAAAAAAAAGGAAACAAGAAAATAAATGTAAGCAAATAGTTAAAACAAGTCATTCTCTACATGTGCTACCTTTTATCATTTTGCCAGCATAGCCAACCTCAGTTGCTGTCCTTAAAAATCTCTACAATTTCTTATTCGTTCAGATAAATACTTAAAATCCTTTTGAAAATTGTCATGTTTTTTCCTGTATGCTTTTCTACATTGTCTGTTTTTTTTTTTTAAGAAATGTGATAAACATACCTGTGTGATAAATAAAAAAATCCTCTAAAAAAGTTATTTTAGTTGTGTGTATATAAAGACACAGCCTTTAAATTACCTATTTAACATAAAATATTAAATTTAAACCTTGAAGCGTTTTGGGATCTCACAGGTACAATTCAGACCACAAACCCAGGTGAAGGCTGGCTGCTAGATATAAATTCTCAGGAGAGTTTTATTTCTGCCTTCATCCAGAGCTATTTATTATTCCTTTTGGTAAACTAGGTTTATTTCTTCTTGCACCAAGGGTAAAACCTGTTGGAGTCTCACCTTTATGTGGGACTATCAAATCACCAGCCTGTGCGGCTCCACTCCTAGGCACCCCCTCTGAGCAGCGGTCAGTGCCAGAGCTCAAGGTGTTGAGTCTCAGCAGAATGTCTCCTAGGGACCCCGGCTCTCAGTTTTTGGCTTCTGGAGAATTCTGCCATTCATCCCAACCCAGCGAAGTACTTAGATTTTTTTACATTTTAAATATTTTGAGCCAGGTTTTCACTTGTTTCATTCAGAAGTATGGTATGTAGCACCTACCCTTCTGACATGAAAGTCCTGAATTGCTTTTTTCAATGATCTTTCAAAGATGTGTTTACAAATAACCTGATTTCTTAGATTTGTGAGGAAGTTATACATCCAGAAATCCTTTCTAAATCTGTCTTCTATCTCTTTGTCTTTTTTTTTTTTTTTAAATCCATGTCAGGAGACCTCCAGAACCATTCCAAACCAGCACTGGTGAGATTCGTTCTGGTTCTTCAACTTATTTGATCAGGAGTCCAGTAATGAGACTTGGTAAGGACTCAAATATAAGGCAGAACCCCCCTTTTAGGTGGATAATTTTTTTGAGAAAATAAAAACATGACCTCATATTCATGCACATATGATATTCTTGCACAAACACTCGCTTAGAATGCTCTACTTTCTATATAGTTGGCCTGTATAGGTCTTAGTGTCTTCTCAAAGACCACAATTTTCTTGAGATTAGGGACTGCCTTTCTATTTTCGTGTCCCTTATCCCCAGCTCATAGCTGGGCTTTGCACCCAATATGCTCAGGAAATGATTGAATGAAATAATCTGTTGCCTTAGAAGTGTTTCTGTCTCCTCCTTGTATTCTGAATATTTTTTACTAAATCCATATTAGTTCATCAATGTTGAAGACAGCATTTCCATCCCTCAGAGAGTTATGTATTTCCCCTATCAGACAGAAACAGTAAAAATGCATCTATCTTGTAACTTTTCCCTTTTTGCCAACACAGATAGAATAATTCACTGCTGCCATACTTTATGGACCCCATTCACTATCTCCTCTTTCTCATTGCTCACCTGGGTCTTTCTTTTAAGGATAAACAGCTCTACATATACTCCATCACCTGGTGGGCAAGGCAGTAAGTCTCAATCTTACGTTTGTATCCAGCTAAGGTCAATTAAAATGCACTTGCATTTTATTTATTTTATTATTTATTTATTTTCATTTCAGCTCTGAGTACAAAGCCTAGCCATAATATTCACTCATGATTCAGAATGAATAAATGAATCTGCCTGCATCTATAGAGAGAAAAAGATGATTAGGTTCAAAGTCCTGGAGATTCATTGAATAATTTCAATTTGGGTACCACTGCAGAAGATCATATTAAAAGCAAGCAATCATTTTGCTATTGTCCTCATTATGGCCATAAATGGTGATGATGATAATATAAACTATTTTTTAGAATGCTTATGATCCATTATGATCCATAGTAGGTACTATGTTAAGTATTTTGCATATGTCTCAGGTTAGGTTCTCCAGAAGCAGATGCTGAGATGGAGTTTGGGGTGCAAGATGTTTATTAGGGTTCGACACATATGAAAGGAAGGGGGAGGGAGCAAGATCAGGTAAAAGAAGAAGTTAACTGGAACATAGGTGCTTAAAAGTCTCAGCCAACATGATGGGCAGCTCTGAGGTGAGGACTGTTGTCAGTGTGTCCCTCTGGCTGAAATGACCAGTCCTTTATATTGGTGCCTCGCTCAATCACTGGATGTAGGCTGCCCTGGGAGCACATGACCTTGAACAAGGGGCTCTCTGAAGCCAGGGCTGACTCAGTCTAGAGTGTCTTCTGGCCGCACTCCTTGCAGCTGAGTGCCTAGTCTTTCCTTGAGGAGGTATCTGGGTGGTACATCTCTGTGTTTACCATGGCATGGCATACATTATTGGATTTGAGCAGCACAACAGTTCTATGAGGTAGAGACTGTTGTTCTTTCCATTTTTTTCAGGTGAAGAAATTGTGGCTTAGAGGGACAA
Source organism: Tolypeutes matacus (assembly GCA_026826555.1). Lineage (NCBI taxonomy): Eukaryota > Metazoa > Chordata > Mammalia > Cingulata > Chlamyphoridae > Tolypeutes > Tolypeutes matacus. Next base: position 16,135,858 of record JAKSZT010053825.1, read on the forward strand.
GTAACTTGTCCAGGTGGTGGAGTCAGGATATATATCTAGATCTGCCGACTCCTCAGAGATGAGGCTCTTACATCTCTTGGGTTAGATTACAGTAACCCAAAAGATTTAATAGTTATCAGATTCTTAAAAACTTTAGATTGGGGGAGGACCATACATTTCCTCACTTGAGTCCGATTCCAAGAATTCAACTTTTCAGTAAGGATCCCTTCTTGTTCTACCACCATCTATCTTGCCCATGGAGGCACAAAATAGATGATTAAAGCTGAAAGTTGAGGGGTCGAAAAAGATCTTAAAAATAAATATGTGAATTAGTCTGCCAAAGGGCTGATGATGCAAAGTACCAGAAATCTGTTGGTTTTATAAAGGGTATTTATTTGGGGTAAAAGCTTATGGTTAAAAGGCTGTAAAAATCCCAACTCAAGGTGGTTTTCTCACCAAAGTCAGTTGCTATGGGTTGAAGCAAGATGGTTGCTGATCTCTGGCTGGTCTCTGCCTTCCCCTCTGGGCTTCCTCTTCCTCTTGAGGCTCCATGGGCCCAGCTTCTTCCCTATTTCAGCTGCAGGCTGGCATTGGGCTTCCTATATCAGTTTCAGCTGTTCTTCCCAATCTCAGCTGTAAGCTATCAGACAAAATGACTCATCTCTCCCCAGGGAGTCAGCTGTTTGAGACTTCTTCTGTGACATGGCCATATCAAAAATGACTGAGCTCTCTCTTCCTGTGTGTCTTCTTGAGTGAATATCCATTTATATCAGACTTAGCAAGGGGGTGGAGATTCAACCTGAGTCACCCCCTCTGATGTAGTCTAATTAAAAAGACTTAATCTTAACAGGTAATCTAATCAAAGACATCTCAGCTGAATTTAATGCAATCAGAAGGTATCACACCCAGAGGAATAGATTAGCTTCTAAACGAGATCTTTCTCTTTGGGGGATTCATAAAATAATCTCAAACTGTCACAATATGTCAAATGGAATTTTAAGAGAGGGAATGTTTGTCCAAAATTCCAACCAGAATCTCAGAATTGCTAAAAGACTTGTTTCTGCTTGTTCTTTATCATTCTAAAAATACTTATGGGGCTCCAATTCTATGCCATTTGCTATTTTGGGTGTTGATAATACCACAGAGAACAAAACAAACAAAGCCCCTGCCCTTGTGAATCCTATTTTTCTAGTTTGGAAGACAGATGTTAAATCATTATAAGATGGATAAATTTACATTGAAATCTAAACTCCTTGCTATGGCCTATGAGGGGCCACATTGTCTGGTCTCCTCCTGTCTGCAACCTTATCCGGAACCATCCTCCCATCTCACCAGCACCATCAAGGCCATTTATAGGCACTCATTGGCTGCTTCCTCTGATCGTGCTCTCCATCAGGGGTTCTTGACCTTTTTGTTCCATAGACCCCTCGGCCAGTCAGGTGAAAACCACAGACCCCTTACTAAGTCCACACTATACTGTGTATTATTTAATAAATACATCACACCCACACCAACACGACCCCACAAAAATAATGCTTTTTTGAATTTAAATCCAAGCCCACAAACCCCTTGTTAAGAACCCCTGCTCTAGAACATCATTTGATGGATCCTTCTCCTTACTTGGGTCTCATCTCAAATGCCAACAACTTGGGGATGCCTTCCTTGATCACTCTGTCCTGTCACCCTGTTTCATGGTCTTGCTGGCATTGCTATGAAAAGTTAGTTTCTTTGTTTCTATCTGCTTCATGAGAACAGAAGCTGTGTCCGTCTTGTGCATGTCTACAACACCTAGAAGAACATCTGGCATATGGTAGGCATGGGATGCATTTTTAGACAAACGAAGGAATGAATGAATGATTCCAGAACAGGGAAGTGCTGTAAGCTATCGGAATCTTTGAAAAGGTCACTTACCTCATTGGGGGTCATGTAAATACTGGACATATCTTTTTCTTCACTTCAAATATAAACTCCTGAAAGCAATTATATGTCTCAGAATCCTCTTCTTGCAGCACACAGCACTTTATTTTAAATACTGAAGGTGCTCACTAAATTAAAACTGTTTGATGTTTAGAATCTGGAACAGAGACACTGTGACCTGTGAGCTCTTCAGTGGCTGAGTTTATCATACTTTAACCTTATTTTTAAGTTGCATATCTGTATCCCCCTCTTGTCAGTGAGCTTTTAGGATTTTATTCTGCTATGTATCCCAGGGCCCAGGAGAGCATTTGATGAGTGAGTGCATGAAATGCCTTATGGGACTATCTTTTCCTAGTTTCTTTGCCGAGGAAGTCAGCAATTATTTTATCATATGCCTAGTTTGTAATATCTAGGGGATATATAATAAATAGTTATTGAAAGAATGAATTCTGCAGTGTGGTGTCTATAAAGAATGGCTCGTGGAGCTGGGACAGGTGAGGAATTCTGGGTCCTTGTCTGGTTCTGCTGCAGAGCTGTCAAGGACTCTGAGTATCCTCACAACCCCCTGCTCTTTGGTTTCCTCATCTGTGATATTACAAGTCGAAGCTGAGGGCCAGTAGGTTAGGCCATCTGGATTCCAATCTTGGTTCCACCATGCTTGTCCCCCATGAGCCTTGGCAAGTGCCACCACTGTAAACCCCAGTTTCCTCAGCTCTGAAGGGAGAGAAATAATAGTCCCAACCTTCTAAGGTTGTTACTGGGACTAGAGTGCAAAATTTAAAGGGGTGCCAAAAACTCAGCGATCGAGATAGAGTACCTTAGTGCAATATTTTAACACAATCAAAATTAATGCAAAAAAATCCATGATGAACAAAATATCAACATTTTCAATAAAGACTGGATCTGTAACAATGCCATGCCAAACCATATTAGAGTGTGAGGCAAAAGGAAAAATCAGTATTATGAAGATTAAATTCGATTATGCTTGTAAGGTACTTAACTCAAAGGCTTGCACATAGTAAGAACACAGAAATGTAAATCAGTATTTTAAAATTATCTCCAAGATTTCTTTTAGTTCTAAATTGCTTAGCTATGAATCGTCCCCACAATTTGCAGTCTTTTAAAAGTTGGCAACCACGGACTTAATTTTATGCAAAAGTTCTATAGGTTGGCACAATGCCTGCCACCCTTCTGTAAAAACATTGTAGAATTAGTGCTAGTCAAAAATAATCTACGCCCTAAACCTCTTTTATGTGTACTTAGGATATAGTTAAATATACTCAGAGGTTAAAGTAATCTCAGAACAAAGGTAAATCTATATGCAACCAAACCAAGCACAAATAGCTTGATCACCCAAGTACCGATCCACCTACTCAAGAAGTAAGCACTAAAGGCCCATTTTGTTCCATTGCACCGAGCTAGATGCTGGACACACAAAGATGAAAGGGCATGGGTTCTGCCCTCGGTGTACTCTAATGGAGACATAACACATGCCTGCAAACATAGGGGGTCTGTATCACATGTTAAGGCTACACCCCAGAAAAATGCAACTTACAGTGCAAAGACTTAGAATGGGAAATTATTTTCATAAGAGGTATTGTAAAACATCTAGACAGAGACTCAGAGCCTCACCATTCAACATTTTTTAATCCATCAACACCGACCTAAAACACATTTAAAAAACACTTAAAAGGCATTATGTAAATACTGAAAGAATAATAAAAAACCAAGTGTAATCTTTTGTACCTTAAAATGTTGACCCTTGGCTTGGTGGAGGAATTATGGGGGCACAGTAAGATGGTGCATAAAATACCACAGCCACAAAAAGTATACCCTTCAGCGAGAGGAGTGAGGAGCAGGCGGAGAATAAGGATTGGCCAGAGCCAGTTCTTTCTTTCCACTCTGCTTTTGTATCAACTCCACATCTGTACCCAGGAAGTGAGAGGCAGATGGAGTGGGAGAAGGAGCAGTTTAATGAAGGTTAAGTAAAAAGTCTTGCCTCCTTTATATCCTTCCTAACAATAAAGAAGGAATAAAGCATCTACTGCTTTTTATCCCCAGTCTTAAAGTTGTGTGTTAGAGGTCTTCCCATGCTTGTGAGGAGGTGTGGGGATGGAGACGCCCTGACACATTTGCGGAGCTGAGGCTTGTCTCACAGCTACTCCCGCGGTACCAGGCAAGACAAGGAGAAACAGCTTCCAGGTGAATAGAATTCCCCTTTTTAGTACACTGTCACAAAAGCTAGTATGACTGGATACGCACAGAGAGGTACCTGCTGCTCCTATTGTTCACTTCCCTTCAGGTCTCAAGAGCTGGGTTAAATATCCTCATTTTTGTGCTTTGTGATCCTACATGTGTGACCTCGGGTGCTTTCATTTTTTATTGAGGTGAAATTCGTGTAGCATAAAATTAACCATTTTGAAGTGAACAATTCAGTGACAAAATGTTGTACAACCACCACCTCCGTCTTGTCCCCAAACATTTTCATCACCCCACAGGGAAGCCCTGTACTCAGTAAGCAGTTTTGTTCATGTCTGTAATTGACTTTAAATTATGTCAACAGAGACTGTATGATCTAAATATGTGGTTGATTAGTTTTAAGCTACATCCTACAGACAGTAAGTTACTCTGATTGGGAATTTGCTCCCGAAATACTCAGTTTGCGTTTATTCCAGATAAATTTGCTACAAATGCTTCAACTGTATTTATCCCTGATCACTACCAAATATTTTGTTAATTAGCATAATAAATTTTAGAATCAGGTTTTCATTGGTAAAATGGTATTCAAGATATATGGATTGCGTAAAATGTACTTCCCATCTTCGTATGAATAAGATGTAAAACTCTAGTGAGTTTTTACCCTTCAACTTTCCAGTATGGTTTTGGGTCCATCCACTAAGATGGTTCTGGTTGTCTGATGCTGGCTATGAGATTAACTGAATCCTGCCTTGAGAATGTTGTGTTTGCCTCAAGAGAATGTTTCATGCAAGGAATGGTCAAAGGACAGCGAGCTGGATTCCATGGAGCTTGCAGGTTATATCACTGTACTCTTGTGCCTGCTTGCTGATAAATGTTTATCTAATAAATGTTAATTTGTGTGACAGAATTTGGTATGAGACTCACTTGTATTGTAGCAAGATTTGGGGGAGGTAGTTTATACTGATCTCTCTCTAAACTGTTAAACACATATTTACTGCAAAGCTACTATGCGTTCTCTTGGAACATACATTCTACAGACAGAACCTGATAGTTGTGTTTAACAAACTGGCTTGAGCCAGTTCACATTGTCCTGCCACATCCTTTCAAAACTAAGGTACATCCCAGTGGAGAGTTTCTTTAGACACCATCATTTATCATAAAATTTATCCTGTCTTTTCCTTCTTCCTGAATATTTTTAGAGGAAGAGTCATTTGTATGCATTAGGGGTTTGAGAGTCTGAGCATTCAGATTTTAAGGCTTATAGGTGTTTTCCACCTACCTTTTGGGAAGGTCTTGCTTTCACAGGGGTGCTCTGATCAATACTTTCCATCTCTCCCAGTGGGAGCTGCTAACCAATGACACAACTTTGAAATGTAGTGACTCATAATAAAATAGGCTGCATATAAAAGAAGGATGTGATTGCATAAGGGACATATGAAGTGTCGGTTCCCAAAGCAGACCCCTTTACTGCAGTTCAACAAAGTGAAAAGAAGAAGAAAAGCACGATGGGAATCTAATTACCTTGAGCTGAAGGTGATGAGGAATGTTTTCCTGGACTAGGTGGCATTTGAGTTAATCCCTCAAGAGTGGGCGGGTTTGGATATACAAAGGTAAGAGAGATGGGGGTGTTAATGTGATTTTTCAAAAGAATGATTCAATATAGCCCCAAATAAAATAGCGTGACTGCTCAGTTCTCTAGGAGGGGAAATAATCGCTTGTGAAAATCAAGATGGCGGGGAGAGTCACGGACAGGATTATAGCACACTTGTTAAAGCAAGAGAACATGAGGTGAGGCCAGCTCAAAGGAAATTAAGTGGTGCTGAAGAAAAAAAAAAAAAGGTCTTAAGAATGTGAAAAGGGCTTTTAGTTGCATATTAGCATGGTGGGATATTTTTCAGTAATGGGATTTGCTAATACATAAGGAGGGCTGTGAAATTAATAAAGCCTTGGTAAGTAGCTGAGGCATTCCATGCCTTTTTTCTCAACATCTCTAATGAGACTAAAGGAAAGGAGAAATCTGCGAGTAGAAGAATCATTACAAAATGGGTATAGGAAAGCAGTCTTTACATAATTTTAGAGGGAGTGTTAATTGGTAAAAACTTTTTTGGAGAGCAGTTTGGCAGTGTATCAATCAGGGTTGACTTCAGTCACCAACACACCTAACATGACAGTGACTTAAAGCATTAGATGTTTATTCTCATCCATGCCATGTGCTTGTGGCAGGTCAGAGGCTCTGTTCCACACTGTCCTCACCAGGGGACCCAGGCTAGTGGTCACTGTGGAAGAAGGTAAAGAAACTCTGGAAGGTTTCAAATTGGCATCAAAATAACAATGACATATGTCCCTTGCACTCACAATCTACTGACCAAGTCATATGGCTTTTCTACTGACAAGGGGACCAGGAGGTGCAGGCTTTGAGGCCCTGGAAGGCAGAGAGCTGGAAATATTCTGAGAGCTAAGCAGATGAGGGCCTTGGGCCATAACTATTAAATTAAAAAAAATTTCTAAACTCATTGACCCAGCAATTCTGTTTCAGGGCATTCATCCTAAGAAAATGCTCCCTTAAATACCGAAATCTCTATGTTCATGGATGTTCCTTCCAGAATTGAAAACCTAAAAAAAAAAAAAAAAAATCGAGAAGTGATGAAACAAATAATGGGATTGCTATGCTTTGGAATTCTATACAGTTATTTAAAAGTATCAAATAGATGATCCAGATAAATTAAGTGATTTGTTTTTGTAAAAAAATTACAAAAGCTTATGTATATGATGATACCGCTTATGTTAAAAATTGTGTATTATGTTAAAATATAACATAATTAGATTTTGTTATATATAATGTTAAAATATAACAATATATATTATGTTATGTTAAAATTATGATTACATTTGTGCAGAGGAAGGATAACGCAAAGCTATTGATAATATTAGTGATACTAATGTAGCTATAATTTATTGAGCATTTACTATGGTCAGGCATTGCGCTAAGCGCTAAATGCTTTACAAGCATGATTTCAATCCATGGTAGTGGGAATTATTCTCATTTGACAGATGAAGAACCTAGGACTAAGAGAAGATAAGCGACTTGATCAAGACGGCAAACTCAGGCAGTTCTGCAGCTGGAGCCCCAGTCTGCTTGACAATAATGATTGCCTTGTGGGGGCTACTGGTGGGGCATAGCAGGGAGGAATTTTACAGTCTACCTTACGGAATGTAATGAGTATTGTTTTTCTTATAACAAGCACGTATTCCTTTTGCAAAAATAAATTAAAATCTTTTTTTCAAAAAATGGGAAGTGGGGAAGCAGCTGTGGCTCAATCAGTAGGGCTCCCGTTTACCATATGGGAGGCCCCGGGTTCGGTTCCCAGGGCCTCCTGGTGAAGGCAAGCCCGCCTGCACGGCGTGGTTGGCTGACCCAGCGAGCACAAGCAGCAAGGGGGGGATAAATGAATAAAATAAATAAAATTAAAAAAAAAAAAAAAAAAAAGGGAAGTGATGCAAACCAAGGGAAAAAAAGGAAATTGTGTAGACATGCGGGTGATAGCTACATATGAATAGAATTTGAGGATCATTGGAATAAAATCTACAAAGGTACCAGATCCATCCAAGCATGTGGAGTTACGGTGGAAGCAGGAAGGAATTCTCATATCAAATTGATGGAATGTCTAAAACAAAGAGAAAGTGGAGTGGGGGTCGGGGGGAGCCTGATGAGACATTCTGGGCATGGGGGTCTCTCAGCGAGGCAGGGTGACCTGGTAAATGACTGTCAAGTGTTTCGAACAGCCTCCTGGAGAAAACCGCAAAGGCCATCTTGAGAACCCCTTGGTAAATAGTGACAACTATGAATCACTGGCAACAAGCAGCAGGGTTCATAAGGAATAACTCATATCTGACGCTTTGACAGCCCTTTAAAAATAGAATTATTACGTTGGTGAATAAAAGAGCCGTTATGATCCTCTGCATGTGGAGCTCAGAAGGACTGTCTGCAGAACCCCTCCCAAATCATTCATTCCCATGGGCTTGCACCCTGGACATGGGTGTGGCTTTAGAGTCAGGCAGAGGATTCTCAGCTACACACTCAGGTATGCAAAGATGTACCTGCAAGGATGTATATCCCAGCATTGCTTATAAAAGGTAAAAACTAGAAATGGCCTAAATATTACCACTTGGGGATTAGTTAAAAAAATATTTAGGGGAAGTGGCTGTGGCTCAATCAGTAGGGTTCCCGTTTATCATATGGAAGGCCCCGGGTTCGGTTCCCGGGGCCTCCTGGTGAAGGCAGGCCCGCCTGCACAGCGTGGTTAGCTGACCCAGCGAGCACAAGCAGCAAGGGGGGGATAAATGAATAAATAAATAAAATCTTAAAAAAAAAAAAATTTAGGACTATTATGAAGCAGCAAGGCTTTTAGCCTCTAGAACTTGTAAGCCAATAGATTCCTGTTGTTAAGCCAACCCATCATATGGTATTTGTTTTAGCAGCTAGGAAAAGGAAACACTAATCATTGTTTAAAAAAATCAATCAGGAGAGTGGATGTAGCTCAGTGGTTGAGCGCCTGCTTCCCCATGTACGAGGTCCTGGGTTCAATCCCTGGTACCTCCTAAAAAAAAAAAAGGCAATATAGAAGTACGTAAGCTATAAAGAACAAACTCCCCATCCTATTTTCCATTACATTTCCAAAAATTATTCATGTTTAATGGTTATTTTGTTAGCACCCAATACCCCACTAATAATTGATGATGATGCATTAATTTGGGAGTTACATAATTATTGTCGGTCTCTGCCAGTAGAATGGAAACCCCTTGAAAGCTGTGACTGTGTCCTCATTATTTCCTCCAGTGCTTAGCATAGGACCTGGCACATAGTAAGCTCTCAAAAAATGCTTTTATATGAATTAATGTATTTAAAGATTTATATCTCTACCAATGGGATCTTTTTTTTTTTTTTTTTTTTTTTTCTTTTCTCTTTTTACTGGGAGGTCCCGGGGATCGAACCCGGGTCCCTCCACATGGGAGACGGACGCCCAACCAGTTGAGCCACATCCGACCCCAACCAATGGGATCTTATATGACACACCATTCTGTGGTGTGCTGTTTTTCTACACGGTGCTATATGGGGTACATCAGTACAAACCAGTTTTACTGGATGTATGATGAAAGAGAGGGTTTTCCTTCTTTCTTGGCAGCAGAAAATCATCCTTCTCTGCCAAGGCAACGGTGCCTTTGGTGAGCTCAGATGTGGCCTCAGACAGGTGGAGCAGATCACAGTCATGAAGTATTTTGTTCATCCTTTTGGGGGGAAACACACAGGCAGGGTCACAAGGAAACTGGAATGGAGCATTTTCCTGGGCCTTCCTACTTAGTAGGTTAATTGTATTTTTGTGCCACAAGCACAAACCTTATTGTTTTCCTCCCCGTTCCTCCCCGCTCATCCTCTTTTCTTGCATTTGTTTGGATTTGCTACTCTGTCTTCCCTCTTGGATCCCCTTGTTTTCTTCTAAGGTTTTGTACAAGTGAGCAGGTTCCTAACTGCTTTCCAAGTGCATGTTATTATGCATTGTGTCTTTTGAACCTCAGATTTATGGAGTAAGTTTGATTACCCCATAAGGAAATTGGGGCCCAGGGAAATTAAGTAATTTGCCCTCTCCAGCACACATGTCTTCTGACTCCTACTGCAGCGCTATTCTTCTCTGCCAGATGGACAGGGCCTTACCCACCTCTGCTTCCTCAGGGCCCAGCAGAGAGCCGGAGCCCGGGAGCAGACACTTGGTCACTGTCCGTTAAAAGGATGGATTAGAAACAATGTTTCCCCAATGCTCCCCGTGCAGTTACTTTATGAGTTCTTTCATACAAAGCTGGTGTGTGTGTGCCTGTGCATGTACATAGTTAGAGCTTTTCTGGAGGACAACTTGGCAATATGTAGCAAAATGGTCTTATTATTTGGCAACAGCAATTTTAAAGAAATTTGTCTTACTGTAGTAATCCCAAAGTGTACACAGCTGCATTTAAAATGATTTTATTGCAGCGTTATTTATAAATTGGAAACAGTTCTAATGTCCGACAATAAAGACTTGGTGAAATAGATTATGGTACATTTCTGTGGTGGAGTGTTATGCAGCCAGGAAAAATCATAGAGAGTGGTTACTACTGGGGGGAGAAGAAGGCAACTCCAGAGGGACACACAGAAGACTTCAACTGTGCTTGTAATGATTTATTTCTTAAGCTGGGTAGTGGGTGCAGGGTGTTCATTATATTAGCTTTTATACCACTTGGTATGTCTGAAATATTGAATAATAACTGAGAAACTAATTTTAAATTTATATTTAGAATTTTTAGTGATGTGGGAAAATGACCACAAACTACTAAATTAAAAAAACAGGTTGTAATAAAGAGTATGAATGACATAATCCCAACTTTCTAAATCAGTGTTTATGTCCAGGAAATAAACACCTTAAACTTTTTTTTTTTTTTTTTTTTTTTGGTTACTTGGGGCTGGGGATTGAACCAGGACCTCATATGTGGGAACCCAGCATTCAATCACTTAGTTGGTTTTTTTCATTTGTCTAGCCTTTTTTTTTTTTTTAGGAGGCACTGGGAACCTAATGTGGGACCTCCCGAAGGTGCTTGATCACTTGAGCCACATCCGCTCCCACACATCAAACTTTTAATGGTTCTTGGACAGTGTGATTCTGGGTGATTTTTATTTTTTATAAAATATAACAATTTATACGTATATTGTTACAGAAAAATAAGTAATACTTTCTAATGCAGCAGCTTTTATTTACTTTAAGTCTAACTGCCTAAATAAGAATCCCAAGCACAATTTCCAGATTGTCTTTTTCTTTGGATTCACACATCCAGTTTTTGCCAGGTTTTACTATTTTTATCTTCACATTTTTTCAATCTTCTCCTTTGTCTATAGCCATTCTCCAAATGTTTTAAACTTGATTTTTGTCATATATCTAAAGCAGATGATCTTTGGGCTATTCATGCTCTGATCTGGTGGTGTTGAAAACCCCTGTGTGTTTTCCTTTAACCAATCTGATTTTCATTTTTAAGCTCCTTGAGGACAGAGATCACAGGGTTTGGCAGTAAATTACTTGTGAGGAGTCAAGGATGGTGATAAGCTGCAAATTGACTTTATAACTTCACACTAGTGAGGCATGTAGGGATACTCAATCCTTCCATCCCATCACATCAGAAAGGTCATTAAATATAAATGGACTAGAGTCTCTCTCTTGGGTGTGAATTCATTAAGGAGCAGAGTGTGCATACCAGGGTGAGTTTAAAGTGGCAACCCTGACCTGTCTTCTCTGAGTTTTCTCTCTGTGATTCATTCTGTTGGAAAACTTGCTGGAGGTATTGGATGGCAGCACTAGGGCTAATGACCCTGCCCTGGTAGGAAGGTATTCTTGCCCCTTAAAGAAATCACTACAGGAAGAAAGGCATCCAGGTGGTAGGGGATGCCAGCTAGTCCACACAAAATGAAATGGTTTATTGAAGAAAGAGAAGCAGAAGTCAAGTTCATTTGGAGTGTTTCAGCATATGCTCTCAATTTGAAAACATTGTGCAGAAGGAAGGCAAGGAAACAAGATTTTGCTGCATAGCTTAGGAAATGTGTGGGAAAGTGTTTATAGCAAGAGGATTCAATTGTAAGAGCTTCCTGTCCTCCTCTCATGCCTGTATAATTTTCCCTTTTATATCAGAAAGAGTCTTTCAGAAAGTTTGACGTGCATAGATTAACAACTTCATCACATAACCTTGTTAGGGCAATCTATCACTTCCCAATGTGTATTAGTCAGGATTTTTGTGGTTGCAAGTGACAGAAACCCATTTCAAAACTAACAAGGGAGAGGATGTGGCTCAAGCAGTTGAGCACCTGCCTCCCATATGGGAGGTCCTGGGTTCGATTCTGGTGCCTCCTGAAAAAACAAAAACAAACAACAAGCAAAACAAATGATAAAACCAACTCAGGGAAGCCGATGTGGCTCAGTGGTTGAGTGACAGCTTCCCACATACAAGGTCCTGGGTTCAATCCCTGGCCCCCAGTACCTAAAACAAAACAAACAAACAAACAAACAAAAAAAACCCCAAACAAACAAAAAACTAACTTAAGCAAAATCAAAAAGGACTTTATTGGTTCGTATAATTGAAAATCCCAGTGGGTAGTGCTACTTCAGTCATGGCTGGATCTAAGAACTTGCATAGTGACATGAGGGATCAGTCTTCTTCAGCCTCTGCTCTGCTTTCCTCTGAGTTGGCTTAATTCCAGAATGGGCTCTCCCTTAATGGTGGCAAAAATGGCCTGGATCTCAGTAATTTAAGAAACTTAGCAGAAAGTACCTCCTTTCCAGTGGCTCCAGCAAGAGCTCGGGTCTGAGTGTCAGTCGTCTGGCTTGTGTTATATGTCCGTCCTGGATCCATCACTGTGGCCAGGGAGATTGAATGCCATGACAGATCAGGCCTCCATTTTGTGCCCACCTCTGGACCTAAGGAGGTGGTGCCAGCCTCAATGAAGTATATAGACCACGACAGGGGAATGGAGGTCTCCTAGAGGATTACTGGGGTGCCATCCTCAGAGAAAGGGAATAATAATGGATTCTGGGTAGCCAAACACCTCAGATGCCCACTTCCCACTCTAAGTCCATTCTTTTGAATATCAAATTAACTGCAGCACCTAGAACTAGTTTGTGAACAATACTACATAACAAAATTAGGATTGCCTGAGCTAGGGAGTAGAGGGTCACAGCCCTTATTCTGTTCTACAAGACAATTTGTTCTGAAGTCTTGAGCCAGAAATCTGTGACCACGTGCTTATTACCATAGAAACTTCCTTTGAGGGAAAAATTAGCATCTATTGTTATCACAGGAATGTCATCATTTCACCAGGAGTTGCTAATAGTGGTGCTCTTCCATGCTTTCCTATAGAGTCTCACATTGCAGTCAGCCCCTGAGGTCACAGCTTACATCAACACACTACCAGGCAGCTAATTAGTAACTTGTCTGTCGGATGTCCACTTGATTTTACCAACTCTTCTACTGTGAGGCTAACAGAGGCTTCTGATGTGCACAAATAAAGAAAGCTAGAGAGGGTAATTCTGGGTTTTTCAGCACAAGAAGCATTATGGAGCTCTAACTTAATATTGAATAAGGCATAAGAGATCCATGTTATATACAGAGACAAGGAGCCTGGTAAGTTTCCATACCCACGAGTGCAAAAGAGGAGGAAAGAGTAAAATATTGTAAAAACAAGGTCTCCTTATGATTCTGACAAGATTTGACATATTTACTCATGTAGGGATGATGGCTGAAGATAGCTAGTAAAGGTGGAAAGTCCCTTCTCAAAATGATCAACTAGGGAAGCACTGAAAATTTAGGACAACAGTTCTCAAAGATTAGCTTTTGGATCTCCAGCAGAATTGCCTGAGGTATCTTGGACTATAGCTTTGGTAGCAAGCATCAGAAACTGACCAGCTAACTTGGGCAAAAGGTATTTGCTGGAAAGATATTTGGCAAGTAGGATAAGGGTTCACAGAATTGAAGAGATCCTGAGGGACTGAGGAGGTACCAAGGAAGCTCCGTGTAGCCAAGAAGCAGGAAATGTGCAACTGCCTCATGCCTGGAACAGGATTCCATTGCTGAGCTACATTATCTCCACTTGCTCCCTCGCTCACCATCTAAAGTCCTGGGAGAGGGCATATGATTGGCCAAATTAGGTCACATGGCAATTCCATGGCTGAAGTACTGAATGGGAAAGGGCTTTTGGTTTCTGTGGAGGTGAGTAACCAAGATCATGCCCAGCCGGAGCCAGGCAATTCCCCCAAATAAAATTGGATTGGTCTTAGGTCAGGGAATGGATAGTAAGCAGATACAAAACAATCCTGCTCTACCTAGGATTCCTGTTGAAAATTCAATTTCTGCGCTCCAAACTAATCTTATTGGATCAGAATCTCAGAGCGTTTTCTGTTTTTACTAAGCTTTGCGGGTGAGATTTACGTACAGCAAAGATTGAGAACCACTGGACATTGGGGGAGGGCTACTTGCATATACATACATCTTAAAAATCATAGCAATTCCTGAAACATTGGCCTGAATGAATGGGCAGAAAAGAAAAGACTGCTGAAGTTAGTAACCAAAGTTCTAAATATAAGTTCCGTCTTCTCTACAGTATTTTCCAGGGACCTAGTCTTGGTGAGCATTTAAGGACAATAGGAATTCCTTGAATAATTGGTATACAATGCTTGCAATAAATCCGTGATATTACAGAATAGATGAAATGAGGGCTAAATTTGAAAGGAGTTTCATACTCATTTACTATTCACACAACATTCATATTTATTTAAAGGGTAGTAGACTTCAGTAGTTAAGAGCTTGGGTTTTGAAATTAGACAGAACTGGGTTCAAATTCTGTTCTGCCATACTCATTCAGTCATCATGAACAAGTTACTTAACATCTCTAAGTTTCACTTTCTTCATCTGTAAAATAAGACTAGTAATACCAGTCTCATGTGATTGTTTTTGAGAATTAAAATGAGGTAATGGATTTGAATTTACTACCATAGTTCCTGACACATGCTAGGTACTAATTAAATAGTAGCTATTATATAATTAATACCAGGCATTTATGGATTGCTTACAAGGATGATCAAGACAAGGTCTCCACTCTCAAAGTGCTTGCAGTCTAGGGAAGGAAAGAGAAAGTCCCCTTGTGATCCTTTAAGAGCCCACCAGGATGAGAAACTAGAGACCCTTCTTACCTGTCTCCATCCTTCTATTCCTTCCATGGACTGCCCATGGTACTGGCATCAGGTAAGGCTTCTGGATGTTTCCAAGTCAACCTCTTATTCAAAGACAGTGGCTTTGGGCTAGTCTTGTTACCTCTATGTGTAGGTGTTCTTTCATTTTCAAAATTGAAAATGATTGGTCAGTTTATGTCTAAGGTCTTACCAAGTTGAAAAATTCTGATTCTTAATGGCCTTTTAGCCAATGGGTAACCTCATCAAGGTATCAGTTTCTTCAATTGATCTTTTAAATGTGTGGCAATTTTTCCTCCAGGATTTAATTGATTTACTGAATTCTCAGATCTCAAGCACAACAGACCAATAGAATGAACTTTTTCAAGCTTTGAAAAGAGATCGATATAAGCCCAAGGTCTTCACATTAAGTCTGTTATCAGTACCTGCAGATTCATAAGCAAATCTGACATGAGGGATGCAAGTTGACAATTCTTGAGGATGAGATTAACAAAAGAAATATAGTCAAATTTTATTAACACTGGCTTAATAGGCTGTAGAAGAACACCTATATGCTGTCTCTACTCCAAAACCTGGTACCCCGCTGTGGTTCTAACATCTCTCTCTTCTGGAATCCAGAAGCATGTTGCCCCTGTTTTTATTGTACTAGTTTGATCTTTGGAAAATTATATAACGACTCTATGCTCCTCATGCAAAATATTTAGAACAGTCCTTGGCACAATGTGAATCCTCAATAGATAAATGTTCATTGTAATTGTTCTGATTAATAATATGACTGGATTGGGAAGCGGCTGTGGCTCAATCAGTAGGGCTCCCGTTTACCATATGGGAGGCCCCGGGTTCGGTTCCCGGGGCCTCCTGGTGAAGGCAAGCCCGCCCGCACAGCGTGGTTAGCTGACCCAGAGAGCACAAGCAGCAAGGGGAGGATAAATGAATAAATAAATAAAAATCTTAAAAAAAAAAGTAAAAAAATAATATGACTGAATAATATAGTTACTTAGGTACAAGTATCATTGCCTTGAGGGAAGAGTAACTGCTTTAGATTCATTTTGTGTCTGCTAGGGCTGAGCACGCAGTAGGTATTCAGTGAATTTTTTTTTTTTTTTTTTTGGATAAAGGCACAAATGATGACTAATAGCAAATATAGGGACTCCGGATGTTAATTTCTTCATTGGACACAGCCTCTGGATGAATCTTGCTCACTACAAAGGAAATGTCACCAACTGTCAGAGATATAGCAACATATTGCTCAAGCATATGCACCAGGGAAGGCAGAAACTTGTTATTGGATGTGTGAGAAATCCATTACCAACACAGTCAAAGAAACATTCTTGGATTCTTCACTGGACTTTAAGAATGTATTAATGTCTATTTCATTCTCTCATGAGTTTATAAGGAATATTTATCACTGTCCTTCTTGGAGGCACGGTCCTGGGGCAGAATTAAAACTCCAACTTGGTGATATCCCTCCCCCTGTGCTTTCTCTTTTGTTGTCTGAAGGCTTTTTCTTCCCCCAGGTTTGATTCATTCACTTTGGATGACTCAATGGGACCTTAAGGCTCAGTGAAAAAGGTTTCTGGCTCAAAGAGTCCAGATGCATGCTTGCAGAGTGACTTTCTACTCCCTAGAACTAGAAAAAGATTCTGGCTAGGCAAGGAGGCAGAGGCGATGGGGGCATCATTTAAAGTGGAAGCCAACTCAGTTCCAAGGTTCTTTTGGGTGCTATCCAAGGACCACTAATTGCCAGTGGCTAGCCTGAGCCACTAAGTGTCCAGCTTGATGTGCTAGTTGTAGGTGCCCTAGAAACTCTGGCTGGTTCTACTCACAAACCTCCACCAACCCATTGCTTGTAGCAACTCCACGTACACGGACACTTCATGGGCCGATGGTAGCACCTTAGTAAAGATTTGATTAAGGTGGTATATCAGAGTACCTGCTGGAATTTGCCCTATGAACTTCATTTTTCAGTAGTGAGGAGGGCTTTAGAATCAGACTGCACGGGCTCTAATCCCAACCCTGTATCACCTTGGATACATTTCTCAACCTGTTAGTCACTAAATAGTTGAGTGAATGAATGAGTGAATATCCTCATATAGTCAAGGCATTGAATTGTATGTTTATAAAGTACGTAATGTATCCAAAGCCAGATTCAAAATGTGAAAAGTGAAGCTTTCCATTTCCCATGGCTTGTCTTATAAGGAAACCTTTAAGCTATAAAGTCCATATTCTTGGTCCCTGAAGTACATTCCACAATGATAATCTCTGGATAATTTAACACCAGTGTTTCTAATTATCCCTGGAAGGATCTGGCTGGTCACTGCAGATGGTGGGCTGCTGTGCTGATCTTAGTGACCTCTAGGTGGGCAATTCCATGAATGAGATAAAATCTATTAAGTGATCTTAGCATCTTATGCTCTGTTTGAGAATCACTATTATTGTTCTTGCTACAAGGAAGTCAGGTCATGGTTGATGCGTTTATTCTTTATAGGGGCCCTAATCCTTGTGATCTTTAGGTAATGTGAGTTATGGTCTTTAATGAAGCTAGTAACTGACTGGATCTATACTCTTAGGGGAATTATTTGTACCAATCATACATTTACTCATCCAGTAGATATTTATCAAGTGCCCACTTTGTGCCATGGACAGTGCCATATGCCAGAGAACCACATGGTGAACAGAAGCCGATGTAGCTCATAACCACATGTAACTAAACATTTGGGAGTGGAAACGGACATATATATGTATTTATATACATATCTATGTAAAACCATGTGTGATGAGAATTATGAAGGAGAGGTGTAGAGTTCATAAAAGGGGGATCTGATCTAGGCCAAACATCAGGGGAGGCTTCCCACTCTAAGTGATGCCTGAGCTGAGAGCTGAAGGGTAAGTTGGCATTACCTAGGCAAAGAGCTCCAGGGGGTGTGAGCTGAAAGTGCACATGCTCTGAGGCCAGAAGGAACTTGGTGGGGATGACGAGAGCCTGAGGAAAGCACAGTGTGGCCCAAGTGGGGCAGTGGGGAGCGCAGTCTGAGATGCAGTCGAGAGTTAGGTTAGGTGCCAGATTTCAAAGGGTTCTGCAGACCATGTTAAGGAGTTTAGTCAGCAATGGATGTTAACCAGGGACTAACCCATATTTAAAAGGACAGCCGAGACAGTGGTTTGGAGAAGGGACTGGGGCAGGGGGTGGGGTGCTGGAGTGATGGCAACACTCCAGTATATTAATTGTGACTCAGAAGTCTGCAGGCATGTCCTGGGTTGGTGTGTGTAGCAGATGACAATCGTGGTGAGAACTGTTCCACGAGGCATGTTGTCACCCATCTTTTAACAACATTTGATAAGCGACAACTCAGATAGTGTGTCTAATGCTGGCCTCTACGTGGGCCTCATTAGCGATTAGAATGGTACATCATCTCTCAAACAGATCACAGTGACTTTCATAAAAAAGAAATGTGAAAGGAAAAGAAATAAAACAGATCATACCTCTACTATCTCTGCACAGCTAGATTTTATCCATCCGATGTTTAAAAAAAAAAAAAAAATAGTTGTAACCTTTCTACCAATCTTCCATTTGGTTATTTTTCATTCATTTATTCATTCAACAGTTGTTGGCCTATTATGTCCACTATTGTTCTAAGTGTTGGTGAAAGATGAATAAAAGAGCCCCTGCCCTCCTATGGAGAGAGCACCTTCTAACAGGGGAGATAAAAAATGTAAACAAAGGGAAGCGGCTGTGGCTCAATCAGTAGGGCTCCCGTTTACCATATGGGAGGACCCGGGTTCGGTTCCCGGGGCCTCCTGGTGAAGGCAAGCCCGCCCGCGCGGCGTGGTTAGCTGACCCAGCGAGCACAAGCAGCAAGGGGGGGATAAATGAATAAATAAATAAAATCTTTAAAAAAAAAAAAATGTAAACAAAGAACTAATTCAGCATGATGGTTCTGTGATAGATATATGTATAAAATGCTATGTGAGCCTTGGAAGGGGGTAACAGCTGCTTCTATAGAGGTAGCAGGGAAAGCTTTGTGGAGGAGGAAATTTTGGGCTTGGACTGATGGCTATTATTGAATAGGGGAAAATCTACTGTATTGGAGGAAGGAAAATATTTTAAGTGTTGATAGATAAGATAATTTGGTTAGCCCATATGTAAATATGTCTATGCTGTAATGTATGCTTGGAAATATCCTGTGTGTTATATTGGTTGACATAGAATGTTCTCACCCTGTGCTTGTCCAGTATGGTCGCTGCTGGCCATGTGTGGCTATTTATAGTTGAAGTAAAATTAAATTAATTAAAATGAAATAAAATAAAATATTCATTTCCTCCGTCCCACTAGTCACATTTAGAGGTCTGAATGGCCACATGATACTACTGGGTACCCTGCTCGACAGTGCAGTTAGAGAATATTTGCATCATCACAGAAAGTTCTATCAGAGAGCACTGTACTCAGCTAACTGATTTTAGGAGAATACAAACTGGCCAGTAGTTATATGAAGACCTCAGTAAGAGCCAGTAAAGAAAGAGGCTGCAAGGTGTTTACATTCTTATGACCACAAGAGTGAGATGAGCCAGTTGGAGATTAACCCAAGTGAAGCAGAAAGTTCAGCTGAGGTACTTCTGATTTTCCCGGCATTTAGTTTCCTAGGCTGCTCAAACAAATACCAGGAAATGGGTCAGGTTAAACAATGGGAATTTATTCTCTCATGGTTTGAGGCTGGGAAAAAGTCCAAATCAAGGTGTCATCAAGGCCATATTTTTGTTCCAAAGACTGACATTCCGGGACTGGCTGCTGGTGATCTTTGGCTCCTCTGTCACATGGCAAGGCACATGATGGCATCTCCTGGTTTCTCCCTTCTCTTCTGGGTTCCATTATAGCCAGCTTCTTTCTTCCTCTGGCTTGTTCTCTTTCTGTCTGAATTTCATTCCACTTATAAAGGGCTTCGATCTAAGTATCTTTAAAAAAGTAGAAAAATATATTAAAAAAAAAAAAAAAAAAAGACATCCTGATTGAGCTGGGCCTCACCTTAACTGAACTAATCTCATCCAGAAGTCCTACTTACAATGGATTCACACCCACAGAAATGGACTAAATCTAAGGGCATTCTTTCCTAGGGTACATACAGCTTCAAACCACCATACCTGATTAGAAGGGTTTCAATCTCAGGCTAATGACATCATAATGAGAAGAGCCACGTGAAAATAAGATAAACAGGAATTGGGAGTGGAGTAACAGAAGTCTGACTAGTTTCATTGTGGTGGAAAGTTGGGGAGAAACTGGGGAGGGTGGTAAGTCAGAGGGACAAAGGGCTATAAACAAAATGGTTGAGCCAAGCCCCTGAGCTTGAGAACTCACAGGGCATTGCGGACCTCTTTGTGCCCCCTGTCGTGGTGGCAGCCTGTGAAAATCAAGTCGCTGGTAGCCTTGCCTTTGAACCTGGCAGCCTCTCTGCACAGAGGAAACTGGACTGGGAGAGAAGTAGTGCTCTTTCTCCTGGGAATTGGCTTGAATAACAAGTTAGGTCAGTGTGTTCCATAGTACTTCCTGCCCTTTGCTACCAAAATAGTGGGTTCCAGCTTGTCCACAGGTGCTAAGTCGGGTGAAAGAACATTGCCATGGGGAAGATAAGAGTGGCTCAGAAGTACATTGAAGCAGCAGGAAACACTTGCACAAAAGCATGGAAGAGGAAAAAGCATGGCATGGTAGGGAATAGTCCTTTGTGGTTGTGGAGAGTCTAACAGTAAATGAGGCTGGTGATTTAGGGTGGGCCAGACTGTCCAGTGCCTGGAATGTCACAGAGATCTTGGCTGAGCTAAGTTATTTTTTTGTGCTTCTGTTTCCTCATAATAACACTCCATAAGTAGATATTTCCTATTGAAATGAAAATCAACATTTAAAAATATTACAGTTTAGATGTGCAAAAAATTATAGCTTCTTAATTTCCCACAATTTATCTAAGCTTCTTGACTCCCCATTCTCATAACCTTTGCTCAGACACTTGGGAACATCTTCAGTGCTTCTCTCAAAGGGTTGCCCTCCCCCTTCCTCCTATGCTGGTGCCTGGCTGGATATATTTCATGTATTGTCCTGGACGCGGGGCCTGGACGCTGGTCCACAGAGCTGGTTCCTCTAGGTCTTCCCTGCCCTTGAAGAGATAACATTTGTTCCACTTGGCTATTGTTGCCGAAGTTCAAACACCGAAACTTATGGCCTCGGTTTATTTTCTTTGGATTACTTTTCTCCCTTCCCATGCTGATTTAGGCCCTCTTACTATAGATCCTCTGAATCTCAGGTACATCCTGCAACTTGGCCCAAGCTCCCCCCACCTCTTTTTTTTTTTTTTTTTTAAAGAAGTTATAGGTTTACAGAAAAATCATAAGATATTAAGTTCTCATATACCACAACTTGCATTAGTGTGGTAAATTTGTTATAATTCATGAAAGAACATTTTTTGCAATTGTACTATTATCTATAGTCCATTGTTGACAACAGGGTTCACTGTGTTGTACAGTCCTGTATTTTTTATTTTTCCCTGTTTTTATATATATTTATAAAATAAAAAACTTTCTCTTTAACCACCTTCAAGTATATAATATATAGTGCTGTTAATTATATTCACAATGTTGTTCTACCATCACCGCCATCCATTACCAAACTTTACAATCAGCTCAAATAGAAACTCTGTACAGTTTAATCATTAACTCCACATTCCCTACACTCTGGCCCCTAGTAACCTATATTCTAGATTCTGACCATATGAATTTGCTTATTCTGATTATTTCATATCAGTGAGATCATATAATATTTGTCTTTTTGTGTCTAGTTTATACAGTCAACATGATGTTTTCAAGATTCATCCATGTTGTCGCATGTATCAGAACTTCATTCCTTTATATGCCTGAAAAATATGCCATTGTATGTATATACCATATTTTATTTATCCATTCTATGGTTGATAGACACTTGGGTTGATTCCATCTTTTGGCAATTGTGAATAATGCTGCTATGAACATGGGTGTGCAAATATCTGTTCAAGTCCCTGCTTTCAATTCTTTTGGTTGTATAACTAGAAGTAGGGTTCTTGGGCATATGGTAATTCTATACTTAGATTTTTGTGGAACCACCAAACTGTCTTCCACAATGTCTGCACCATTTTACATTCCTACTAGCAATGAATGAGTGTTCCTATTTTTCTATATCCTTAAGAAAATTTATAATTTTCTATTTTTTTTGGTAGTAGCCATTCTAGTATGTATGAAATGGTATTTGTGGTTTTGATTTTCATTTCCCTAAAGCTAATGATATTGAACATCTTTTCATGTGCTTTTTGGCCATTTGTAAATCTTTGGAGAAATGTCTATTCAGGTCTTTTGCCCTTTTTTTTTTTTTAAGATTTTATTTATTTATTCATTTATCCCCCCCTTGCTGCTTGTGCTCGCTGGGTCAGCTAACCACGCCGTGCGGGCGGGCTTGCCTTCACCAGGAGGCCCCGGGAACCGAACTTGGGGCCTCCCATATGGTAAACGGGAGCCCTACTGATTGAGCCACAGCCGCTTCCCCCCATTTTTTTTTAAGGAGTGTATTAGTCAGGCAAATGGGGTGCTAATATGAAATACCAGAGATTTGTTGGTCTTTATAAAGGGTATTTATTTGGGTAGAATTCCACAGTTACCAGGCCATAAAGCATAAGTTTCTTCCGTCACCAAAGTCCATTGCCACGTGTTGGAGCAAGACAGCTGCCGACATTTGCCAGGGTTCAGGCTTCTTGGGTTCCTCTCTTCCCGGGGCTGCGTTTCTCTCTGGGGTCAGCACCTCTGGTTCCTCCACAAGGTCAGCTGTAGACTGTTAGGCTCTCTAGGCTTTACTTCTCTCCACAAGGCCAGCTGTGAACTCTCAGGCGAATGGCTCTTCTCTATCCTGGGACCTTCTCTCCAACATCAAAACTCCAACATCAAAACTGCTTCTCAAAAACTGCCTCCTGTGTCTTTTGCCTTGCCTTGTATCTTCGATTCCCTCACCCACCAAGGGGTGGGGCTCAATGCCCTACTGACAAGGCTCAGTCAACACCCTAAATCATAACTTAATCATGCCCAGATTAACAGGTCAGTTTACAAGCATGATTCAATATTGAATTTTGAAATTCATAATTACATCAAACTTCCAAACGGCTACAAGGAGGTACAGGGGATTGAACCCAGGACTTCATACATGGGAAGTAGTCACTTAACCACTAAGCTTCATCTGCTCCCTCTTGCCCATTTTTAATTCGGTTGTTTGTCTTTTAATTTTTCAGTTGTAGGATTTCTTTATATATTCTGGATATTAAACCCTTGTGAGATATGTGGTTTCCAAATATTTTCTCCCACTGAGTAGGTTGTCTTTTCACTTTCATGATAGAATCCTTTGAGGCAGAAAAGTTTTCAATTTTGATGAGGTCTCATTTACCTATTTTTTTCTTTTATTGCTTGTGCTTTGAATGTAAAGTCTAAGAAACCATTGCTAACACATGGTTCTGAAGATGCTTTCCTACATTTTCTTCTGGGAGTTAAAAAATTCGGGTTATTATATTTAGGTCTTTGATCCATTTTAGGTTGATATTTGTATATGGTATGAGGTAGGGGTCTACCTTCATTCTTTTTTTTTTTTTACACTCCACCTTTTTAAAAAAATTTTAAATACTTATTGATGTATATTGGAAAACTGCCAAACTGGAGCATGGGGAGCTTCCTCATTCATTTTTTTTTTTTTTTAACAATTTATTGAAGTATATCATTTGTGCATGAACATACATAAACTATAAGTGTTAGTAAACATTGTGATCGTACAAAACAAACATGCATAACATCATAGAGGGCTCCCACCCCCACCCCCCAAACACCCTGCATTGTTGTGAAACATATGTTAACAAATCATGAAAGAGCATTGTTAAAGTATCACTACCAACTATAGCCTGTGTGATGGTTAGGCTAATGTGTCAACTCGGCCAAGTAGTTGTGTCCAGGTGTTTGTTCCAGCAAGCACTGGGCTAATTGTAATACAAGAGCATTTATGGACTTCAATCACCAGTGAGTTTACTTCGTGGATGGCTGATTACATCTGCATCAATCAGGGAGATTACATTATCAATGGGTGGTGCTTTTACCCAATCAGTTGAATGACTTAAAAGTGGAACTCAGTGGGGTTCCTGAGGGCTCCGGAGACACCCTGGTCCTATATAAGGGGGGGATAGCCCCAGAGACTGATGCCTTATCAGTGGGTTCTATTTTGGAATCCGTGCTCCTGAGAGTGACAGAAGTAGACTCAAATAAGTCCTCCCTGCACATGGTTCACCAGTCCCTTCTATTCAAACCTATATGTGATGCTGGAGTTTTTAGGTATACTTCCAGAGACTGGAGCCTCCCGCGTACCTATGTGCCAGGTGTGCATGAAATCTAGGTGGAGCTGCAACTCCTACCCTACAGCTCAATGGACTCATCCAAGTCACCTGGTGAGGAGACAACGATGGGAAATGGCCATCCCAGGGAATGGAGAGGGCCTGCATCGGCAGGCAGGATCATCCCACCCACCATATCCATGGGATATAAGCCCTCTCTCACTTGGAGTTGGAGTGGACATCACCATCCCAGTCCCCTCAGGATTGGGGGAAGAACTATGGACTAGAGTGGACTTGATGGTATTCTCTTGTTCACATATGGTGATTCTAGCATGCAAGAAGTTGTAACAATGAGGTGGAGCCAGTGGCCACTTGACATTTTTGGGGTAGGGAGGGGATGAGCGGTTGAAATACAGGGGCTTCTTTGGGAGTTGGAGGTTGTCCTGAGTACTGTTGTGGCAACGGATGTAGGCCATTTTAAATCAGCACACACCACTCAGAACTGAGTGGGAGAGAGTGTGGTCTACAGTGTGAACTGTGGTCTATGGTTGGTGGCAAGGCTCCAGGATGTGTAAGTTCATTGAGGGTGGTGGGCTACACTGTGGGAGAGGTTTGTGTGGGATGTGGTGGGAGGTGTGGGAGGTGGGCAACATGGGAATCCCAGTGGGTTCCGTGTAATATTTTGGGTAATCTAAGCACCTCTTAAAATATATGTATATATATATATATATATAAATAACATTTTTGTAAGCAAATACACATATATGCATATATATTTATATATCATTTTGCAAATGTTTGTATGTATTGTGAGAATTTTGATTTTTACCCATAATAAAAAATAAATAAATAAATAAATTAAAAAAAAAAAAAAAAAGTGGAAGTGATTTCAACATTCAGGGAGAATTTCCCAGCTCGTCGTTGGACAGGCAACTTCTCCCAGAGACTCATCAACGACCTTTCATCGGGCTTTCATCGGAGGCCCTGGTTTGCAGCTTGCCTGAGGAACCTGGACTTGTGAGTCCCCACGGTCGCGTGAGAGACTCTTTTAGAGTTCCATATTATTCACAGATATCTCCTGCTGATTCTGTTTCCCGAGAGAACCCTGACTAATACAGCCTGTATCTTCCTCCCCTATACATTTTTTTAAAGGATATATTTATTTATTTACTTTTATCCATTTTTACCCCCCCCCCCATTTTTGCTGTTTCTGTGTCCATTCGCTGGGCAACTCTCTGTTTCCTGCCCTCTCTTATCTGTCTCCTCCTGTCTTTACTGGGATTCGATCCTAGGTATCTCTGATGTGGGAGAGAGGCGTCCTATTGCACCCACGGATGGGGCCTGGAGGCTTACCTACACATGGGGCCTGGTGGCCCATATGCCTTCTATATTTTTCTTTTTTAAATTTTTACCAGGAGGTCCTGGGGATCGAACCCAGGTCCCTCCATATGGGAGACGGGCGTCCAGCCACCCGAGCCACATCTGTCCCCCTGCTATATCTCTTAAGGTTGACCAAAGATACCCAAATGGGAAATGGATGTGGCTCAAGAGGTTCGGCATCCATCTACCATATGGAAGGACCAGGGTTCGATCCCCAGGACCTCCCGGTAAAAAAAAAAAAAAGATACCCAAAGTTACAGTCATTTCCCATACAGGATGGTCATATAATAAATCAGGCTTAGTTTATCACCAGCATTCTAAAAACCAGACCTAGGGAGAAAAACTAGGTCTGAGGACACATGCATGGTTTCCAGTATAGCGAATGTTTAGCCTACCCTGATTATCACAAAATCAGGTCAATGAGAATATTTGCATACCTTCATTCTTTTGAATATGGAGATCTGGTCTTTCCAGCACCATTTGTTGAAGAGACTATTCTTCCTCCAATTAGTGAATTTGGCACCTTTATCAAAAATCAGTTGGCCATAAACTTGAGGTTTGATTTCTGAATTTTCAGTTTGATTCCATTGGTCTATATGTCTCTCCTTGTGCCAGTACCTTGCTGCTTTGATTAATTGTGCTTTGTAAAAATTTTTTTTTAAGATTTATTTTATTTACTGCACCCCGCTTCATTGTTTGCGGTCACTGTTTGCTCTGTACGTCCATTTGCTATGTGCTCTCTGTGTCTGCTCATCTTCTCTTTAGGAGGCACTGGGAATAGAACCTGGGACCTCCCACGTAGGAGAGAGGCACTCAATCGCTCGAGCCACCTCAGCTCCCTCATTTGTTGTATCTCTCATTGTCTTTCTTCTTTGTGTCTCTTTGTTGCGTCATCTTGTGTCAGCTCTCTGTACCTGCCAGCTGCACCAGCTCACCTTCTCCAGGAGGCACAGGGAACTGAACCTGGGACCTCCCATGTGGTAGGTGAGAACCCAATAGCTTGAACCACATCTGCTTCCCTGTAATAATTTTTAAGATTGAGAACCCCCGGCCTCTTCTATAAAGTTGCTTCTCATTGGACTGCTGGCTCTCAAACTAATACTATTTAGGGTTCTTTTTCTCCACTGTTGTACATTTTTCTGAGCCACCTTTCCTTACAAGTGATCTCCTTCCAGAAGTCCAAACGAGGAGACCTTACAAGTGGTCTCCTTCCAGAAATCCAAAAAAAAAGGAATTTCGCTCCAATTCCCAGCGAAAGCTGGTCTCCAATTCCTCAGGCTCTCGGCTCCTTCCTCATGCTATCTGGCATTTTTGCTAATTCTCACCCAGTCCCACCCAGGCTTTAGACCTTGAAGGGAAGCCAGGACCCTTGTGCCTGAACTGTGGTCCCCTTTCCTCTTCCTCCACAAATCCCCTATCTCCCTACCAAGTAAACACCCTCTACTTCTTATCTGGACAGCTGGGAACTCATGTCATATCCTGACTTCCAGGTTCCTAGGGTTTGTGGTAAAAAATGAACATTCAGATCATAAAGCTTTTCTTTTGATATGTAAAGGGAGATTTTAGAATTCCCTTTTTTTTTTTTTTCTCAATTAAGTGTAGCTTTCAAGATCATTGTTTCACTAGTATGTCATTATTCTAAAGGGATGATGATTAATGAAAAATACCATCAGATGATGTTACAGGATGTAAGAATCTTAAATGATAAAGGATATAAAAACAGAGACCATTACCTAGAGCAGAATTGGTCCCTGCGTACTCAGGTTGCTACACCTATTCTCCAGTTCATTGGACTCACCCAGGACAACTAACAAGGAGGTGAGGATTGACAACCACCATACCAAGGAAACGAGAGAGCCTACAACTGCAAGCAAGACAGTTGTCCATCGGCTGTATGGGCTCATCAGGTTCTCCAAGCTCTTCATAGGGATGTACAGCAGCAAATGGTCTCTCCTGTGCTGAGTGAGGCCTGCCAGGCATGAGATGCCCCTTTGATGTTCTTATGTTGTTTTTTAACTCCTCCTGACTCCCTTTCCTCCTTGACTCATCTGCTCATCTGGAGAGTCTGTCCCACCAGCTTGAGATACGCATCCACACACAATATATAGTCCTTCCTTAGTGTTGACTGTCACCCTAAATGAAGCAAAAGTCTTTTCCCAGAAGCATCTATCCATCAGCCTCTGAGTCCACTCCTGCAGCCTGAGACTCAATATCTGAATTTAACAGTCATAACTGAGCAATGTTTTCATTGCCCTAGGGCAAGGTTTCTCAACCTTGGCACTATTTGCATTTTGGAGCGGATAATTCTTTGTTCTGGGGAGCTGTCTTGTGCGCTGTAGGATGTGTAACAGCATCCCTGGCCTCTACCCACTGGATGCGTCATTCCTTCCAAGTTGTGACAACTACAAATATCTCCAGACATTGTCATATGTCCCCTGGGGGGCAAAACCTGATTAAAAACCATGGCGCTACTGTATCTACTCAACTCAGGAAACATTGAGTCTTGTTTATTCAATAGATGAAAAGCGACAAGGCATATAATTACAGGGAAATTAAAAAATATATATTTATATTTGTTTAATAATTTGTAAAATATTACAATGGATACACTATTAAATGAAATGTTTACAAAATGCCTGGCATGTAGTTGTTTTTATTATTATTATAAGAATTTCAGACTTAATCCAGTGGGAAATTGGTTTGTCATTAAGGTTTTAAAACAGGGTACTCAACAGCTACTGGAAAAAAACCTTGAATAAAAGGGGGAAAAGGTAAAGATAAAGAGTTTATATGGCTAAGAGACTTCAAAGTGAGTTGGGAGTCAACCTAGAGGTAATGCTTATGCACATCTCAGCAGGATCTCATAGACTGACAAAGTGGATTCTACCCCAAATAGTGCGGCTCGTGAGGGCTCTGGAGACACCCAGGTCCATGGTCAGGGCAGATAGCTCCGGAGTTTGGTGCCTTGCCAGTGGGCCCTACTTTGGAGTTTGTGCTCCTGAGAGTGACAGAGTTGGACTCAGTTATGGCTTCCCTACACATGGCTCATCTGTCCCTTCTATTTAAACCTATACTTGGTGCTGGAGTTTGTAGGTATACATCCAAGAGACTGGAGTCTTTGGGCTGTCCATGTGCCAGCTGGGCCCTGAGCCCCAGCAGAGTTGCTACACCTATTCTCCAGTTCATTGGACTCACCCAGGACAACTAACAAGGAGGTGAGGATTGACAACCACCATACCAAGGAAACGAGAGAGCCTACAACTGCAAGCAAGACAGTTGTCCATCGGCTGTATGGGCTCAAAGCCTCCTCTCAATTAGAGGTGGAGTGAACATCACCATCCCAGAATCCTCAGGATTGGGGAATGAACTATGGACTAAAATGGACTTACTGGTATTCTACTATAGACATATTGTGATTCTAGCAATGGAAGAAATTACAACATTGATATGGAGGCAGTGACCACTGGAGGCTCTGGGGGCAGAGAGAGGGAAAAACAGTTTAATATGGGGGCTTTTCCGGGACTTAGGGATTGTCTTGAATGACATTGCAATGACAGATATAGGCCATTTTATATCGTCACATAACATGCAGAACTGTGTGGGAGAGAGTGTGGACTACAATGTGAACTATGGTCCATGCTCAGTGGCAAAGCCCCAGGATGCATTTATCAATTGTAATGAATGTGCCACACTAATGAAGGATGTTTATGTGGGAGGGTATGGGAGGGGTAGGGAGTGGGGCATATAGGAATCTACATTTTTTGTGTAACACTTATGTAATCTAAGTATCTTTAAAAAAGAATTAAAAAAAAACATAAACCAGGATACTGATGATACCAGATTTACATTTTTAAAAAGTATCTCTGATGGCACAATGAAAGATTGATTGAAGGGGTTAAGGCTGGCGACAGCAAGATCAGTCTGAGTTTAGAAAGAAATTCAGATCTTCCCAAACAATAGAGGAGTCTGGGCTGGATATATATAAATATACTGGCTGGAGATGAGATAATTAGTTGCAATCATGGAGTCATTTAGACCTTCTCCCTGGAAAGATTGGGAGGCCAATGGCAGGATCTGCAGCCAAACAGGTCCTATGTGTAGAACATGGTAGCAGAAAAGACTGTAACAGAATGAAATCCTTCATTTTTAAACTCCCACATTGACCAGACTCCAATCATAAACATTTAAAATCTGTTAATATTATGACAATCTGTTTCTTGAAGATGGCTTTCTGCAGGTACAGCAACTTCATTTACAATACCCTGATGTCTCCTCTGTTAGCTTGGAGTAACTCATTGGCAAAATCATTTTTTTAATTTAATTTAATTTAATTTAATTTAATTTAATTTAATTTAATTTAATTTAATATTTGCTTTTTTAAAAAACAATTTATTGAAGTATATCATTCATACATGAACTTACATAAACTGTAAGTGTTCAGTAAACATCGTGATCTTACAAAACAAGCACGCTTAACCTCATACAGGGCTCCCACACATCACCCCCCCCAGAAACACCCTGCATTGTTGTGAAACATTTGTTAACAAATCATGAAAGAGCATCGTCAAAGTATTACTACTAACTATAGTCCGAATTTTCCTCCCCTATACATTTTTTTAAGATTTATTTATTTATTTACTTTTATCCATTTTTACACCCCCCATTTTTGCTGTTTCTGTGTCCATTCGCTGGGCAACTCTCTGTATCCATTTCTTTTTTTTTTTTTTTTTTTTTAAAGATTTTATTTATTTATTCATTTATCCCCCCCTTGCTGCTTGCGCTCGCCGGGTCAGCTAACCACGTCGTGCAGGCGGGCTTGCCTTCACCAGGAGGCCCTGGGAACCGAACCCGGGGCCTCCCATATGGTAAACGGGAGCCCTACTGATTGAGCCACTGCCGCTTCCCTCTGTATCCATTTCTTGCCCTCTCTTCTTATCCTTCTCCTCCTGTCTTCACCAGGATTTGATCCTGGGAACCTCTGATGTGGGAGAGAGGCGTCCTACCACCTGCACCACTTTAGTTCCTGGTTTTTCAGTGCCTTTATTCTTTTTTTTTTTTTTTTTTAAATAAGATTTTTATTTATTTATTTGTCCCCCCTTGCTGCTTGTGCTTGCTGTGTCCATTTGCTGTGTGTTTTTCTGTGTCTGCTTGTCTCCCTTTGTTGGGTCGTCCTGCTGCATCAGCTCACCATGCCCTTTGTTGGGTCGTCCTGCTGCGTCAGCTCACCACGCCCTTTGTTGGGTCGTCCTGCTGTATCAGCTCACCACGCCGCACTGGCAGGCTTGCCTTCACCAGGAGGCCCCGGGAATCGAACCCGGGGCCTCCCATATGGTAAATGGGAGCCCTATCGATTGAGCCACAGCCGCTTCCCAGTGCCTTTATTCTTGGCTCTTCCTTGTGTCACTCTCCTGTTCCATCATCATCTTGCTGCGTGGCTCATAGGGCCTGACAGCTCACCCACTCATGGGGCCTGGCAGCACACCTGTGCTCAAGGGCCTAGCGGCTCACCCGCGGATGGGGCCTGACGGCTTACCCACTTGTGGGGCCTGGCAGCATGCCCGCACGTGGGGCCTGATGGCCCACGTGCCTTCTATATTTTTCTTTTTTAAATTTTTACTGGTAAGTCCCAGGGGTCGAACCCAGGTCCCTCCATATGGTAGATGGATGCCCGACCACCCGAGCCATATCCGTCCCGCTGATATATCTCTTAAGGTTGACCAAAGATAATCAGAGTTACGGTCTTTTCCCATATGGGATGACCATATAATAAATCAGGCTTAGTTTATCACCAGCATTCTAAAAACCAGACCTAGGGAGAAAAATTAGGTCTGGGGACACATGGTTTCTAATATAGCGAACGATTAGCCTACCCTGATTATCACAAAATCGGGACAGCAAGAATATTCGCATGGCAAAATCATTTTGAAAGTTTCCAGGGGGATAAGATGGATTGTTTGGGTTTGGTTTTAGCACTGGTATCCTCTTCTGTTTCATAATTTACCTACTTTAACAGAATACTTGGCTCCTAAACATACTAAGGCCTAACTCCATTTTGCTGCCTTGTACATTTTGTGTATGTTGTATTCTAGTGGATGAGAAATGTCCATGGTTGCTGCTAAAACTAATTTAGAACTTGAACTGCACATAGATCAGAATCTGTCTTGACAGGATGAAGCAGCAAGCTGCTGAGTTCTAGAAGCAGCAGTTGTCCTTCTTAATGATCACTGGCTAAAACTTTTGCGTACTTTTATTTCCATTTTGTACTGGTAACAATTATAAGACTAGCTTATCAATCATCAGTGGGGTAAGAGACACAGCTACGTCATGCTATCTCATTAGCATTTGCAGGTGTGTTTTTCAATAAAGGATAATTTCTGTGCTCCCCTTCTCTTTTTGTGTTAGGAAATTGGAGAAATCTTTTTCTTTTTCCCTGGGTTCTGCCATGTCCCTTTCTAACCTGCAATCTTTTTTTAAAATTGTCCTCTCAATATTTAGAAAAAAATGAGCTTTTATGATGAATTTGCTCTTAAATTAACTCAAAATATGTTCCCATCCAGATTGTGATGTTAAATGTCTTCCTAAAAATCAGTTAAAGTCCTTGCAAAGTTTCTGTGTGCTTAGAGAAATGGTATAAAGAAAAATTCCCAGCATTTTCCTCCAGAGTTTGATGTTTACAAACCCCAGCCTTCCTTTACATCATATACAACAAGTCTTGTAGGTTTTCCTTAGGATTTACTGATTTGCAACTTTTGATTTTTTATTAAGTCCAAACTAGATACTGATGCCCTGCTGCTCAAATCATATAGTTTCTCTGATTCAAGGCCAGACAACCCTTCTCAGTATAAAAGCCATGCCTGTAACCCACAGGCAGGCCACCTAAGGTAGCTTTTTGATATTTCAGAGTTGTTTTATTGTACAGTTCCAGCCTCTGGATTCATAAAACACAAATTTCATAACAGCTATAATTGCAGAGTCCATTTGTCTCATACACTAGCCAGAGATTCCAGGAACATCTTGCTTTCCCCCAAATTAACATGTTCCCTTTTTCCCTAACTTCTCTTTCCCTGACTACCTTGCACATGGTACCCCTTTCTCCCCCTAGCTGGGAAATGCATTGGGAACTCAACTACAGGAAGAATAACCTTCTGCTCAAGGAAAAAATAAAGCTCATGCCTGTTTAAAAAGAGAGCTAGGCAGATGGCCTTTGCATGCGGGGTTTCTGATGATGATGATGATGATGGTGATGATGATAGTCATGATGATGGTGATGCTGCTGCTACTTTGGCTGCTTCATTTGTTGAGATTTCATCCAGTACCATGCTTGGTGCTAGGTGCTTTATGTACCTTACTGAATCCTCACGATAATTCTATAAGGCACTATTACCATCTCTATTCTATAGATGAGGAAACCAAGAGAAGTTATGAGTCAATGGTGATTATAAATAGAGCTAAAAGTTGTCCTGGATGTTAATGGTCAAATATCTTCATGGCAATGCCTGGTGACATTGATTCATTCATTTACTTAATACAGTTTGTATTGTTATCTACATACCAGGTCCTAAGCTGAGTGCTAAGTTTTAAACGACTCTCCAAGATAATCCCAAAGTAATCAAAGTGATAATTATTTTGGACACTCATAAAAAACTTGCAATATATAGAAATTCTCTGCTAACACCTAAATGAAAATTTGCCTAATTGGAAGCTTTGTTATTGAAGGTCTAAAAGGCACAAGTCTCTTATAAGATATTAACGCCAGTAGGGGGGAGCAGATGTGGCTCAGTGGTTGAGCACCTGCTTCCCATGTACTAAGTCCTGGGTTCAATCTCTGGTACCTCCTAAAAAAAAAAAACCAGCGGGGAAGAAAGTTAGCACTCTTACTGTTAGCATTTAATCCATTCTTTAAAATTAAAATTACCTGCCAGTTGTAATAAAATGAAACAAAACAAGATATTTTAGATATATTTAACATAAAAAAGTGAAATTCCTCAATCCTATTTATGATTAATTTTATTAAATTGTAGTTGGATCCTTGTGTCTAAAAGTATTAACATCTTTTTTAAATGGAACTCTGTTTTGCATACAAATTTGTCCCTATAAGTTTGTAAGTTTTATGTCTACTTTGGGTTGTTGAAGAATGGATTTATCTAATCTTGGAATACTAGGATGAGGGGGCATTGAAATATAAGGGGAATAAAAAGATATTCTATTTTTGTCACATGGGTACTAAACTAATGGAAAACATTTTCTAATAGATGGTACAACACAAATATTTAAATTGCTTAAAAACAGGCTATGTCCAGATAACTACCCATTGAATTTGATACCAGGGAGGCTATGTCTCTTGGAGCTGTTAATAGCCATCATTTGTTGAGCAAATACTATATGTAGACACTGTAAATTGCAATTGGTTAAAATTTTATATATATATTTTTTATCCAGGCTCCCTTGTCAATAGTGTTATGGAAATGAAAATGAAATCAGAAACAACCCAAATGTCCAACAATGGAGAACTTGTCAAGTAAATTATGGTCTGAACATGATGTAGAATGCAGTCTTTAAAGTGGCAATGCAGAAAAATAATGAAGGCATGGGGAAATTCTTACCAGCAAATTCTAAAGAGTGTATATGAGATTCCATTTTTAAGGTTTATGTGTACGTGGAAAGGCATATTCTGAATGTTAGAGATGAAAATTAATATTAACCATGGTTACCTTTGGGTGATAAAATCATGGGTGATTTCATATTTTTATTTTTGCTTACTTACAATAAAACTCTTACTTTGATAATTTACAAAAATAGTAAAATTACAGAAGAAAAAAGGGAGGAAGGAAAGAATGGAGGAAGGGAGGGAGGGACAAACTAGTTAAAAGGTTTTAAGGCAAATGAGGAGGTCCAGTAACATAATACCCAACATAACCTGAATAGTATAATGTATGAAAAAATGGAGAATAATATTTGTTACCTGTGATTTAAATTTTTCTTCCTCTTGTATTTCCTAGGTTCTTTTTTCTTTTCTTTTCTTTTTTTGGGGACCCTTTGCTTTGGACAGAGAGATTTAGGTTTGCCTAGGCAACTAAGCTGAATTAAACCTTGTGGTTGGCACTGGGCTATAAATTACTTGACCTGAACATAGCTCTGCTAGAGGATATCTAAGCACTTTATAAATGTTTTCATTTCAATTATCACTGCAGCCTGATGCTTCAGAAAACAGGCAACATTTTCAAGATCCTGTTCACAATTAATGAACTTGCAGAATTATTAAATCCAGTCCCTGTGCCACACCATTGCCAGAGTATAAGTAAATAATAAAACAAAACAAAACAAAACAACCAAATGTGGTGATCACATGGAAAATAAAACTCTAGCTATTTTCCTTGACCCTTGGAGCAACTTTGTCTTATTACACATGGGAAAACATGTGCTTTTGACTGCACATCAATTATTTTGGAATTAAAACATGGAGGCTGCTGTACCAATTTCTCTAATATTAATGTGTTAGAGTGACTGAGAATTACAATGTAGTTTTCAGAAAAGGATAAGGCTTGTAGGGTTGGGAAGGCTGTGTGTGTGTGGCACTAAGACCAGCAACATAATTTGTGGAGCCCAGTGCAAACTGAACATGTAGCAGTGTGAGAGCAACCAAGGGCAATATGGAAATGAATGAAATTGTCATATAATTTTCAGGTGTCCCAGATTTTTATTCCTCTTTTGATTTTTTTCAACCATTAATAAAATGTAAAAAACCATACCTAGCTCTTGGGCCATACAAAAGCAGGCAGTGGGCTGGATTTGGCCTGTGGGTTGCAGTTTGCTGCCAGGTCCTAGAGACAGAGGCATCCTTAGCACCGAGGTCTTTCTCTGTATGATGAGTATTTCTGAGTTTCTTTTTCACAAGACTCTGTTCCCCTTTTGATGTCGATATCATTTTTTCCCATTGATTGGGCTTCCTCCATAGTTACCAGGTAAGTGGAGGTGGGATCAGGAATGAGATTGCCAAGAACTCCAGCCTTACCACTGCAGTTTGGTTATCTCAGAGGAAAGAGTACATCTTTTGTCTTCCAATAACTGCAATAAAATCCTGCCTGACTGGATTGATTTGGATTATAGGTTCATCACGAGTCAACCACTGTGGGCAACTGAGTGGGTAATTCTGATTGGCTAATTCAAAGCCTTGTGGCCACCCATTCCTGTGGTGGCGATGAAGTGCGGATCCCATAAATTTGCCATCCCCAAGAAAGCCACATGACTTAGGGGAAGGATCATTCTTTAGTGGTAGTAGGCAAGGGATACAGAGAAGAATGTAGGTGGTTGCTGTACAGAGAATGGACAAGTGTTCTTTAACATTAGTGTAGGGCTATAGTGTAAAAGAGTGAATTTCATGGTATGTGAATTATATCTCAATAATCTGTTCTTAAAAAAAAGATCCCCAGGAGTGGATATAGCTCAAGTGGTTGAGTGCCTGCTTCCTTTGTACGAGGTCGTGGGTTCAATCCCTGGTATCTCCTAAAAAAAAATTAAAAAAAGATCCCGACTGGGGTAAGTTTATATTACTCCACGTGTGTGGCTGGATTTGGATGGTTCACACATTTTTAGGCCGGGGATCCAACATTCCTGTTGTTTTAGCTTCCAGGATGCTAAAACAAATAGTGTGCAATGGGTTGGCTTAACAATAGAAATTTATTGGTTCACAGTTTCAGAGGCTAGAAGGCATGCCTCCTCCCAGGGTTGGTATCTACTGGCTGGCTGGCAATCTTTGGAGTTCCTTGGATTTTCTGTCACATGGCAGTGCACATGGAGGTGTCTTCTTTCTCTTTGGATTCCGCTGACTTCCATCTTGCTCTTCTTGTGGCTTTTTTTTTTTTTTTTCCTGTGTGCAATTTCTTTTGCTTGTATGGTCTTGTGACATACTGTATTAAGACCCACTCTCATTCAGTTTGGGCATATCTTAACTAATAATATCTTCAAAGATCCTATTTATAAATGAGTTCACACCCACAGGACCAGGAGTTAGAACCCGAACATGCCTTTTGTGGGGGGCATGATTCAATCAATTCCAACACCCATGATCCTGGTTTCCCTCTCAAACTACCACTGTATTCACTGCCAAATAGCTTGAAAGCATCTTCTGTCTTTGCTGATTGACTCCTTCCTCTCCCCATCACTCTTCAACCATGGAAATCTGGCCTCCATTTCTTCCCTTGCTTGGACAATAGACACTTTCATATTGCCACAGTTTGTGGCAGTTTGTTATATAGTGTGCCACATTTGAAATAGCTGAATATACCTTTCAGCTTGATGTTTCCTTTTTTGGCCTTTGTAATTCTACACGAATGGTGCATTGCAGTCTATGACAACTGTGGTATCTCACCTATTCTTACAGCAAATATGAATATAGAAAGGAGAGTTCTTGTTGTTCCTAATTTACAGATGAGAGGACGGACTTTCAGAAATGATAAGTAACTTATTCCCAATCCCAAATTTGGTACCTGGTAGAGCTGGGACTTAAATGCTGGTCTTTTGATATTAAGTCAAGACTTTTTGCCCTGCAGACATCTTACAGCAATCAACAGATTCCCTTCCTGTTCTTCTAACTTCTCCTTCTCACCCTCCATGTCTGGGTCCTCTTCTTCCTCCTTGGGGAACTTACAGGTGTCCATCAGAAGTTTCTACCTTCTCTAGCCTCTTGGGCAATAATTTCCACTAGAGATGATGCTTGGAAGGTTTCCCAGATCTCAATTATTGATATGAATTGTCACTCCTTCTTCTGTTCCCTATCCCCAGACATTTTTATGTCCCCATACGACTTTAGTCATATCATGCCTCTAGTCTGCTTCACTCTCCAATGAAGAGGATCTCTGTCACCCATCTTAGCCTTTCCTTCTGAGAACAGTTCTGTACACGCATGTGATACACAATTTTTCATAAAAATGCAACTGAGACAAATGCTAACTTCCAGAAGACATCTGTAAGTCTCTAGTAGAGATGATATAACAGTAAAGTGTCCTCATTCCAAAGACAGACAGGCGTAATATTGAACCCCAGCCTCATCACATAGGAACTGTGTGGCCTTGGGCAGGACATTTACTTCACTGACCCTCACACTCCCTCACTGTGGAATGGGCAGGATAACAATAGCAGCAACACCAAGGGATGATTATGAGGGAATGAAAAAGAATGAGGGGTGCTTAGCAAAGTGCCTGGGCTACAGCAAGCCTTCAGTGAGTTGTAGCTATTATTACAATTTCACATATGCTAAATAATAAGGGCAATTTATGGAGTTTCTCAGTGAGCTCTTTGCCTCCAGGGCTATCACCTGGGATGGAATCTCGGTGAATAATCCATTTTCATGGACATATGGAGTCTTAATATCTTGAGTTTGCTTTAGCCTCACTCCCCCATCATCCGCCTAATGGACTCAGTCCTGCAAAGGTTGGGTGAACCAGACAGGTGAGGCTTGTCGGCTATCCTTGGCAGAGATCCATGACGTGGATGTAATTTAGCAGCCATTTTCACACCACACACTATTGCCTTGTGCAGCAGTGTTGGCCCTTGTATGTCTGTGTATACATTGGGGGCTAACAATACTTGGGGTGTGCTTTGTAATATGATTAAGTCAGAGACTACTCAGGGCATTATTTAATTAGGACCAGACATGTTTCCGTTGCAATTTAAGAGGCTGGTTTTTGTCTTGCTACACAATTCCACAGAGCAGACCTGAGAGCAGAGCTCTCTTTGAACTCTGTGAGAGGCTTGCCCTCACATAAACATCACAGCCTTGGAACAAGAACAGAAACTGGGCCTTTCAGGATCATTAACCAGTATAAGTGAAAAAAATTTCTGTCATGATATAGTACCAAAGTGGAAAAGCTTGTCTTAACTATGGAAAAGAAGAAGGTTGATTTTTGCCTTTATTTATTAGAAATTTGGGCAGATTTAAGTATCTGAAGTTTGCTTTGTGCTCTTTATAAAGCATGGCCTTATTAAGTAAATGAATCAGGTAAATAAGATAGTTCATGGTAATGCTTAATTCGTTTTTGAGAATCATGTGTTTTTGTTTTTTTTTAAAGGACTAACAGGACCAGCTTCCAGGAATTCTCTGAGTCTTTATTCTAGTCAAATTGGTCTCACCCTTATTCCCCCTCTTTTAACCTTCCCTCTCCT
Source organism: Tolypeutes matacus (assembly GCA_026826555.1). NCBI lineage: Eukaryota > Metazoa > Chordata > Mammalia > Cingulata > Chlamyphoridae > Tolypeutes > Tolypeutes matacus. The sequence continues at coordinate 16,174,613 of JAKSZT010053825.1, forward strand.
CAGTTTATTTTTTCCATGCTGTTTTATTATATGCCTTAGTCCATTAGGCAGAAAAACCTGTACTTCTCTCTTCTAATGCCAAACAATTCATGAAACATTGACAGAACACCTAGTTTGTGTTGGAGGCTAAGCTAAATGCTGGTAACATGGAGAGAAATGAGGCGTGGAGGCCATGACTGCAGGGGTCTAAGAGCATGGACACTGGTGTTAGATGGACATGGATTTGAAGCCTGGGTCTATCACTTGGCTATGACACACTTGACTGTCTCACTGGGCAAAGTTCTTAATCTCTGTGAGCTTCAGATTCTGATGCATAAAATGCGGAGAATTATAATTACAATATCTAACCCTGAGGACTGTGATAGACAGCAAATGAAATAGAGTGTGTGTACTAAACAGATCTTTCTAGTTATAAGAATCCAAACCAGAACCCACACTGACTTGTATAACTGAAAAGTCTAGGAGTAGATTTCAGGGGACTTCAACAATGTCATCGAGATTCAGCCTCTTTTTCCTTCTCTAGGTTTTGCTATCTTCTCTTTTGGCTTCATTCCCAAGAGGTCACTCCAGGTTCACATGATTATTCTTACAGCTAGTATCCACAGCTGAAAGAGACGTCTCCTTCCCAAAAGTTCCGGCAAAACTGGAACCAATTCTTATCGGATCAATCTGGGTTATCTCAAGCCCTGCGACTATGGTTAGGGAGATGGGATATTTTGAGAAGTCCAGCGTGGGTCACATGTCTACTCACCCAAACCATATATGATAAGTGTATGGTGGGTTCCCCAAAGTAAAATCTGGATGCTATTTCCAAAAGAAGGAGAAACGAAAGTAGGCAGGCAAAAATCAGATATCTACCAGAGCAGGTTAATATATAAGCTGGCACATAGGAATGTTTGATATCATTGTAATAATTACTTTGAAAATTATTGGGAAAAAAAAGATCAGATTTCCCCATACAATGGAGTGAGGATAGGCAGTAAATTAGAAGGGAGCTGGCTTGTTCTCACAGTGTGCCAGCAGCAGTGGAGATGACACTGAGAGTAAGATGTGACTGAAAAATAGTTGAAGAACTGTTTGCTCCTCAACAATTCCTGAAAGTATCATTGAATGACATTATAGGGCAGCAATGAATGTCTATAATAATGACTCTTTATGAAATATGTTCCTTTAAATTGCTGGAGGAGTCTCTGACTATTTTAGAAATATCTGATCCTCTAACTGGGTAGACTGCTCAATAAACACATCTATTCCCTCAGAAAGCCGTATTTATGAAGTCCTCCTGTGTTGCTCTGGAGTCTTCCCCGGCCCTTTGCACATGAGCGGGCCTGGGAGTAAGGAGCTCAGTAAATACTTCTTGACTAATCTAGGTGAAAAAAAAATTACTGCACATTTACAAACGAACCTCATTTACCAATTAAAACTAGCCCTGATGTCAGGTCCAGCACGTTGTTAGCCTGTTGTTCATTTCAGGGGTGTGTACTAGAAAAAATTTTTAAAATATGTTTCATTCCAATTATTTCCTATTCTGATTTTACTAATTTAGATTGACCTTATCCTGGTTAATCCAAAGTAGTACGGTTTTATAGTATACATATTCTAATGTTTATATACTTTTTCCTAAGCTGTTTTCTTACTTAGTTTTAAAAAAAATGTCATAATCTCCAACTCTTCCATTTTAAGCTCAGGCTATTTAAATAAACTATGATAAATATCTTACATATAAACCCTTAAGACAGACACCCGAATTTCAGACTTTATTCTGTTTATAGCCAAAAAATATCGGTATCAAATTCTCATTATTTAAAATTCCATTATGTCCCTATGACATTCAGTCATGTAATGTTTTGGCCTGATTGATGTTTTTTTTTTCCCTACTAATGCAGTAAGATCAGTATCTCAGCTTCTGAAAAATGTGTTTCAAGATCTATTTCACTTAGGAAGATTATATGATAAACAAGAAGTATAAAGAGTTTACCATTGAAATCCTTTTATTGTTGCAGTGAACTTTTAATAAGTTCAATCCATTGTTTTCCATCCGTCATGCCTTAAGGAATATGTTCTGCTTGATTTATAATGCACAAGTTTATTATTTTCCTAAGTTATAATCAATACCTACAAGGTACTCTGGTTAATTAGGAAATATTTTATCATTTGATTTCCCATTTAAGAACACTTAACTCATTTTTAGCTGTGTATTTCCAGAGACTTTATAGCCAATATTTTTGAGTTTTCACTCTCTTTTGGTGCTTTTTTTTTTTTTTCCTACCTTGTGCTACATCCTGCTCTATTGCCTTAAAAATTTCCCCTTTACCAGTAGCTTCTATCATTATTCTTTCTACCCATGACTGTATTTTCACCATGGGGACTAATAAAATATTTTTGTCTCAATTTGATCACCACAGAGAAAATCTTAGAGGCATATGTATCATACCATCTAGAGTAGTGGTGTAAAAAATGTAAACTTCTACATATATATACACAAAAATGTTCACAGTTGGCTTATCTGTGGCTATGAATCCATTTGCAAATAGGGTCTATGAAGATGTTTTTAGAAGTGAGGCCAAATGGAATCAGGGTGGGCCTTAATTCAGTGTTACTGTAGTTCTTATAAGCGGTAGAAATTTGGACTTGGTGAGTAGGAGACAGAAAGAGACAGATGGCCATGTGACGGAGGTGAAGATTCAGTTATGAATTTCTGGAAAGCTATCACCAGACTACAGACTTCAGAGAAAACACAATTCTGCCAACACTTTGATTTTGGACTTCTAGCCTCTAAAACTGTGAGACAATAAATTCCTTTTGTTTAAGTCAAACAGTCTGTGGTTTTTGTTATAGCAGCTCTGGCAAACTAAGACAATCCTCACCCCCCTGTTTCACTTGAGCTACTTTAAGTAGGTTTCTGCTGCTTGTAATCAAAAGAGATTTGACGAGAATAGCTATAATGCTAACTCACGATCAATAGTGTGAGTAATCTCACTCTTAGATTCTTGTAAATAGAGGCCTTTCCAACTGATCATTACTATAACTTTTTTCTTTCTGATAATGGATCCACAGAGTGTTTAATTATCCATGTTAGGAAATTAATCAGTGAAATAGTTGAAGAAAACTACCAGATTACCTTCTCCCCCTCTCAAATTTCATCGTTCATTTTGTAGTCCAAGTGATTAAAAAAGAAGTCATATTCTCTGAATATTTCACTGTTGTTCATTCAACAAGTAGTTGTTGACTGCCTACTCATTCCAAACTCCATCCATAGCACTGGAAAGATATTTCCAACAGAAGGCATTCTCTGCCTTCAGTGAACTTTCATTCCTATGGGTGGTAACCTAGAGTCACATTTGAGTAACTTAGTAGAATTAAAATGTTTGTGGGTATTCCACAAAATGAATACAAGAAGGGATGATATTATTGTGTGTGTTATTTACCTCATGAATATGCCAATGAATATGGCTGCCTGAGAGCTGACCCACAGCCAATCTCTTCCCCAAGGCCTGAGGAGTAAATTATGGTAAAATTATGGCAACCAATCCATCTATAATATAACTATAGCAACCAAAACAAGACTCCAGGAAAAGAAAAATCAAACAAAAACAAAAACAAAAACAAACCAAGATTCTGGAGTGATTGGAAAGATGAGTGGCTACCCCTAAGCATTCCTCAACCCACAGAAGCTGGCTGGAGAGTCCACAAAATCCTGACATGAGAATCCTAACTTCTCATGGATACCCCAATCTGTAGACGTGGGCACAACAAAAGTCTACTTGCCATTCCCCCTCTCCTGACCAAGAAATACTGGAAATCACGCCTGGGAAAGCAGGTAAACTGGACATAATCAACTGGGTTTTCTCTCTGAGGAAGTGAAGGTCCCATGGCCGGAAGTGCAGAGACAACTGTAAATCTGAGATGGGCAATGCTCATTCCACCAACTGGAACAGTGAAGTGTATTTTGGGAATTTAACTGCATCATAGAGGAGCTCACAGCCCAGGGATTCTAATGGCAGACCTATACTGCCTATACCAGCGTCTATGGGAAAATGGGGAGGCTTGGCCATTCTCCACCTGGCACCTTCAGGCTAGAGCTTTGAAGGGACAGAGAAGCTACAAGGCAGGAGAAAAAAACCCACACCAATTCTGGGACAGTGGAAGACTGGCGAAGTTTCCATCAAGAGATAAACTAATACCAAGTGAAAACAGTGTTACTTGGGCAGAAGCCTATCTGCCAAGTCAGACTGTGTCGACCCTTTTGGGCCACCTCACACACCATTCCTCTTATGCCATGCATTCCTCTGTCCTGGGAGGAAATGGGAAGAGAAGTAGATTAGCACCTACCAGAACTAACCTCCACTCCCAGCTGGGTGACCTCACTTTAAAAACAAGATCCGTTTCAGCTAAAAAGGATTATATTTTGCAATGATTCTGTCTACAACCTTGTCAAAGATAATATTTACTTGCTAAGAAATTCTGCTGTGGGAAGGAAGGTTCTAGAGTCACATTAACCCTAACTATAGGACATATTCATTCCACAATTCAAGGATTGAAACCTTGAACTTCTGAATTTGCTGACTTGTTTGAGATGAGGTGGGAGGAAAAAGCTTTTAGTGAATGATGCTTCTTAATCTTCGTGTGTTAGTCAAATAACCACAAATGAAGGGAATTACAGTCTTTGGGCAGTTTAGCAAGATTCTTTATAGCAAGCTTGGCTCCCACTAGCAGACTATCGCTCTTAAAACACTCTGGGAGCAATTACACACTCAGTAACCCCTTATTAAGCAGCAATTTTATCTAACCTTGCCCATTTCCTTCTGAGTGCAAGAATGAAGGGAGAAATGAATTAAAACACACCAAGTAACTCCATATGCTCTCTTTTTGGACTGTATGGAGAGTGGCAGGGTGGCATAATATATGCATAGTGCAATGCAGAAGTTGGGGGATGGGGAATTTTGGTTAACACCTCCCACTCTTTCACCACCCACACTTCAAATCAGTCCAAATTCCAAATGCTGTCAGAGAAATGAGGAGGTGTGGGAGGGAAATAATGACTTCTTGGCGTGGTCCCCATTTCAAGTGGCAAATGTGTATGTAGCATTAACCCTGTTTTAGAGGCTAAAACCAACAGAGAAACAGCATTAGACAGAGTTTCTTGAGAAGGGGTGTCCAGATATCTCTCTATTATCATTTTCTCATAATTCTTGATTGTAAACTTTTGTAATTTCCTGAACACACTTAAATTAATTTATTACAAATTATGCCTCTGTAATAGGTGCTGAAGAAAATACATACAGATAAGTAGAGAGATAACATAGATCCAGAAGTAGATGATCCCTGAATGATACATTTAAAAAATACTTTTCCTGACATTTTTTTTTTCCTGTATAATAATTCCAAATTGCCTAATGACAACCTTGTTTTCCTTTTTTTCCCTTTTTCTCTTTCTGCTTGCTTTATTTTCCCTGGCCAGTGAACAAATGAATTGGATAAACAAAGAATATTCCTTATTTTTGGAATATTAACTACGATTTTCCCCACCTTAATTCTAGAATATTTGTTACCAATAATCATGAGGCATCATAACTGGCATTTCTCCTTGATGGCTTGGAAGTAAGGGCTTGAAGGACACGACTATATTTTAGGTTTTTGGCTGTTAGATCAGTTGTTTTAGGGGTAGTCTAGCTCAAAAGGCTATGTATGGTCATGGAGCCAGACTTCCTGCCCCCGTTCCCCACTTACTGGGCAAGTCTCTTAACCTTTCTGCCCATTTTGAACTCTTGATAACAGGGATGATAGTAGTATCTATCCCTTAGGGCTATGTGGAAGTAAAAGTGATTTATATGGGGAAGGAGCTTAAAACTGTGCCTGGCACATAGCAGGTCCTCACTGAAAGTTAACTAAAGAATTCAGTTATTCAATTAACATTTCTTGAGGACCTGCATGTACAAGGAATTGTTACAGGCATTTTTAAAGATACTGAGACCCAGAACCTGCTTTCAGAAAAAATCTAAACAATATCTTGGAAATATTTGTTCACGTCATCAAACATCACTTTTTAAAGTAGGCTGTGTAGTCTTCTGCAATTCAGCTAGACTCTTGCTGGACAATTAGATTGTTGGATGTTCCTCTTTAGGGTGTGGCTGTGACCATCATAACCATTGCTGGGGCAATCAATCCTTCTACAATACTTAGATGTTTGCACGTTTCTATGTCTTTAAAAATATTTTCGGGCATGTTTTTTAATTTTTTACTCCTTTTGGAGTAATGAAAACGTTCTGAAATGAACTGAGATGATGACAGCACAATCTAGGATGAAACTGAGAGCCGCTTTGGATGGACTGTACAAGGCAGGGGACCATATAACACAGTGAACTCCGTGGTGAATGGTGGACTGTGGTTACCAGTACAAATATGAGACTGTTCTCTCATGAGCTATAACTAATATACAACTCTATTACATGGTGTTAATAATAGGATGGTTTGTGGGGAAAATACACCAAATATAAGCTATGGACTATAGATAGCAGTAATATTATGACAATGTTCTTTCATCATTTGGAACAAATATATCACAAGAATGTAAGATGTTGGTGGTAGGGTGATGTATGGGATTCCTGTATGGGATGTGTGATTGTTTTAACTCGCAACTGCTCAACTAAAAAAAAATTAAAAGTTAGAGCAGTTATAGGTTTATAGAAAAATAATGCATAAAATACAGAGTTCCCATTACTACCCTATTAAATTAATAACACTTGTATTAGTGTGGGACATTTGTCACAATTTATGAAAGAATGTTTTTATAATTATATTACCAACGGTAGCCCATTGTTTACAATAGGGTTCACATTTGTATTTTACAGTCTTATGTTATTTTTCAAAAATTTTTATTCTAGTAACATATATACAACCTAGAAGTTCCCCTTTTAACCACATTCACATATATAATTCCATGCTGTTAATTACATTCACAATCTTGTGCTACTATTACCACCATCTGTTACCAAAATTTTATAGGAAGTGGATCTGGCTCAAGTGATTGGGTTCCTGCCTACCACGTGGGATGTCCTGGGTTTGGTTCCTGGTGCCTTCTGGAGAAGGCAAGCTGGTATGACTGGCATGTGTGGTGAGTTGGTGCAGCAATATGATGCAATGAAGAGACAAAGAGGAAAGGCAATGAGAGGCAGAACAAACCAGAGAGCTGAGGTGGCTCAAGTGATTGGGTGCCTCTCTCCCATGTGGAGGGTCCCAGGTTCGGTTCCCTGTGCCTCCTAAAGTAGGAGACGAACAGACACAGAACGTACACAGCAAATGGACACAGAGAGGAGACAGCGACCGCCAACGATGGGGGGAGGGGGATAAAGAAATAAAATACATCTTTAAAAAAAACAAAAAAAACCATGTTATGATCAACCCAAATAGAAACTCTGTACAATTTAAGCATTAACTCCCCATTCCCTATCCCCACCCCATCCCCTGATAATCTATATTCTAGATTCTGACTCTATGAGTTTGCTTATTCTAATTATTTCATATCAGTGAGATCATACAATATTTGTCCTTTTGTGTCTGGCTTATTTCACTCAACATGATGTCTTCAAGGTTCATTCAAGTTGTCTCATATATCAGAACTTCATTCCTTTTTATGGTCAAATAATATTCCATTGTATGTATAGAACACATTTTATTTATCCATTCATCTGTTGACAGATGCTTGGGTTGATTCCACCTTTTGGCAATTGTGAGTAATACCATCATAAACATTAGTGTGCAAATTTCTGTTCAAGTCCCTGATTTCAAATCTTTCAGGTATAATATCTAGGAGTAGGATTGTCGGGTCAAATGGTAATACTATACATAATTTCTGGGAACCACCAAACTGTCTTCCACAGTGGCTGTGCCATTTTACATTCTCACCAAAAATGAACAAGTATTCTTATTTCTCCACATTCTGTCCAACACTTACAATTTTCTTCTTTTTTAAACAGTAGCCCATTCTAGTGGGTGTGAAATGGTATCTCATTGTGGTTTTGATTTGCATTTCCTTCATAGCTAATGATATTTAGCATCTTTTCTTTTAGGCATGTTTTGATACATGTTGCCTGTCTTAGTGTGCTAAAATCTACCAATGTAAAAATACCAGAAATGGGTTGGCCTTTATAATGGGAATTTATTAGGGTAAAATCTTACAGTTCCAAGGCTGTGAAAATGTCCAAGTCAAGGCATCATCAGAGATGCTATCTTACTAAAAGCCAGCTGTTGGCAGATCCTGAATTCATGTCACAAGGCAAGGCAAAATGATGGCTGGACTCTGCCTTCTCCTCCAGGCTCACTTTCTCCCCGAGCTCAGCTGTGGGTGATTAAGCATATGCCTCGTCTCTCCTCAGGTCTTGTCTCTTCAGGTTTGGGTTGATTCACTGATTCCAGACTCCTGCCTCTCTCTCAGCTCTTGGAGTTTCTCTGTAGGCTCACTTTCTCCCTGCTGTGGGCGAATCTGGAGTCTTCCCTCACATGGTGGGGCAAAAATGTCAGCTCTCTTTCTCCGTGGCTTTTTTCTGTTTGTTTCTCCTATTTATAAAAGACTCCAACAAGAGGGCTGAGACCCACCCTGGGTTGAACCTCACTGGGTCAAATCAAAGGCTCCCAACTGAATTTAATCCAATCAAATGTTCCCACACCCACAGGAATGGATTAGTTCTAAGAACATGATCCTTTCTGGGATTCACAAAAGCTTCATACTATCACATTGCCAAATGAGGGGTGGGTAAAATTGATTTTCAGTGGGTGCAAACTATTCCAGGATACCGTCCGTGATCATTTCTACTTTCTCCTTTTACTTCCTTTCTTCTGTTGTGGTCTCTTCTTTTTCTTCTTTTGCTGGCAGGTGGGTACAAAGGAGTATGGCTACCTTTGGAAAATATGATCTACCACATTCCTCTACCAGATATTCTTCTCCAGGAAAGGGAATGCTTTTCCACTACATTGGAAAAGGTTTTTGTTCAGCACCATGTTGTTAATCACTCAACAGACATGTATCAGTCACCCATAAAAGGTGTATCCAGCACTGGGGAAAATAAATATGGTGCTTGCTTTCTAGAAATGAATAGTCTAGAAAGAGACAGAGGGCTAATGGACAATTATAATATAGTAGCCTGTGGGTTGGGGAATAGAAAGCAAATAATAGCAATACAACATGGGATAAGTGCTATGGTAGGATAGATGCTAGCAGAGTGGGCTCCTCCCCCAACCTGGGGTATCAGCAAGACTTTTGGAGAAGATAATATACATAACCTGAGTCCAGAAGGATTGGATCCCTAGATTCAACTCCTCCAATATTCCCTCCAAATCTCCCACCCTCAAGGAATTTAATTCTGAAAGTGACCATTTTCAGTGAACTATTGTATCACATTTTTAAGGCACTTTGCTAAATGTTTTTGGTTGTTATTTCATTGCCTCCTCATGATAGCCTTGTGAGCCAAAGAACAGATGATGTTTTGGTTGCAGTGAAAAACCATAAGGGAGCAAGAGTAGAAGTTGTGGTCCAGGCCAGAGATGATGCATCGTAGACAAATGAAATGAGAAATTAGACCTGTCTTCCAATATAGGATGGGTCTGTCACTAGCTTGGCATCTTGGTCAAGTTACTTAACCTCTTTGAGCTTTAATTCCCTCATCTGTCAAATAGGGAGTAACAACACCTATCTTATGGGATAGATGAAGGGATTCAGAATAATATGTAAAGTGAGGTCATGTAGAAAAGCATGTCTGCCTCGCTCAATATATGTATTTGTCAGGGTCCCAGCAGGAAACAGATGGTGTCCTCAAATTAGGATAACTCAAGGAGGGCTTAATTATGGGACTATTTCCAAAGCTATGGGCAGCATTTTGAAACCCCAGTACTCTAGGGCTTATAAGAGAAGGAGCCCTTACCACCTTTAAATCTACAATACTAGGGCCAGAGGTGGGAAGAAATAGTCATGTAGAGAGGAAAGACTTAAAGGGGCTATGATTGGGAGGCGGATGTGGCTCAAGTGATTGAACTCCCACCTACCACATGGGAGGTCCGTGGTTCGGTTCACCGTGCCTCCTAAAGAAGACAGTGAGCTGGTGTTGACGGGCAGGCGCAGCAAGCTGAGACAACAAGATGACATAACAAGAGACACAAGAGGGAAAACATAATGAGAGACACAGCAAATCAGGGAATGGAGGGGGCTTAAGCGATTAGGCGCCTCCCTCCCACATCGGAGGTCCTGGATTCTGTTCCTGGTGCCTCCTAAATTATCAAAGAAGATGAACAGACACAACAAGTGCAAACAATGAGGGGGTGGGGAGAAAGAAATAAAATAAATCTTATTTTTAGAAAAGGGCCATGATTGTTGGTTGAGGGATGTAGCTAGCCTGAAGGGGTTCCTTCCTTCCTGCCTTTCATCTCCTGCCCAATTAGAAGCCACAGGGTCCAGGAACCATCTCTCATCCATTCAAATCAGACTCCCTAGATAGAAAGCAGTGTTGGAATGGTGGAGAGTAGTTCTGGAGTGGCAAGTGGAAGGTATCTGGTGCAACCAAGAGGTGAATGGAGAAATTCCAAGAGAAGAATAATCAGCTGGGAAGATACCACCAGAAGGGTTCACTACACTCGTCCAGGTAGCCTGTCAGAGTTTGCCTATCCACTGCCCTCGCTTCACTGGATACTTTAGTGGACATTTGTTGTCTGACCTGTCAGCCTCCATTCTCCTTTCTTCTGGCAACAATGCCTGTCTTTCTCTTAGGGAGTTGTCCCTCCCCTATTCTCAGTCTATATGGTTCAAGTAGGATTCTGTCTTCTAAAGGTGAATGTGTGGCCCAGGACTGAGTCGGTCAGCAACCTCTATCCTCCTAGTCATCATGGTTGGTCCAAGATAGAACCTGTGAGACACAGTGAATCTTGCTAAGAATGTGGGGAGAGAGGCAGGAAGAGCTGCATTTTGCCTTCAGGTGGGACAAACTTGAGCCTGGAAATGAAACCAACCCAGCAGAAAACAGACCTGAGGCGCTGAAGCCAGCTGTGCCCAATGAACTCTGCAGTTAAGTAAGTCAATAAATTACATTTTCACTTAAATTGTTTTGAGTTGGAATTTTCTGTCATTTGCACCAAAAAGAATCCTGATATAGACAATGGTTTTTTTTTTTTTCAGTGTTTTTTCCCTAGATAATAATTTTAATGCAAATACAAATTTAAAAATAAATATTAGGCTGTCATAGTTATTAGAGGCTGTTTCATATATCCTGTATTTTATGCTGTACTCTTTGAAAGTACAGTGTTAGTGATATTCTAGCATAACACAAAAGCAATTCACCTGGTAATCAGCTGTAAAAGTAAAAATAGGGTAGTTGAGATGTGTGTTTTAAAACACATTCTTGTGCAATTCCTTTCCCATTAAATTCATACAGAAAGACAAGGTTGGAAATCCTGATTGATACTATATATCTGCTAAGTGGCTGTCTGGGTAGAAAATGAAAATCAGGCTGAAAGTTAAAATCCACTATTTGACTGAATTGACAAAATAGTAAAACTCCAATTGATCCCATTCCCAGTGGCTGGTGCTTTTACAATTTTTCTTAACCAAAACTATGATTTGGGAATTATGGGGCTCTCTCTAAGTCAATTTGCTGGTCTTCTTTAAATACCCCTATTTCAGTGTAATTCTTAAATTTTGGCTAATTGAATTTTAGAATGCAAGGAGCAGTTTAAAGAACATGACTTTAAAATTAAGAAATTTAAAGTCAGTTTTTATTTAGGACTTTCAGAGCTCATTTTCTCCCACAACATAGTAAGAGGATTTTTGGCAACAGCTTTATTGAGATATATTTCATATGCCATAAAATTTATCCTATTAAAATGTACAATTCTCCAGTTTTTAGTATATGAGCAAAGTTGTGCAAACATTGCTGCTACCTAATTCAAGAATATTTTTGTCACCCTCCAAAGAAACCTGTACCAGTTAGCAGTCGTGCCCTTCCTGCCCCTCTTCCTGCTCCCTGGCAACAACTAATCGACTTCTGTCTCTACGGATTTGCCTATTTGGACATTCCACATAGGGAATAATTTAATATGTGCTCTTTTGCTACCGGGTTCTTTCACTTAGTGAAAGTGTTTTCAAGTTTCATCCATGCTGGAGCATGTCTTAGTTTGCCAGGGCTGAAATGACAAATACGACAGTCTGGCTGTCTTAAACAGCTGGAATTTATTGTCTCACAGTTTTGGAGGCTAGAAGTCCAAATCACTTGGAAGGCCATGCTTTCTCCACAGTCTGTAGCATTCTGGTGGAGGCAATCAACCTCTGCCTCTATCACATGGCAATTCGTTTTCTTTGGCTTTCTCCTGTGGCTTCCACTTCATCCAAATTTCCTCTCCTTATAAGGTCTGCAGTCATACAGGAATAAGGGCAACCTGCTTCAGTTTGGTCTCATCTTAAAAGGATCTTTGAAGTTCCCATTTACAAATGAGTTCACACCCACAGAAACTGGAGTTAGGACTTGCACATGTCTTTGTGGGGGACATGATTCAATCTACAACAGAGCATGCATCAGTACTTCATTCCTTTTTATGACTGAATAATATTCCATTGTATGGATATACCACATTTTCTTTACCCATTCACCAGCTGATGGACATTTGGATTGTTCCCACCTTTTGGCTCTAATGAATAATGTTGCTATGAAAACTCATGTACAAGTTTTTTGCATGAACATTAGCTTTCATTTTTCTTAGGTATATACCTAAAAGTGGAATTGCTGGATCATGTAGTAATTATATATTTACCTTTTTGTGGAAAAGTCAAAGTGTTTTCCAAAGTGGCTTCCTAACTCTTTCTGATTTCCACCCTAGTGTGTGGAAAGTGGAAATCATTTGATTTGCGTTTTCCTCATGACTGATGATGTTGGGCTCTTTTCCTGTACTTATTGGCCATTTGAATATTTTCTTTGGAGAAATGTTTATTCAGGATCTTTGCCCATTTTTAATTGGGTTATAATTTTTTTTTATTCAGCAGTTAGAGTTTATATATATATATATATATATATTCCAGATACAAGTCCCTTATCAGACATTTGATTTGCAAATATTTTCTTGCATTCTCAGGATTGTCTTTTCACTTTCTTGATGGTAAGCTTTGAAGCACAAAAGTTTTTAATATTGATGAAGTCCAATTTATCTAGTTTTCTTTTGTTGTTTGTCATATCTAAGAAAGTGTTGCCTGATTACTGTCATGAAAATTTACTACTATGTTTTCCTCTAAGAGGTTACAGTTTTGCTCTTACATTTAGGGCTATTTAGGTCTATGATCCATTTTGGGTTAACTTTTATAAATGATGTGATCATGATAAGAGTTTGAAAGAATCAATGATAATTGAATTGGAACAAACAATGTTTCTGTGGGCTTTCTACATTTAATTTAAAATGTTTAGCTTCAAGAATGATCTACAGTTAACTCTACAATTGTGAATAACCAGCTAAAGCAAACACTTTCTGTGTCTAAAAATGTTCACTCAGTAGGATATCTTTTTTAAGGTAGATTTTTAAAATTGAGATAAAATTTGTAAAACATAAAATTCACCACTTTAACCATTTTAAAATGTACAGTTCAGTGGTTTTTAGTATATTCACAATATGTGCAAGTATCACAACCATCTAATTCCAAAACATTCCCATCACCCTAAAAGAAACCCTGTATCATTAGCAATCATTCTTAATCCCCCTTCCTCCCATACCCTGGCAACCACTAATCTACTTTCTATTTCTATGGCTTTGTCTATTCCGGACATTTCATATAATAAGTGGACTCAAAGAATTTGTGGCCTTTTGTGTCTGGCTTCTTTCACTTAGTGTAATATTTTCAAGGTTCATCCATGTTGTAGAACAGGACATCTTTTGCCTGAGCTTTAAAGGAACAATGAGGACCTTGAGACAAGAGCCTAAATTCTCCCTATAGTCCCTCTGCGGTCCTTTACCAATGCTTTCTCCATGATGACCTTCAGACAGAAGAAAATCTAAAGTCTCCCTGCATCACCTCTGTCCTCCTTTACCATTCCATTCTCCATATACAGATTTCTTACACCATAGATCAGTGTATGGCCCGTCCATCTGCTCTAACAAGGCTCACCTGGTCCTGGTTAGCCTTGGCCCAGCTCCCCATCATGCTCCATTCTTCTCTGTTCACTTCTGAGTTGTGCCCTTTCCAGCTGATGGCATCTACTCACGCTGTGCCCTCCACCTGTGGCTGGTCTTCCTCTATCTCCTTTAGGTAATTCCTTAGGTTCCTTTTTTCAGATCTCAGCTCAGCTGTCACTTCCTCTGGTCTAGGTTATGCTCCTTATTCACATTGCTTCATAGCATTTATTCAACCTGTAATTATACCTTCATCAATGTGACTATTTCATTAGCTTTCATATTTGCCTGCCCCCACCCCAGACTGTAAGTTCTCAGAGAATAGAGACCAGGTCTGTTGTTGCTCCTTTTAAAGAATCCACAGTGCCTGTGTTTGCCTCAAAGAATTCCTAAAATATTTTAGGGGAGTTTTCATGTTTGGTGTGTTCATTAATAGCGGAATATTTTGAATATTGGAAATCCTGCCAACCAGTGTATTGGATTGACCTTTGCCTGACTAGGCTGTGCGATAGAGTTCACTGTTCTTTGTTTAAGGTTGACGACACTGATCAATAAAAGTCGGTTAGAATCTTGCCGAGAGCAAAGGAAATGGGAGTTAACATAAAAAGCCCCCCCCAGATTTTGAATTAAAACAATCCTCTTTCTCCCTCCCATGGCCCTGCCTCTCTCTGTCTCTCTGAGCCAGAGAGCAGCTTTCAAATTAAATTATAGACCTCTCTCCTTTCCAAATGAGAATCAGCACATATATATGTTTAAAAAAAAAACAAGCCTACATTTTTATAGAACAATAAATGACATGTTCGTATCTTTTTACAAGGTAATTATATTGGAAAAAGTCTTAAAAGTTATACATATGGTTGATTTAAATGTCTTTTAAACCATATGATAAATGATGGCAGATTTGTTCTTACAAAGAATAATTGATATCTTGAGGAACCAAATGAAATGTCATGGGAATCCCTGATTTCACAGGTGTTACAAAATCAAAATCTATATTAGACATCAGTCTATACCAGTGGTTCTTACCCAGGGGAGATACCTCCTCCCCTCTCCCTCCTGGGGACATTTGGCAGTGCCTGGAGACATTTCTGGTTATCACAACTGGGATTGCTACTGGCATTTAGTGAGTAGAGGCCAGAGATGCTGCTATACTTCCTAAAGTGTATAAGGCAGCCCCCCAAAACAAAAAATTACCTGACCCAAAATGTCTATAGTGCCTAGGTTGAGAAACCCTGGTCTATACAATGTAAGTGGTTTGAGATATTATTAAATTAAACTTGACTTTGTTTACATAATTTACAATATGTGGAAATTATTGAATACTAAAATACACCTTCATTTGTTCACTTAACCAGCATCTCTTTAGCACCTGCTTCATTCCAGGGATTGTGCCAGGACTACAGATACATGGTTTAAAAGTCATGATGTTTATCATTGAGATGCGTACAGCCAGGGAGACAGACACATAACTTAATTTTTAAAATATATGGGAAAGATTAAGAGAGCAGGGTGCTGGGAGAGCTCTGGTCACACGTACAGAGAACACTTTGCCTCACCCAGGATTCAAGGGGCCTTCATGAAGGACACGGCACACCTGGAATGCACCTTGAGGGTTGATAAAAGTTAGGAAAGGGAAGAGAGGGTGTGTCTGGCAGCTGGACTAGAGCAGGCAAAGGAACAGAAGTGTGAACCAGTGTCTGTGAGCAGTGTGATGTTATTAGTAGAGCAGTGAAGGCAAAAAGCATTGAGAGAAGGGAAGAGCCAGGTGATGGAGGGCCTTGTGTGCAAGCTGAGAACTGGAAGGAAGTGGAAGCCAGGCACAGATTTTAAGCATCAGAGCATCACAATCCAAATTGCATTTTGTATAAATAACTCTAGATACCCTGGAATTGATAGATTGAAGGGATTAAGATTGGATACAGGGGGACCAATTAGTAAACTATCAGTAAGCTATGGCAATGGCCCAGGTGAGAGTTAATGAGTGTTTGGACTTAAGCAATGGCAGTAGGATGGAGAGGAGGACTTGCCTTGAGTGATGTTGATGAGACAAGGTCAGCTGGGTGGTGATTGATTGGATGTGGGATGAGGGAGAATGAGCCTCCAGGGATGACTCCCAGGTTTATGGTTTGGGTGTCTTTGGGCTTTAATGCAGGATGAGGATAGAGAAGAAAATGGTGATAATTTTGTCATGGGAAAGTTGAGTGATTCGTTCAGCAGGAAGTACATTTGAAGCCCATAGAAGGTCAGGGGTAGAGATGCTGAGTTGGCAGTCTGCAGCATATAGACAAGAGATTGGATGAAACTGTTCAAATAGAATGAGCAGAAAGAGAACAGTGACCCAAGAATGGATAGCGAAGTGACCCAAGAATAGAAAGTTATAGGGTACTAATTATTGTTTAATATGTGAACATATATGTCCGTGTGTGTATCTACATATCTATATTTGTGTGTTTAGATATAATATTTATTAGACTAAGAAAAATTCAAGGCATAGAGAAGAAAATAAAGTGGCTCATAGAAGCTCACTATTCATATTACCCTTTGTGGCAATTTGAGATTATTTATGAATCACAAAAAGAGAAAGATTATATTTATAAACTAATCTATTCTTCTGGGTGTGAAACCCTTTGATTGTATTAAATTCAAAGGTTTTAAGTTTACTTGATAAAACCAATCTAGGGCTTTTGGTTCGACCATGTCAGTAGGGAGTGACTCAGGTTGAGTCCCTGCCCTTTTGGTGGGCTGATATAAACAGGCATTCAAGAAGACACACGGAAGAAGAGAGAGAGAGAGAGACCTCTGTCATATTTGATCCTGGGGCCCCAGGGAGAGATGAGATAGTTTGCAGCTGAAGAAAATAGAGCAGCTGAGCAGCTGAGAAGGCCTGGAAAGAAACAAGCCCTATGCCAGAGACTGATGTGGGAAGCCCTGTGAGACCAGGCAGAGATGGCCCACCATCTTGCTTTAACACATGGCAGCTGAATTTGATGAGAAAGCACCTCTTATGGTACCTTGAGTTGGACTTTCCACAGACTTAGGACTATAAGCTTTTATCCCAAATAAATTCCCTTTATAAAAGCCAACAGATTTCTGGTACTTTGTATCAGTACCCCTTTGGCAGACTATTAACACCTTTGTTGACTTTTAAAAAAAGTCTTTTGAAAAATTCTTTCTTTTAAATTGATACCCAGTAGGAACACCAGTATTCCTACTGGGAAGAGAAAGAATCTCCCATGAAGAGAAGGAGATGAAGAAGGAACAGTCAGAGAGGTAAGAGGAGAATTAGCTAAGAGTAACATCTTGGAAAGTTTCAAGAAGGCCTGAGTAGTCAACCGAGTCCAACTGAAAAAGAGAACCAGGAAAATCAGGGCTGAAAAATGTTTTGGCTATTGGCACTGTGGAAGTCTTGGGTGACCAACCAAAGAGTATTTCAGTGGTGCTAGAGTAGCAGAAGCCAATTTTAAAATGAGAAAAAGATCCTTGTTCTCCAGGTGCCCATTCTCTGAGATGGAACAAAATAATAGCCATGCAGAATAGTACATAGGTGAGTGTGAGGTACAATGATGGAATAGAGGTAGGAAACAGTTGATTATGAAAAGTATAAAAAGGAAAGATTATGGACAGATGTGGCTCAAATGGTTGGGCGTCCGTCTCCCATATGGAGGGACCTGGGTTTGATCCCCGGGATCTCCTGGTAAAAAAAAAAAAAAAAAAGGAAAGATTATATTTGATCATGGTTTCAGAAGTCAAGAGAGGTATGCAACTTCCTTGGTCCCTGTCTCAAGAGATTATTAGTAAAGGTGTCAGAAAATAAGACTTGTAGACTACAGTATTCTACCTCTTACACACTTTCCATTATATCATTTCCAAGGACCATGTTTTTTAAACTATTTAAATAGCCTCCTAACATTTACTAACATAAATAGAGCACTTATTACATGCTGGGCACTGTGCTCTACGCATTACTTCATTTAATTCTCTCAGTCATCCTATAAGGAAGGAACTTTTAGTAGTCCCGTTTTTCAAAACAAGAAACAAATGCCCACATAATTTGTTTTTTTTAAGCTCACTTGATTTGAAAGACAAGGTTCTGGAATACAAGTCCTAGTCTCATGTGTCTCCCGAACTGCCTCTTAACCACTAGAGCACCAAGCATATGGGGGTGGAGGGCAGGGAAAGAGATGGAATTCCCCTCTCATCCTCTAACAGAGAGTTAGAGGAATCCAGTTCTGGCTGCATTGTGTTCCCCAAAGAGGATTGTACAACCAGACTGAACGATCAGGGATAACAGAGGAGCCAGAACGTACCTGGCCAGGTTTGCTCAGGTAAAACAATGGTCAGTAAAAGTTACCTGGGATTTTGTCAAATTTAAACTTGTGCCTCACTATATGATACTATATAACATTCTTATCACTTCCAAAAAAATACAAAACGAAACAAAACAAAGAAAAACAAAACAAAAGGAAAAATAAGCCATTAGTGCAAGAACAGAGTTTAGTCCTAAGATCCAGTAGAGAGGACAGGCAATTAGCTACTTTAACCTAAATTATGACCTTGGCAAGAGAGGTTGTGGGAGTTCAGACCCTAGTGGGCCCTGGAGGAGGGAATCTCTGGTGCAGTGGTCCCATCCCCTTGAAAGTCAAGGTGAAATGCTTCATTGATCATGTCTTAAAAAAAAAAAGCATGTATATGTATGTGTGCTTGTGAGTAATACAAGCATAGCATACAGAAAAGTAAAGAGAACAAAAGAGCAAACATTTATGGTGCCAGGGATGATATATGAACAGTGACCAATCAGAAGGGCATTGACCATAAAGCAACGGGCCAGCTACACTGAAACCCACAGCTGACCTTCCGTCCTCTCCACCCCCACCTCCGGGGGAATGTGTCTATTCACTGTAATAGAAGAGCACACATTAAGGCCCAGCTGGTGTTTTTATATGCAAATTTCTTTGCTCTGCCTGGTAAGTTGTTAGCATTCAATAAATGTTATTCATTTTTATTTCTAATAAGGCATAGAAAGAATAACACATATATTAATTTTATATTAGAGAAAAACATAGGCTCTGTCTGCACAAGGCAGTTTCTGTTCATTGCGTTGTTTCACCTACAATGTTCCTAGTCGCTCCTCTTGACTCCTCATCTTCTAGTGGCCGGGAAGAGGGCTAAATATGAGGAAGAGTTAGGAAGAGAGTAAGGAAGTTATGGACCAGGGTGTTTGTTACACATGGTCACTTGGGTCATCTCTTACAGTTATCCCTGGTGTTGGCAAGTCAAAAGGTGGTTTGTCTTGAAATCCGCACTTCAATGCAGTAGAACAAGGTACTTATTGGTAATTTTGCTGATAAAATTTGCTGGGAAATCTGCCTCCTCAGTTAAGAAAGAGTGTCCCTGTCCCTTGTAATATGCACTGGTTAATTCATTTCTCCAATTTTTGTGAGTCTCCAGTTAGGCCATAATTCAAGTAATACTTCTCTCTGGATCCATGAACCCTATCATAAAATAGTAGTGGTAAGAGTGTTAGATAAATCTTGGAGATAATGAAACCTGACTTACCTACCTCACAGATTCCTTGGGAGGATAAAAATGAAATAATGGATGTGAATGTGTTTTTAAAAAACAAAAGTGCTGTAAAATTCAAGGTAGTATTATTTGTGCCTTGGTTGCAAAATTATTTTCTATCATAGTTATTGTTTATCTGCTCTTCTCCACGTATATGCATATGAAAAAAGCATTCATAGCCCTCTTTCCCTATCCTCAAGAAATTGGGAATTTGTTTTATTCCTTTATTCCTTTTTCACTTAGATTTTCATAAAATTCTCAATTCCTCATTCATTGTTTCTACACCTTCCAGGGTGAGTTTAAGATAAGTACATATCTCATTCTCTGAGGCTTTGTGATCTTTGAACAAATCTAAGCAACACAAATGAAAGGATTTCTCTGGGAGTAACATTTTCATCTGATTTGGATACCTGTGGATCAATATGTTGATAAATTAATACTGTAATGTGCCAACATATAATTTACCCATATGGATAATAACATACCCACACTTAATTTATAGATGAGTCTTTCTTTTTTAACCCTGAGATGGAGGCCATGACGATTCCAGACTCTCCATGCAAATATGTCCTGTTAGTCTTTCTTTTAAGACATTATTAATTTTTTTTTAGCCTAGCCAGTAATTACTTTAACTCCAATAGCTGTCCAGTTGTAAAAGAAGAGATTGGAGAAATAATGTAATGATACATATTCAAATGGCTTTCATTTTTTTTTAACAGTTTGTAGCTTTTTATAAATAAAACCAAAGACATGAAACTAGAAATAAAATGAAAATGGAGGCTGTATATATTTGTCTCTGAATGCTACTCAGGTAAGAAATGAGTCCCCAGATGAAAGCAGTGTGAGTCATTTCAAATCTAACAACCTCATATTATCATAAAATTGCATTGATATATTTGTGAAAATCCACGAAGAATTCTATAAAGAACTTTTGATCTTGGCAGGATTCAGGGATAGGAATGTAGACTGAAGAGGGAATATTTGTGGTTTTTATCCAGTGTTTTTTCTGCAACATAGTCTCATTTCATTTACTAATTTAAAAAGTATCAGATTTTTTAGACTAAATAAATGAAGATGAGATTTGAAGACAAAAATAATTGCATTTTCCGGCATGGAATGTTAGAACTGAAAAGGAACTTAGCACCGTGTCTAGGAATAAATTTTTCTATTCCCCATTTACGTTGCTAATCAGTCCCTGTACTCCTTCCTACTAAGCCTTGACACGACCTCAGAATCTTTCTCAACACGGTGCTCCAGACAGCATTACTAGGCATTCAGAAGTGATGTACAAGTAAAATCTGTTTATAGAGAATTTAAAATATCCATCTTTAATTTCCTTCAAAAATATGTCACAAATATTTATTGTGCACCATGTATTCTAGACATTGGGCACATATGTACAAATAGAAGAAATCTGGATGCTTCCTCAAAGAGCTTACGGTTTATACAGGGAAAAGGAGAAGTCAACAGGTGATTTAAACATGTGTACTAAGAGACAAGATGGACATATGCATAGGCTACACACTGGAGGAATTCTTAACACACCCTGAAGCTTTACTAGATGCTTTTCTTAACAGGTAATACCTGAGGCAGGACTTATTCCGGCAAAGCTGGGGTATTCTAGTACAACAGTTGCCTTTTTTGTTTGTTTGTTTCAGACCCCTTTGAACTGTGAAAAGTTATTAAGGACACAAAAGAGCTTTCATTTCTGTGAGTTATATAGAAGTATTATTACAGAATTCAAATTAAAATTGAGAAATTTAAAAATATTTCAAACATTTAAAAATAAAAGAAAAAATCTAGTGCTTGTTAACATCAATAACAAATTTTTGTGAAAATAACTGTATTTTCAAAAAATAGTGAGAAGGGCAGTATTGCTTTATATTTCAGCAAATCTCTTTAATGTCTAGCTTAATAGAAGACAAGTGGATTCTCTTATCTGTTTCTGTATTCAATTTATTGTGATATGTTGTTTTGATATTTTTAAAGCCTCACAGAGATCTGTAATTAGAAAAGATAATTGTGGGTATTCTTTTTTGATATTATGTCAAAACTTGACAAGTGATAGCTTTTTAAGTGTTAGTTGCAATATGGAATCAGAAACTTGCATCGATGATTTTTTTGTATGCTGTTACACTATAATCCATTGGTATATTTACTACATTGAATGGATTTTTTTACTCTTGCATAATTTTGTAACATCCTGCCTTGGTTATTTGGGAAATAGTGGATCATCACCTTTTGCAGATCTTCCGTATGTTGACATGTTTCATTGTATAATATCCAAAACTTCTCATAAATGAATAGCACCACTGATCTCATTAGAAAAATCTAAGTATTGGAAGCTGTTAAGCTCACAATGGTGGATGCAAGTTTTCCAAAATTCTAATTTTCACTTGAAAACTCAAGTTTTATCATTGGCAATTGAAATAGGATAGTAAAAAGACATTTTTTCAAGGGTAGAAATTTAGTACAACTAACAGTTTATACTCTTCCAGCAAGGACATTCTTAAGTGAAACTGGCTTTTTTAAAACTGTGATTGCACAGCAGTGAAAAATATAACAACAGAAGTTTATGTTTGATGTAATGAATATAACAACATAATAACAGCTTTCTACCACTGCGTTGATCCATGCTATAGCCCCAACAGCTGTACACACCAATACACACTATTAGTGCAAATGTCAACACAAAGCGAAGAAAGCAAAGAACATCTTTGTATTATTATAAAAATCCTTTTGACCTTAAGGATACTTTAAGAACCACTGTTGTAGGCAGAGGAAGAAATACATGTCAAAGCCAGAAGGAGACAGAGATTTACTAAAACCATAAAACTGCGTGCAAATTCTATTCATCCATTCACTCCAGTAATTAATGAGTGTCTTCTATGTCCCAGGCTTTGCTGTAGCACTGGGCAAATAGTGATGAAATATTCTCATGGAGATTTCATTTAGGCAGAGTGTTAGGTGGCACGAGGAACAGAGAAGAAAATATACTAATTATTCCATTGTATGAACATACTGCATTTTACTTATCCACTTGCCTGTTGATGGACATTTGGGCTGTTTCCATTGTTTAGTTATTAAGAATAAAGGTGACATGAATATGCATGCACATCTCTTTTGGACATTTCTCTTGGATACATAACGACTTATGCTGAGTCATAGAGTAGATAAATGGTTCTCAACTGGAGGTAAATTTTCTCCCTACAGGACATTTTGCAATGTCTAGAGACAGTTTTCATTGTCACAACTGTGGGGATGCTACTGGCAGCTAGTGAGTAGAGGCCAGAGATGCTGTTAAACATCCTGTAATGCACAGGACTGCCCTCACAAAGAATTAACTGGCCCAGTGTTAGTAGTGTTGAGTTTGAGAAACTTCAGGTTAGATATATGTTTAACTTTTTAAAATTAAAATTAAAATTTATTTGATTAAAAAAAATTTTTTAGGAGGTACCGGGAATTGAACCTGGGACTTTGTACATGGGAAGTAGATGCTTAAACCACTGAGTATACCTGCTCCCCTATGTTTAACTTTTAAATTTAATTTTTATTTTTTTATTAAAAAAAAATTTTTTTAAACAATGGGAATTTTTTAAAAAAGATTTATTTATTTTGCTTTTATCCATTTTTGTCCCCCCTCCCCCACCATTTTTACCGTTTTTGTGTCCATTCACTGGGCAATTCTCTGTGTCTGTTTCCTGTCCTCTCTTCTCATCCTTTTCCTTCTGTCTTCACCGGGATTCGATCCCCGGAACCTCCGATGTGGGAGGGAGGCGTCCTACTGCCTGCACCACCTTAGTTCCTGATTTTTCAGCGCGTCTCATCTTGGCTCTCCCTTGTGTCATTCTCCTGTTATGTCATCTTGCTCTGTGGCTCGGTGGGGCCTGGCGGTGCACCCATTTGCAGGGCCTGAAGGTGCACCCGCTCACGGGGCCTGGCAGCCCGTGCGCCTTCCATAATTTTCTTTTTTTTAAATTTTTACCGGGAGGTCCTGGGGATTGAACCCAGATGCCTCCATATGGGAGACGGACACCCAACCATTTGAGCCACACCTGCCCCCTATGTTTAACTTTTAAAGAAACTGCTAAACTGTTTTCTTATGGTGTTGTACCATTTTTCATTCCCATTAGCAATGTATGAGAGAATAGTTGCTCCACATCTTTGCCAATGCATATATAATATTGTCAGTTTTTTCAATTTAACAACTCTGCAAGGGGTGCAGTGGTATCTTTTTGTAGTTTTAATGTACATTTCCTTAATGACTAATGAAGTTGAGCATCTTTTTATGATCTTATTGTCCATTTGTATATCTTCTTTTGCAAAGTATTTAAGTCTTTTGCCCATTTTCTTTGTCTTTTTATTACAGAGATTTAAGACTTTTTTATATTTTCTTGATTCATGACCTTTGTCAGATATTTTCACCAAGTCTGATGCTTGCCTTTTCAATTTCTCTGCAGGGTCTTTTGAATTGCTGATTTTTAAATTTTGTTGAAGTCCAATTTATTAATTGATTTTCCCCCTTGTGATTAATGCTTTTTATTTTTTTGTCCAGAGAAATCTCCGCCTAAGGCGTGAAGGTGTTCTACCTTTTTTTCTAGAAATATTTTGTTTTAGTTTTATGTTCAGATCCCTGATTTGTTTCAAATAAATTTTTGTGTATAGGGTGAGTCAGAGTTTCAGTTGTCTTTTTTCTCATACGATATATATTTGATCCAGGACAATTTGTTGAAAGACTATTCTCTACTCCACTGAACTATTTTTCCACCTTTGTCAGGTATTTTCATAATAATACGAAGATGTTTTTTGCTTTCTTCGGTTTGTGTTGACATTTGTACTAATATTGTGTATTGGTGTGTAAATCAGGTGTTGTGAGTGAGTCCTCCAATTTATATTTTCTCTTTTATAAAGATTGTTTTAGCTGTTCTAAACCCTTTAAAATTCCAAATAAATATAGAAATTCTTTGTCAATTTCTAAAAAAAGAATCCTGAAGATTGTGTGGCATCTATAGATCTATCTGAAGAGAACTGACATATTAAAAATATTGCATCTTCCAACCCATGAACATGGTGTGGCTCTCCATCTATTTAGCTCTTCTTTAGTTTTCTCCCAGCAATGTTATTTAGTTTTCAGGATAGAGGTTTTACGTTTCTTTTGTTAAATTCATTCCTAAGTGTTTTCTGTTTTTTTTTGATGCTTTTATAAGTGGTGTTTTAAAATTTCATTTCCTGATGTTGTTGCTAGTACATAGAGATACAATTGATTTTTATATGTTGACTTATATCCTATGATCTTGCTAAATTCACTTATTAATGTTAGCAGTATTTAAAAAAAAAAAAGATTTTAGGTTTTCTATATAGACAATTAAGTAATCTGTAAATAAAGTAAAATGCTTCTTCTTTGTCCATCTTTATACTTTGTATCTATTTTTCTTGCTTTACTGTACTGGCTAAGTCATCCAGTACTATTTTTAATAGAAAGAGTGAGGGTGGGTATTATCGCCTTATTTCTGATCCTAGGGATAATGTATTTAATACATTAACATTTAGCATAATATTAGTTGTGTTTCCTTAAATTGAGGTATTTCCCTTCTATTCCTAGTTTTCTGAATGTTTTGTTTATCAAATACTTTATATATGTATTTATTATGATGATCATTTGAATTATCTCTGTGTTAATGAGGTGAACTACATTGATTGAGTTGATTAATATTTGAAGATTGACTCAATCTTGCATTCCTGAGATAAGCTTCACTTGTTCATGATATAGAATTCTTTCTATATTTTATGGGATTTGATTTACTAATATTTGGTTGAGGAGTTTGACATCTACATTCCTGAGGGATATTGGCCCGTAGTTTTCTTTTTTGTAATGTTTTTGTCAGATTTTAGTATCAGAATTATACTGGCATTATAAAATGATTTCCAAAGTGTTCTCTCTTCCTCTATTTTCTGAAAGAGTTTGTATAAGATTGTTATTATTTATTCCTTAAATGCCTGATAGAATTCACCAGGGAAACCATTTGGAGTTGTGGTTTTCTTTGGGGGAAGATTTTTTTTTTTTTTTTTTTAAATAAAATTCAGTATCTTTACTAGATACCAGGTTATTCCAATTTTTATATATTTTTTCTTCACCAACATTTAAAAGTTATGCTTTTCAAGAAAATGTTTCCTTTCATTTAACTAGTTGATTTAATGGGCATAAAATTCCCTTATTATCTTTTCAATGTTTGTAGGACCTGTTGTGATAACTCTTCTTTCATTCCTGGTGTTGATAATTTCTGGGCTTTTTTCTCTCTTGTTTGGCCAGTCTGCTAGTGATTTATCGATTTGATTAATAAATTTTTGTTTTCGTTAATGTTCTCTATTATTTTTCTGTTTTCTGTCTTATCAATTTCTTCTCTTTATTATTTTCTTCTTTGTTTACTTTGGATTTAATTTGCTGTTCTTTCTAGATTCTCAAGATAGAAATCTCAATCTTTGATTTTAGGCTTTTCTTCTTTAAATTTCCCTCTCAGCATGTTTTAACTGCATCCCACACATTTTCATATGCTTTTATTATATTTTAATTTGAAATATTTTCTAATTTCTCTTGAGATTTCATCTTTGAACCATGAGTTATTTAGAAATATAGTATTTCATTTCCAAATCTTTGCTATTTCTTCTATATTTTATTATAGAGATGGTGAATGTTGCTGATAGATTTGGTGTGAGATAAGAGAGAAAGTGTGTAATCAAGGTTGGCTTCAAGGTGTTTGGCAGGAGCAGTTAGGTGAATGGTGGTGTGATGTGCTGCAACGGGGAATGCTTGGGTAGTAGCGGTTTTGATGTGGGAAACTGATGTGTCAGTTTGTCCATGTTAAGTCCTATAGGCTAATATCAATTATGAAAATTAGGGAATGAAGGTGTCCAGTATCCTAAAAGAAAGATATTATTCTCATTTTCCTTCTACTGGAGTGATAAATATGAAGTAGAATAATAAATGTTCAAATAAGAAAGTGCTCACTAAATATTAGAGAGAGTTCACCATGTGGTTCTCTGAGCTCTGTTTGACTATGAATGAAAGATTTTGACATATTGAAAAATTAATTATGTGAGTTGCAGTTCAATTAAGTAGTATGAATTTGCCCAGAGAGGAAATAAAGGTTATGTGACATATATTGTCAGCTACGCTACAAGCAGTGGTGAAACTCTTCCACCTATGAATGGCTACCATATGATTCTGTTATTGAAAGAGCATCAGAGAAATAAAATAGTTGCCAAAATACAAATAAGGGAAGTCACCATAAAGGTGAGTAGCTCTATGTCTCCAGGATGTTATGATGGTGTTTACATGGAAAAATCTAGTAGTTTATGGCTCAGTTCATCCATTTGTGTATTAGAAATTCTGTGAAATAGGACCACATGCTTCAAGATCTTATTATCTTTTGTAAGTGGGTCCAATCCCAGCTTAAAACTATTTTAATTCAATTAATTTATTAAATTTTTGCCTTTGGTTTAAAAATTTACAAAATATACAATGAAAGTCTCCTTTTCACCCTTTTCACACATAGGTCCAGTTTCCCCCCACCCTGCCCACCAGAATTCACACTTTTTTGGGTGTATTTCTGGAATAAATTTATGCACATATAAGCAAATATTAATATATTTATTTTCTTCCTTTTTTACATAGTGGTAGTATATTATGCATGACACCTTGCCTTTCTCACATAAAAATGCATGCTGGATTTTTTTTCAGTTGCATATTATTCCCTTGTATGTAATATGAACCATAATTTATGTATCTAATCCTCTATTCATGGACATTTAGATTGTTTTGAATCTTTTGCATTTAGTGCTGCAATGAATAATCTTGAACATAAATCATTTATCTGTAGGATAAGTTCCCATAAATGGAATTGCTATATCAAACACCATTTGCATTTGTAAGTTGTTAGATATTCTTAAATTGTCCTCTTTTGGTAAGCTCAGACATTTTTAAGGTATTCATTTCTAAAGTCCAATACAGTGCTCAACTTGCTGCAAGAATGTTTCTTCATTGGATCAGAGAAAGGAGGAAAAGAGGAAACATTTCTTGACAGTGTTTTCATAAACAACCTCAATTCTTTATGAAACAGAAAGAAAGTAAAGAAAAGAAGGGGATAAAAACATTTAAGGGTCTACTATATGTAATGCATTGTTCTTGTCTATTTATGTAGATGAAGCCTCACCATCAGCCTATGAAGTTGGTTTCATTTTCCTTATTCAAAGATGAAAAACTAAGGTTAAGAAAGGTTAAATATCCTACCAGAGGTCATGCTCACGGTTGTTTAATGGAATCCTGATTTTCCCTTTGGAAGAGGGATATGTCTATAATTGGGGAATCTGTATCTCAGTCTTCCTAGATCACGCTTGATATATACCCTTTGTGGTAAATCCATTTCCTCCCTGATGCCAGTGTTAGGATGAACTGCTAGGACCATATCACATTTGCTGACCATTGAGTCCTGATTTACCCCAAATTTGGTTGAATTGTGAAACTCCCTGCCATATGATGTCTCAGAGTTAAATTCTTTGGAGTAGATTTTTCTATAGTTCTGTAGAATTTCTTATTTGATAATAGCATTTTCATTTACACAATCTGAGATAAGGCAATCAAATCTTTTTCTTGAGGATATAAATTAATTGCAGGCAGAAGCCAGTCAAGAGAAAGAATATGTATTTTGACTAGAGTCCAGTGAGCAGGGACCCTTAATTTAAGCAGACCGCTGATTTCTAGGGGACCTGAGGCAAGGTATTTGACCATGACTGTCTCAGCACTCCATCTGTAAAATGGGGGGTCATTATAGATAATGTTGGTCACTAACAATGTACTAAGCATAAAGTTAGTTATAATCTCTGATGCAGCATTAAATGTGAACTAGTCAATAGAACAGGCTTTGTAACCACAGACCTGGTTGTGCACCTTCCTTTGCTCCTTACTGGGAGTAGACCTTGGGAAATTCAGTAATTTTTCTAAGTCTCTTTTTCTTTATCAGAAAAACGAGGATATCAGCAGTACCTATTTCATAGGGTTGTTGTAAAAATTAAATGAGATCACGAGGATAAACTGTTTAGCACAGGGCCTGGAACAGGATAAGTGCTCATTAAGTGGTAGCTGCCATTATTATTAATTAATATTTTCACCCATATTTTCTATCTGAGATATTCTTAGCACTGACTGTTGGGGAGAGTTCTGTACGGTGTGAACCAACTTTGTGGGTTTAATATGGCTTTATGCTCAACTAAATCAAAACACAGAGCTAAAGCTCTACCTGACCTTGTCTGCGATTAGCTTTTGCCTTTTCAAGCGTGAGATTTGATCATCTTTATCATTGTCTTAGCTTGTGTTACTTACCTATCGTAAAATTATCCTGCTCTTTTAATATCCTGTCACAAACATTTATCTTTTTGGCCTTCATTGGAATAGTAGTAAGATTGCCCACTTTAGAGTTCATCTATCTCTCTCATGTAAAGTGAAATTACCAGGGTTTCAGTTTAATGTTTACAACATGGTCACTTAAATGACATGAGCTTTCATTCATCCTTGCCACTAGATGGCACTATAATAGAACACATTCATTAGAATTATTATCCTTTACTATCTAGGAGATATGTCATAGAAATAGGAGATAAGGAATAACCTTCACATATGAAAATGAAGATGTGAAGGCTTCGAAATGGGACATTTTATAAATGGAAAAATTTAGTGCTTAAATGTGATGTGGTTTGGGTTGCTCCAAAAGAAGAGCCTAAGACAAGGAACTGTATGCAGGTTTATTTGAGAGGTGATCTTGAGCTCACGAATGAGGGAGAGGAAGAACGAAATTGGAAAGAAAAAAAAGCCAACACAAGAGTGAGGTTTGAAGATTGCTGGGATGGGCAACAGGGCTCAATTTTAATGGCACATCCTGAGAATTACATAGAATGGCTCCCAGAATTGTCCACTGAATGGTTGGGAGATGGAATGTTTAGCTCCAGTCCTCCATTGGTCAAGATTACCCACCCTATGTTTTGTCCCTGCACATATGCGAGGGCAAGCAAACTTTGACAATATCCAAGACATTAGCTATGGGGCAGAAAGTAAAGACACTCAGTGTGGCATAGAGTTAGGATACTATCAGGCTGAAGCAGATCTAAGCTTGCCTTGCATGATCTATTCTAACCTAGCTAAAATCAGAACAAGGCTAGGTGGATGTGAGTCGGGGCACCAGATGTGTCTGTTACAGCTACCTAATAAATCATGTACTCTGTAAATTCTTCCAGTTGAAATAAACAAAGAATCCTAATGAACCATCTGTATCTCCAAATCCTTGGGGACTACTCAGTAGGTATTCTCACAAACGTTTAGTGAATAAAGGTATAAATGGTTATTTTATGAAATTCACAGGAAGGAGATATCTGATAAGTAAAATCTTGTCCTTTATATGCTGGTATGAAAGGGTTCTCAAATCCTTTTATCCTTTTGTATTAGGATATAGGAATGAGAGGCGTTTTATGTGGTAGGAACAGGAGGAGTTTGCCAATAGGGAAAAACTGGGTTGGGTAGTATATAGAAAGGGAATTAATTGTAGTGGACTGGAAGTCATGAAGACTGGAGAGTTCAGGATTTGTGACATTGGATAAATCACTTAGTTTACCCTAAACAAACTTTTGGGGCCTTGGTGTTTTTATTTATAAAAGAGGTCTACGATTGTGTTCAATCATCTCTAAGGTTTTCACTTCTTATAGTGTGAATGAGCACATCGTATTCTGTATCAGTCGGGGCTCTCCAGACAATCAGAACTGAGAGGATATGTGTGGATATGTGTGTATGTTTATTTATCAAGCAATTTATTTTAAGGAATTGGCTCACAAAACTGTGGGGAGTGGCAAGTCCAAAATTTGTCATTAGGCCCACAGGTGGAAACTCAGGCAATACTAAGGCAGAGATGATTCTTCTCCAAGAAACCTCAGTTTTTGCTCTTAAGGCTTTCTACTGATTGGATGAGCCTCACCCACATCATCAAGGGTAAGCTCCTTTATTTATTTATTTATTTATTTATTTATTTTATTTTATTTTATTTTATTTTATTTTATTTTATTTTATTTTATTTTATTTTATTTTATTTTATTTTATTTTATTTTTAAAGATTTTATTTATTTATTCATTTATCCCCCCCTTGCTGCTTGTGCTCGCTGGGTCAGCTAACCACGCCGTGCGGGCGGGCTTGCCTTCACCAGGAGGCCCTGGGAACCGAACCCGGGGCCTCCCATATGGTAAACGGGAGCCCTACTGACTGAGCCACAGCCGCTTCCCTCTCCTTTATTTAATGCCAACTGACTGTAGATGTTAATCATGTCTACAAAATACCTTGATAGCAGCACCTCACTAGTGTTTGACCAAACAACTGGACAGCATAGCCTAGCCAAGTTGACACACAAAATTAACCATTGCATATGTATATGTATCTTTATTTTTAGATGCATATTATTATGAATTTCAGGACACTGGAATTGATTATGCACTTGAAGATGTAGAAATCTCCTTGATCTTTAAAAACAGAGAAGCTTTGTTGGATTCAGAATGATGCATCAGATATAGAAGAAAATAGAAGTAGCAATTCGAAGACATACACAGATGATATAAATGAAGTTTCTGTTCTTGTTTATTGTTTAGTCATATGGCATTTTGGGTTTTTAAAAACTAAATAAATAATGGTTGCTTTAATGGGTGCAGTAGGAAGGATAAAATCACCTTTAGGGGTAAGGGGATCATATAATTTATTGTGCATACTGGATACTTTGGAAAGAGAAAGGAGGCTCTAGTACTAATTATCTGGGAAAAGAGGCATAAATCAGGACCATCTCAGGCAAACTGGCATTTAGTATTGCCCTCTTTAAGGGTTGACTTCACTTTTCTTAGTATTTGGGCTAGTAATACCAAATCCTCTAATATTAGACTAGCCCTCCCACTGAGAACAATAGTAAAATCTCAGTAAGATACCAAATAATGGCTGTTTGGAGAGACAAGACAGTAACCGAGGCAGCCAAAATTTGAGGGGCCACGATCTCATAGAGAAAGGAAGCATAATGTTAGTCCTGCATTTACAGATACTTTTCCCTTTAGAACTTTTGCCAGTTTGCCTTGTGGGTTATAAAGGCAGAAGAGAAAGCAGAGGTTTAGAGATTGCAGCACGAACACTGAATTGGGAGACCAAAACTGAACTTCAGTTCTACTAAAGTAGCCAGCAATTAAGGAGTCAAGATCCTGAAGAAATTGAAACTTCATAGAAGTGACCCCAGCATTCTGCATACAATTTTTCTTCAAGACATTAGTTGATTTCTTAGCTGAACTAATGGTGAGAGGCTAAGGAACTCAGCAAATAGCAGTTGTTAAAGGCTAAAAAGCTAATCAGAGGTTTTAGCAGTCTCACAGTGCTGGAGACAGACAAAAGTTAGAATTTAGAAATTGCCAAGGAAGAAGGATCCTAGTAAATTCCCCAGGGTAATAAATGAGACCTTTAAAGTGTTCTACCAGAGAGTAAGGACAAATCAGTAATAGATCAACCCTCACAAAGTCTAAATAATAGCCTTCGATTACTAGTCTCTGATTGGATCAGGGTTTCCTGTCTATCTGGCAGAAAGAAATAAAATCTC
The DNA here is from genome assembly GCA_026826555.1 of Tolypeutes matacus. NCBI lineage: Eukaryota > Metazoa > Chordata > Mammalia > Cingulata > Chlamyphoridae > Tolypeutes > Tolypeutes matacus. The sequence continues at coordinate 16,206,965 of JAKSZT010053825.1, forward strand.
TGGAGAAATATAACATCATCCAGAGTATCTACAATCATTCATGCATAATATATAGATTCAATCCAAAATTACCAGGTATGGCATGAAACATGACCAAATAACAAATCCAAGAGGAAAAAAATAATAGTAATAGACCTATAGGTGATATAGATATTAGAATGTAATGATTAATTTCATGTGTGAACTTGGCTAGATTGTATTATCCAGTTTTTTTGTCAAACACTGGCCTAGTTGATGCTGTGGAGGTATTTTGTAGATGGGATTAATATCCATATCTGTTGACAAAATAAAGAAGATTACCCTCAATAATGGAGTTGGCCTCATCCAATTGATTGGAGATCTTAAGAGCAAGAACTGACAGTTCCAGGGAGCAGATTTTATTCCTCAAGTATTTCAACATCATCTCTTACTGGAATTTCCAGACGGCCAGCTTTCCCTAAGGAATTCAGGCTCAAGACTTCATCACCTTTATTGGAATTTCTAGCCTGTCTGCCTGCTCTATGGAATTCAGGCTTTTCAGCCCCCACAACTGTGTGAACCAATTCATTAAGATCAATCTCTCTCTTGCCATCTAGCTTGTTGGTTCTGTTTCAATGGACCGTGACTAATACATAGGATTATCAGAAACAGAATTTTAAAATAAATGTGTTTAATACATTAAAGAAAGTAGATGAAAAGAATAGATGATTTTATCAGAAAATTAGAACTTATGAAAGCATGATCAAATGGAAAACCTAGAATTAAGAAGTCAATAAATGAATTTAACTGAAGAGTAGATATAGCAGAATAGAGAATTAGTAAGCTGAAAGTAGCTTAGTAGAAAATATTCTATTTTAAGTGCACAGAAGGAAAATGAATGGAAAATATAGAAAGGAGCATAGAACACATATAAAACTTGGTAAAAATGTTTTATATAGGTATAATTGGAGTTCCAGTTTCAGTAGGAGAGGAGAATGAAAATAGAGCAGAAGAAATATTTGAAGATAGGCCAAATAATTTCCAAAACTAATGAAAGATATCAAACTACAGATTAATGACACTCTACAAAACCAAAATAGAAAATTAAAAAAAAAAAATAGTGCTGAAACCCAAAAAGAGAAATTTTAAAACATATCCAAATGAAAAAAGACATATTGCCTTCAAACAAGCACAATAAGAGTGACAGTTGACATTTCCAAAGAAATAAATATTTCCATAATATATATCTATAAAGTGCTGAAAGAAAATCACTGCTTAAGTAAAATTCTATACCCAGTGAAAATATCCTTCAAAAAATGAAGGCAAAATAAAGACATTTTCATACAAATAAAGTAGAATTCATTCCTAGCAAACCCACACTAAAATAAGTATTAAGGAGAATTCTTCAGCAGAAGGTAATAATCTTAGATGGATGCATGAAATACAGGAAGGTATGAAGAGCAGTGAATAATATAAATATTTGCATTTAAAACAATAACAATAACTTCTAGTGAGTTTCAACTATATGTAGAATTAAAATATATGTCAACAACAGCACAAAAGACAGAGTGGGAATAATTAGAGTTAAAGTGTTGTGAGGGGGCAGTTGTGGCTCAAATGGTTGGGCATCTGTCTGCCATATGGAGGGACCTGGGTTCAATCCCCGGGACCTCCCGGTAAAATTTAAAAATAAATAAATAAATAAAAAGTGTTGTGAAATTCTTGAATCGTTGGTAAATGGTACAATTACTAATTTAAGGTAGATTAATAAGTCCAGAATGTATGTTGTAATATCTACGGTAAAACTAAATGAATACAAAAGTATGTGTAACTTCAAACTAAGAGGAGAAAATGGAATGATAAAAATTGCTTTTTTAATGCAAAAGATTGCAAGTAAGTAGAAAAAAAGGAATACAGAAGTGATGGGATAAGTAGAAAACAAATATATGATGGTCAATTTAAACTCAAATATACTAATAATTAGATTAAATGTAAGTGGACTAAATAAACCTTTCAATTAAAATGCAAAGATTGGGGAGCTGATGTGGCTCAAGCAGTTGGGTGCCCACCTCACACATGGGAGGTCCCAGGTTCAGTTCCTGGTGCCTCCTAAAGAAGAGGAGCAGATGCTGCAATGAGCAGACACTACAACCAGCAAGACCCCACAACTAGCAAGACGCCGCAACCAGCAGGAAGCTGGTGGCTCAAGCAGTTGGGTACTTGCCTCCCACATGGGATGTCCCGGGTTTGGTTCCCAGTGCCTCCTAAAGAAAACAATCAGACAACGAGCAGACAGATGAGGGAGCCATTGGAGGTGGGGTGGGGGTGGGGTGGGGGAGAAATAAAATTAAAAAATAAATAAATAAAAGGGAACTAAATATAATTACTTAAAAAACACAGAGATTGTTAGACTGGAATGAAAAAATAACCCAACTAATACTGCTTTGTAGCAGCTTGATTATATTTATGAATTCCAAAAGATATTTTGATTATGTTTGTAAACCGATTAGGGCTTTGATTTGACCACATCATTAGGGCGACTCAGTCTGAGTCCCTACCCCCTTTGTGGGCTGTATAAATGGACATTCACTCAAGGAGAACACAGAAGCAGATACGCGAGAAAAGATGTGCAAGAGGATCCGGAGGCCCCAGGAAAGAGATGAGCCATTCGCCTGATATGTTACAGCTGACCTTGTGAAGAGAACAGAGTAGCTGAACCTGGAAAGAAATGAGCCCCAGGAAGAGAAACAAGCCCTATGCCAGCCCACAGATGAGATCAGAAGAAGCTGGACCCACGGAGCCTTAAGAGTAAAGAGGAAGCCTGAACCTTTGCAGACGTCACCTGCCATTTTACTTCAACACGTAGCAACAGAGTTTGGTAAGGAAGTAACCTTGAGGTATACTCTTTAGGGTCTTGTAACTGTAAGCTTTTATCTCAAATAAATACCCTTTATAAAAACCAACAGATTTCTGGTACTTTGCATCAGCACCCCTTTAGCTGACTAATACATGCTTATAAGAGACATGCCTTAAACATAAGGACACAGAAAAATTAAAAATTAAAAAATATAGAATATTATATGGCATGCAAGCATTAACCAAAAGAAAGGTGGCTTAGTGTATCAATAGCAGGCAAAATAAACATTGAGCTCAAAAGTATTACTAGAGATAAAAAGGGTTATTTCCTAATGATTAAAGGCAGATATGACAATCTTAAATTTGTATACAACTATTGACATAGACTCAAATACATAAAAATAAATACATACATAAGGAGAAATAGACAAATCTATTATCTTCATAGTGGTAGCTTTTAACACACCTCTATCAGACAAAATAATCAGTAGAGATATAGAGTATTTGAATAATACAATTAACAAGCTTATGTGTGTTTTTGCATGTGTTGTGTGTGGAGGGGTGGGCAGCCAACAAATGCAAAATATTTACATTCTTTTTCAGGTGTACATAGAACATATATTAAAATAAACCATATGCTGGATCATAAACCAAGTGCTGACAAATTTCAAAGGATTGAAATCATACAAAATATATGCTATGACCACAGAGGAGATGACATGCATGTGCACACACACATGTATATAATCCAACCAAGGATTCATAGCCAGAATTCATAAAGAACTTCCACAAATAAAGAAAACTGTCCAATATTGGCTAGATTTAGTGATTCACTTCCAAAGAATAGAGTAAGGAAAGGGAAAGATAGTAACTTTATAGAGGAAACACCTGGCAAACACTAACTGTTTAAGGTTAACATCACCAGAGAAAAGTCACATTGAATAATGTAATCCTGTATGATATGATAAAAAGTGCACTTCACCTCTGTGGCATTCATTCTAAAAGTCATAATGATAAGATAACGTTTTTGCAAAGGGACTATAAGTTTTAGAACTTCAAGTATTTGAATATATTTTTCAACAATAATGGAAACCGTTTAGAGTCAATTCGTGTTTGTGTGCATCCTTTAAAAGCAAAACAGAAGATATATAGAATGCTTTTTGTAGGAAACACCTGCAAGTACTTTGATAACTAATTAGGTGGTTTTCTGTACTTTGGGACTTATTTTATTCACCACATGAATGGATCTTGGGAGACCAGAATTATTGTATCTACTAAGGCCAAATTAGGCAGTAGACTCTCCTGATGTTCTAATATACTGAAATGCAGAAAGCACTATTTGAATGCCCAGTAAGGCTTTTACAAAATTTGGGGACCTCATGATCAAAACAAGCTAAGATTAAAACTCAAGGAAGATTTAATTGAGAGAGAATGCAATGGCAAATCAACATCCTTGAGGTATCTGAGAGCTTAAGAGAGCATGTCAGCAGCAGGGATTTGAGAGTTTTGGGTCTTCCTCTTATGAAATAATAACTTAATATGAGCAAGCCACAGGCTTTGAGCACTTTGTATTGGACATTGTGGTAAATTTCTCTCTCTTTCCATACACACACACACACACACACATGCACACATTATTTAAAATTTGTTTCACAACCACTCTGAAAGATGGGCTTGTTATCCTCTCATTTCACAGATGAAGAAACTGAGGCTTAGAGAGATGAAGTTGCTTGACTAAGGACATAAAGTCCATAATCGGAAGCATGCCATGATTCACACTCAGAAATGGCTGTTTCCATAGACCATGCTCTTATTCACTTAGCAATATTTCTCAAAGTTTGAGTCATATGCCTCCAGCACCCAAATTATGGTGTAGGCTTGTCAAGTATAGATTCCCAGTTGCCACGATCAGGAAGACTCTCTGAAGTTGAAAGCATGTAAATGTCAATTTTTCTTAAGGGATCCAAAGCCTGAAAACCACTACTCTTTGCTCTAATGACTTTGGTAAGAGTATGACATTTTATCCAAACCCAACGAGTTTACCCAAATATCAAATAGCAGAAGAGAAAAATGCTCTTTCAGTGTGTCCATGCTGTTGAGGCCTCATTCAATCCCTCTCCAGTTCTCTATTATTTCACCTGAGACTTTTAAGGGTATAAATCCTTTTCAACCAATTTCAAGCTGCTTATGTGTGGAATATATACATAAGTAACACTGAGTTTGTTTAAATAAACGTTTATGACTCCCAAGCATGGTATCTGTTTATTGATTCTTTCTACTCCATTGTAAATATTAAGTTGAAGCCATAAATTAATCAGCAAGAATATTATTTTGCCTACATTGTAGAAATAGCAAATATGGAATAGCGTATATTTTTTTTCAGTATAAGATACAAGACAAAAAGTGAAGTGGAAATAATCAAATAATATGTAGCAGCTAATTCTTTCAGCCTGAAAGAAATTATTTTAGCATGTTTCCTTCCCCAAAGATTCACTTTCTTGAAAAAATGAAAGGAACATGGATAAAAAGGTCAACAGAGGTTGCTAAAGTTTAAACCCTGGATTTTTTTTTTTCTCTGTTTTTGAAAAAGAAAAAAAAAAAAACACAATTAGGTATTATGTCCTGAAAATTTCTTGTCATACAGGGGGGAGAGAAAGAGAGAGAGAGAGAGAGAGAGAGAGAGAGAGAGAGAGAGAGCGCTAAGAGGTTTAGTTATTAGAGGCATGTGCTGTAGGATGGGTCAGACTTGGATTTGAGGCTGCCTCTGCCACCTTACATGGTGGTCTTGGGCAAGTTTCTTACCATCTCTCTAGTTTCCTCCTCCGTAAGAGTTTGATAATAAGGGCATTTATTTCATGGGACCATGACTTAATTATGAGAATTAACTGAGATAGCACATGTACAGAAAATAGTACAGTTGCTGGCACAGAGTAAGCATGCAAAAAGACATTAGCTTTTACTGTAATTATTAGGGCCAATTCATTCTATGACACCTACCATTTATGTTGTAAGGAAAGTTTTCTTTCATAAAAACTATATATGATATACACTAGTACTATTACAAGTTTCCTGAGGTAGGGAACTGATTAAATAAAAATAATGGGAGATAATAACAAAATTTCCAGCTGAGTGTGAATTTACGTGTTGCCCTGTGCCAGGTGTCCTCTGCCTTAAACAAGTTCCTTATTGTTTCCTGGATTGTGTTGCTGTAGTGTTTTAATCTTTGTTTTCTTTGTGAAGTCAGAGTTGCTGGTTCCTTTTCTGTGGATTAGCAACTTCCTAACCACACAGAGATAAGACATGAGCAGCAAAAATAAAGTCCATCTTCTGGTAAAAATGGCGAGGGCAGAGTTGGTAGAATCTAGCTTGTCGGTCCAGTATGTTGTCTGAAAATTTCTTGGATCAAGTGAGTGTTACCACAGCAATTTATTCTCTTTTAAAAATAATTTCCCTCCTTATACAAGGAATGTATGTTTCCCATGGAAAAATAAAAACATGAAAACAGAAATCATTTTTAATCCTAAAGAAAATTAGTTAATATTTTGGATGGTTTCACTATAGACTTTTCCCCTTACAGAACCATATATATATATATGTATTTTTTTACTTGTTATATAAAACAAAACCACATATAGAATTTTGTACACTCTTTTCTCCCTAAGATGGTATCATATATATATTTCCCATCATTGAATATTTTCCAAATGTAATTACTTTTTATTTGTATTTTAAAATATTTTAGGAGAATTAGCAAAGTCTAACACTCAGAAGTGATTGTGTTCTATTTTGACTTAATATCTTACTTGTTTATTGATTCATTTAGTCATCAGATAGTTATGATGTGCTTACCATGTGCAAACCACTAGACTGGGATTCTTCGTGTGTAGGAACTTCGGTCTTGTTCACCTCTGTCCTAGTCCCTTTAACTGGGCCAGGTGGGTAGTTGATGCTCGGTAGATGTTGCTGAATGAATGATTATTGAGTGAACATTATTAATATTTTGACTGTCTGCTTTCACCTTCCAACCAGGGGTGGAGGTTCTTTTAAAATAGGCCACATCGGCCTCTCTCTAAGCCAAAGTCAGCATATAAATGCATTACCTTCCCCCCAGCGTGGGACATGACTCCCAGGGCTGAGCCTCCTTGGCACTGAGGGATTACTACTAAGCACCAACTAGCAATGCAACTGGAAAAAGACCTTGAATAAAAGGGGGGAAAGGTAAAGACCAATGAGTTTATATGGCTAAGAGACTTCAAAGTGAGCCAGGAGGTCATCCCAGAGGTAAAGCTTATGCACATCTCAGCAGGATCTCATAAACTGCAAAGTGGATACTACCCCAAATAGTGGGGTTCCTGAGGGCTCTGGAGACACCTAGGTCCTATGGTCAGGGCAGATAGCTCTGGAGTTTGGTGCCTTGCCAGTGGGCCCTACTTTGGAGTTTGTGCTCCTCAGAGTGACAGAGTTGAACTCAGTTATGGCTTCCCTACACATGGCTCATCTGTCCCTTCTATTTGAACCTATAATTGGTACTGGAGTTGGTAGGTGTACATCCAAGAGAGTTTAATCTTTGGTCTGTCCATTTGCCAGCTGGACCCTGAGCCTCAGCAGAGTTGCAGCACCTACTCTCCAGTTCATTGGACTTACCCAGGACAATTAACAAGGAGGTGAGGATTGACAATCACCACACCAAGGAAATGAGAGAGCCTACAACTACAAGCAAGAGAGTCCCATCCATTGGCTGTATGGGATCAAAGCTCTCTCTCAATTAGAAGTGAAGTGGACATTACCATCCCAGAATCCTCAGGCCTGGGGAATGAACTATGGACTTGAGTGGATTTACTGGTGTTCTACTGTAGACTTTTGTGATTCTAGCAATGGAAGAAATTACAGCATTGAAGTGGAGGTAGTGGCCCCTGGAGGCTCTGAAGCTAGGGAGAGGGAAAAACAGTTGTAATATGGGGGCTATTTTGGGACTTGGCAATTATCCTGAATGACATTGCAATGACAGATATAGGCCATTTGATATTATCACATAACATGCAGAACTGTGTGGGAGAGAGTGTAGACTACAATGTGAACTCTGGTCCATGCTCAGTGGCAATGCCCCAGGATGTGATTATCAATTGCAATGAGTGTGCTACACTAATGAAGGATGTTGTTTATGTGGGATGGTGTGGAGGTGTGGGGAGTGGGGCATGTGGGAATCCCTATATTTTTTGTGTAACATTTGTGTAATCTAATTATCTTTTAAAAAATTAAAAATATATATTTTAAAAAAATAGGCCACATTACTGTGTGTCTGAGACAATTCTAGAGTTGGATTCTGAAGTGTGGGTATTGAGGTATGGCTTCTTTTTGTTCTAGGTCTGGGAGAAGAGGATTTCCTGAGGCCCAGACTCAACTTGTTTTATGATATTTGACCCTGGAAGAAAAGCTCTTTGCACGTGATGTGTGTGTGCATGTGTGTGTGTGTATCTAGAAATGGACTTTCAAAGAAGCTCTTCACATACACATTTATTCTTTGTATTGAAGTGTATTTGCATTTGGTCTGCTAAAATCTCTCAAATGACTTCCAAAACCCCACCTCTAAATTCCCCCATCAGTCTTCCAACCACTTACTCTGAACACAGTGCCCTACAGCAAAGTACCTTATATGTAAACTCACACCGGAGAAAGGCAGAAACTGTGGTTTCTAATCTGAAAAGGTAATTTTCTCTCTAAGGTTTAAGATTAAAAAATAATTGGGGCCCAGGATAAAAGGTCTATACTGTAAGAAAAATGACTTCTTCCCTTGTGATATTTTCTTGTTGAAAATGAGTTGAGTAGTAGTTGACTGGGAGTGTGTGTGTGGGGGGGGTGGGGGAGGGGAGTAAACTGACTCTAAATTCATTTAAATCAATTCACAGACATAATCATTACCTAGAAATACCCCCGGCAACAGATGAAGAGTTCATTATGGACACTGGCAAGAATTTTGAATCTCCCAACCTCATCTCTGTGCCTGTAAAATATGCCTACTTTGCTGTGACTTTTATGTTTGTACATCAGGGACTGACATAACCTGTGAAGTTGCTTGGCTAGCTCAGTCTTATATTTTTAGGGCTAAATCCAGAAAGAGGAGTGCTGGCTCTCCTGGTATACACACAAGCTGGGAAAATGGTTTGACAGTCGCTTTGTTACATATTTTTAAAACTTTAATATATTTTTAGTGGAGTACATACACATATGGTTAAAAGTCATTTGTGCAGAAAGACTTATCATGAAGTCACCTGGCCCCTTCTCTACCCCTCCCCACCACCAAAGGGAGACTTTTTTTTTTTTTTTAACTACTTCTGTTTTCAATCCTTCAGTGGTTACCTCAGTATTTCTAAATGATTTATTTTCCAATATTTAAAAATTTATCCACTTTGGATTGTCAATTGCTGACTCCTCAAGAAGACCACTAGAAAAACCTGTTGATCAAGCAGAACTATGTTTATTAGATTTATCGGAGTAGGTTGAACACCACCTTGACAGCATCTTAAGTGTGTTTCAGAAGTGGGAGGTAAGGGGAGGATATTTATAAAGTGAGAGTGGTTTTAAGGCAAGTCTTGTGATGCGGGAAAGTAATTGGGATTGGGCTGCGTTTACAGCATACTAACTTTGGATTGGTGTGCACAAGGCAAGAATTTGAAGCTAATGTTGATGAGCAAGCTGTTAGTTTTGATAAGTAAGCTGTCTAGTTAGTTCACAGTCTTATCTTCCAAGAGCAGGTATTCCTTGGAGCAAGCAACTATGTTATTTATATTTTGGTCTCAGTATTGTTTAGCACAGAAACAGAAAGCAAGTTTAGTCTTCGTTCCTAGGACAGTGTTAACTTCCTGCTGTGCTACACGAAGACTGAATTAGATTATGTGCATCACTAGCTTCTCCAATGACTAACTCTACTTTGAACAAGAAACTTAAACT
>JAKSZT010053825.1:16218439-16401896 GCA_026826555.1 Tolypeutes matacus
TTTAACTCTGTTATATTCGAAAAGTTAGTGTTAAGATAGTACAAGGGTTCCCTGAAACAGGAGTTGGCAAACTATGGCTTATGCTCTTGTTCCTCAACTGCCTGATTTTGTAAATAAAGTTTTATTGGAACACAGCTATATTTATCTGTTTGTTCAAATATTGTCTTAGCTTTAAAGCAGCCATAAACAATATTTAATGTGTATTAGTTTAACAGGGCTGCTAAAGTACCACAGACTGGTTGGCTTTAATAACAAGAATTTGTTATCTCACAGTTTTGGAGTCTAGAAGTTCAAAACCAGGTGTTGGCAGGATCATGGTTTCTCAAAGTCTGTAGTGTTCTGGTGGTGGCTTGCCATCAATTCATAACTCAGTCTCTGCCTCTGTCACATGGCCATCTCTCTCTCTCCCATTGGTCTCTGACAATGAGAAACATATAGACCAAAGGAATATAATTGAAAGCTCAGCAAAAAACCCTCACTTTTATGGCCAAATGATTTTTGACAGGGTGGCAAAGACCACTCAATTGGGAAAGAATAGTCTCTTTAACAAATGATTCTGGGAAAACTGGATCTCCATTTGTGGGGAAAAAAAAAAAAAAGGAGGAAGACCCCTACCTCACACCCTATACAAAAATAAACTCATAATGGATCAAACACCTAAATATAAGACTAGAATTATCAAATTCCTAGAATAAAACGTAGGAAAGCATCTTCAGGACCTTGTGTTAGGTAATGGTTTTCTTAGACTTTATACCCAAAGCATAAGCAACAAAAGAAAAGATAGATAAATGGGGCTTCATCAAAATAAAAAAAAAAATTGTTCCTCACAAAACTATCATGAAAGTAAAATGACAACCTACACAATGGTAGAAAATATTTGGAAACCACATATCTGATAAAAGATAATATCCAGAATATATAAAGAAATCCTTCAACTTAACAACAAAAAGACAACCCAGTTTAAAAAGGGGCAAAAGACTTGAACGACATCTCTCCAAAGAAGACATACAAATGACCAGAAAGCACATGAAAAGATACTCAACCTCATTAGCCATCAGTTTACTATTAAAAAAATGGAAAATAAGTGTTGACGAGGATGCAGAGAATAGAAACATTCATTCATTGCTGCTGCTGGTGTAGCCACTGTGGAAAACATTTTGGTGGTTCCTCAGAAAGCTAAGTATAGAACTATCATATGACCTGACAATCCCACTGTTGGGTAAACAAAAGAATTGAAAGCAGGGTCTCGAACAGATATTTGCACAACAATGTTCATAGCAGCATTATTCACAATTGCCAAAAGATGGAAGCAACCCAAGTGTCCATCAGTTGATGAATATATAAATAAAATGTGTTATATACATACAATGGAATATTATTCAGCCATAAAAAGAATAAAGTCCTGATACATGTGATAACATGGATGAACCTTGAAGACATCATGTTGAGTGAAATAAGCCAGACACCAAAGGACAAATATTGTATGATCTCATTGATTTGAGACAATTAAAACAAGCAAACTCATAGAGTCAGAATCTAGAATATAGATTACAAGGGGATGGGGTGGGGATAAGGAAAGGGAAGTAAGGCTTAAAATGTACAGGGTTCCTATTTGTAAATAATGGAAATGTTTTAGTAATGGATGGTGGTGATGGTAGCACAACATTGTGAACTTAATTAATAGCACTGAAATAAATATCTGGATATGATTAAAAGGGGAAATGTTAGATTGTATATATGATAACAGAATATAAATTTTAAAAAACTCTACCACACACACAGTAAACCCTAAGTTAAACAATGGACTTTATTAGTACAATTATAGAAATGTGATATTATCAATTGTTTAAGTGTTCCACATCAATGCAAGGTGTTGGTTGTGGGATGGTATATGGGAATCAAGTATTTTATGCATGCTTGATTATAAATTCATAACTTCTTTAATAAAGAAAAAATGCAAAAGAAAAGAAATGGTAGGAAAAGTTTATGGCACCCTTGCTAGTCCCTCCCTCACCCCTTCCTCTGTGTGGTTTGGATCTAGCCTATGCTCCCATTGTGGCTCCCTGGCTCTATCTGGAGGGAGCAGGGTAACCCTATGTGCATATGGGTGCTCGTAAGTTAGTGGCAGTCTATCAGGTGGCAGCTTCAAAGACTGAAGCAGAACTTGCCCTGCAGGCAGAAGCAGCTTGAGGACCCCTAAAGTACTAAGAAACCATAAAGTCAAAGTGGTCTGGGACAGAAGATTACCAGCTTTAAATCATACAAAAGAGCACCTGGGAGGAAGAGAAAGTCTATTTCATAGGGACTAAAGGGGGCATTCGAATTCCTGTAAATGGAAGGATTCCTAAGGCGATGAGCAAGCCCAAGCCCAAGACAAGTTGCAGACTCAGAAAGACAGAGTGGACCCTGCACTTCATGTTCATCTTGGCTGATCTTCTTGATAGGAAGGCTAAACTCTGAAGGAGAGTACTAGCCAATGCAGAGCCAATTCACAAAGACAGTGAAAGGTGTTTACTGCATTGGTTTGTTTGTTTCTGTTTGCTTCTGGCACTCAAGGAAATCTCTGCCACATCACTAGTTGGATACAAATGTAGGAAACACACAGATAAGGGACTAAATCCTAGAGTTAAACAGTTTAAGGATTACATGACAAATGAGAGACAGAAAATGATGGCCCATCTAAAGGAAAAAGATAAAAATCCAGAAAATATCAACAAAGACCAGACTTTGAACATACAGAACAAAAACTTTAAGAAAATGATCCTTAATATGCTCCAGGAGATAAAGGAAAACACAGAAAAAGAACTAAAGGATATCAGGAAAACAACAAACAATATTTAAATCTCAATAAAGATATAAAATTTTATAAAGGAACCGAAAAGAAATCCTGAAGGTGAAGACAACAAAAATTGAAATGAAAAATGCTCAGATTTCAGCTAGTAGAGAAAGAATCAGTGAACTTGAAGACAAGACAATTGAAATGATCCAGGCTGAAGAGTAGAAAGAAAAAATAATTTGAAAATGTGAACAGAGCCTAAGGGACCTGTTGTATGCATTATAAAAGTCCCAGAAGAAGAGAGAGACAAAGGAACAGAAGAAATGTTCAAAGACATAATGGCAGAAAACTTCCCAAATTTAATGAAAGATATTAATGTGCACATTGAAGCCTAGCAAACCCCAAACAGGATAAACTAGAAGAGAACCAAGTCCAGACATATAGTGATCAAATAGTCAAATGCTAAGGACAAGGGGAGAGTTCTGAAAGCTGCAAGAGAAAAGTGACATGTTATGTACATGGAAGTCCCAATAAGATTAAGTGACGAGGGAAGCAGATGTGGCTCAAACGATTGGGCTCCCACCTACCACATAGGAGGTCTGTGGTTGGCTCCTGGTGCCTCCAAAAGAAGACACCAAGTTGGCGCGATGGGCAGGCATGACAAGCTGATGTGACAAGATGACACAACAAGAGACACAAGAGGAAAAATGTAATGAGAGATACAACAAAGCAGGGAACGGAGGTGGCTTAAGCAATTAGACTCCTCCCTCCGACATTGGAGGTCCCGGATTCGGTTTCCGGTGCCTCCTAAAGAAACATAGAAGACAAACAGACACAGTAAGTGCAAACAACGAGGGGGTGGGGAGAGATAAATAAAAAAAAAAAAAAAAAAAAAGATTAAGTGATGATTTCTTATCAGAAACCATGGAGGCAGGAATGCAGAGAGATAAAATATTTAAAGTGCTGAAGGAAAACAATTGCCAACCAATATTTAAAGAATTTCATATCTGGTGAGACTGTCTTTCTAAAATGAGGATGAGATTAAGACATTCTCAGATAAACAAATTCTGATGGAGTTTGTCCCAAGGCCTGTGCTACAAGCAAGGCTAACGGGAGTACTTTAGACTGAAAGAAAAGGATGCTAGACAGTGGAATGAAACAGCATAAAGAAATGACTTCTCGTGAAGGTAACCATACAAGTAATTGTAAATGTCAGTAATATTGTATTGTATTTTCTGGTATGTAACTCCACTTTTTACTTCCTAAGGGTTCTAAAATGCAAATGTATAAAAGTAATGCTAAATCTATGGTTTTAGATGTATGATATATAAAGATATAATTTGTAACAATAAAAAGATGGGTGATTGGAGGGGTATAGGAACAGTCTTTTATTTTATTGAAGTTAAGTTGATACCAAATAAAACATAATTTTTATAGATTTAGGAAGTTGAATTTAAGCCCCATGGTAACCACAAAGAAAGTATATGAAAAATATATACAGAAAGAAATAAGAAGGGACTAAAAGAATGATATAGTATAAAAAATCAAATAAGTGTGAAAATAGGCATTAATGGAAGAATTGAGGGTCTTACATAAACAAAACAGCAACATGGCAGAGTAAAGTCCTGCATTATTAGTGGTTATTTTCAGTGTAAAAGGATTGAACTTTCAAGTCAAAAGGGAGAGATAAAAAAGGCAGAATGGATTTAAAATAAAAAAGTGGGAAGCGGCTGTGGCTCAAGCAATTGAGCTCCCATTTACCATATGGAGGACCCAGGTTTGATCCCTAGGACCTCCTGGTAGAAAAAAGAAAAAAGGCATCCCATACCTGCATGGCACAAAGAAGCACAGGCCCCCATGGGGCAACGCACCAAAAGGATGATGATGCAACCAGATAGAAGAAGAAAAAAGAAAAAAAAGCATAATCCAACTATAAGCTGTTTACAAGAGACTCACCTAAAATTCAAAGACACAAGTAGGTTGAAAGTGAAAAGGTGAAAAATAAATCCATGTAAATAGTAACCAAAAGAGAGCTGGCGAAGATATTACATCATTTAAAATAGACTTTAAGTCAAAATCTGGTACAAGGGAGAAAGCAGGTCACTATATACTGACAAAGGTGTCAATCAACAAGAAGACATAATAATTATAAATATATATGCACCTAAAAGCAGAGCCCCCAAATACATGAGGCAAATATTGATTGATTTGAAGGGAGAAATAGACAGTTCTACATTAAATAGTAGGAGATTTCAATGCGCCAGTTTCAATAATAAACACAACATCTAGAGAGAGATAGAAGACTGGAATGATACTATAAACCAACTAAACCTAAGAGACATATATATAGAACACTTCACCCAACAACAGCAAAATATACATTCTTCTCTACTGCATGTGGATGATTCTCCAGTATAGACCATTTGTTAGGCCACAAAACAAGTCTCAATAAATTAAAAATAATGGAATCATATAATGTATTTTCTCTAACGATAATGGAATGAAGCTAAAAATCAATAACAGATGGAGAATTGGAAAATCCATAAATTAAATAATGCATCTTAAGCAGTCAATGGGTAAAAAGAAGAAATTGCAAGGAATAGTAGGAAATATCTTGAAGTGATGAAAATGAGAACACAACATACCAAAACTTATGGAATGCAGCAAAGGCACTGCTAAGAGAGAAATTTATAGCTCCATGCTTACATTTAAAAAGAAGAGAGATCTCAAATCAGAGACCTAACCTTGCAATTGGAGAATCTAGAAAAAGAAGAGCAATCTAAACCCAAAGTGAGTAGAAGGAAATTAAGATTAGTGTGGAGATAAATGAAATAGAAAATTTTAAAACACTGGAGAGAATCAACAAAACCAAAAGTTGATTCTTTGAAAACGTAAGTAAAATTGACAGCCCTTTAGCAGACTGATAATGAAGAAAAGAGAAGGGAAAAATAAATAAAATGAGAAATAAAAGAGGAGGCATTACTACTGACCACACAGAAAAAAAAAAAAAAAAAAAAAAGGATTATATGAGGATATGAATAACTGTATGTCAACAAATTAGATAACCTAGAAAAAAACGGACAAATTCCTAGAAACACACAAACTACCTACATTGACTCATGAAGAAATAGAAGATTTCAACAGGCCAATAACTAGTAAAGAGATTGAATCAGTAATCAAAAAATTCCCAACTGAAGAAAAGCCCAGGACCAGATGGCTTTATTGGAGAATTTTACCAAACATTCCAAGAAGAATTAACACCAATCTTGCTCAAACGCTTCCAAAAAATTGAAGAGGGGGAACAATCCTTAACTCATTCTAGGAGGTCAACATCACCCTAATACCAAAGCCAGCTATAGATACCACAAGGAAATAAAATTGCAGACCATTTTCCCTTATAAATATAGATGTAAAAATTCTCAGCAAAATACTTTTGTGTAAATATAAAGTTTCATTTTTCATGGGTAAATAACTAGGAGTAAAATGTCTGGATTGTGTGGTAAGTATGTGTTTCACTTTTTAAAAACTGCCAGGTGGTAAAGGTTTGGGAGGCACCTAAAACTGCCTGGAAATCCTGAGTTGGAAAAATGAGGCTCAGGAAGAGAATCACCTTTCCACCCAACTCTTTGGAGAGTTCACTGACTAAGACTCCATCCTAGGTTTCTGTGGGTACAGTCACCATACAGAAGTCCTGAGCACAGGTCCAGGACCACCCTATCCTGCCCAGCATTTCTGTGCTACCACTCAGTCCACTTGGTCTTAAACAGCCAGGCTGGTGGGCTAGTGCCAGTGATTGAGCCCCTGGTGGGATGCTAGGTGGACGCTACCTTGATTTCTAATTTCGAAATGTTTTGGCGTGGTATGTGGTCCCCACTGCACTCTTGCCCTGGCTTCTACAATAACAGGGATAAGCTTGATTTCTGTGTGTTGCCCCCTATTACCCCTAGTACTTCTAAATTGCCTGTGGTCTGATGCATGGTACTTTATTATTTAGACATTCATTCTCTTAGGTTTAAGGTATTATTCCTTTAAGACTCCCCTTTATCTGGGATAAGTTGCTGAAATGAAACTGAATGACAGTGTAAAGTCACGGTATAAAGCAAAGGTGTAAACCAAGAATGAGTCTTTTTGTTTGTTTGGAAAATTCATGTTTACAATAGCTATAATGCCTGGGAGAAATAAAAGGCAAATGTTTCCTGAAAAATCTTAATTCAGGAAAAAGCCAGACTTTTCTCCAAAATGATTTTTTCTTTTTCCTATAATTTTATTTTCTTTTTGTTATTTTTTTATGATATATTAAATCGAACCATTTAGTTGCAGTATGCTAGTTAAGACAATTTCCTTAGCATTTGCTGAATGATTTGGCAGGCTAGACATCCTAGAGCTAAATTGTAAAATCCCGTTAAAACCTAGTCATATAAAAATAGAAGATGCTGCCTGGTGCACTCCATGACACATTATGGTGAGGTCTCATCACATTACAATAACAAATGCCAAAATGAAGTGACTACTGTGTAATAGAAAATGATGAAGGAGAGGAGTATATTAGCAATGCAGCCAACCGCATTTAATTAAATCCCGTGTCCAAATTAGCTCTCTGATTGGCATGTAAAAAGAAAACATGTTTACTATGATAGTTCAAGTAGCACAGTTGTTTTAACATGCAGGCTTTTTAGCCTCGGGTTTTTTGTTTTGTTTTGTTTTGTTCTTTTTTTTTTTTTTTTTTTTCTTCCAGTTTCTTTCCACCTTGAGGATCAAGTAGGTATTACCGAAGTCCCTCATCTCTCAGGTGAGGAAGGAGGCTCAAACCGGTTAAGTAAGTTGCTCAACTCATCTGGTTAGTGAAGAGCAGAGCTGGGATACAAACTTGGGTCAAAAAGATTCCAAAGTCCACGCTCTGTCATCTATGCCAAGCGTTGGCAAATTACAGCCTGAGGGCCAAATCTGGCCAGCCATCTGTTCTTGTAGTTTGAAAGCTAAGAATGTTTTTTCTTTTTTAAATGGTTGAGAAAAATCAAAAGAAGAATGGCATCTTGTGACATGTGAAAATGACATGAAATCCAAATTTCCATGTCCATAAATAAAGTTGTATTTGAACACAGTCACATCCATTTATTTATTCATTATCTATGGCTGCTTTCACACTACAATGGTATAGTTGAGTAGTTGCATTGGAGATTGCAGGCCCCACAGAGCCTAAAAATTTTCCTTCTGGCCCTATGTAAGAAGTTTTCTGACCTCTGACCTATGTCATAGTCATACGCAACACCACTCACATACTATATTAACCATTCAACTGGAAGTTGGGGCCCAAGGATCTGTATATTTTTAATAAATCCCCATTAGCATTTTGAATACTTTCCACGGTAATTATTATAATTGTCTTACATCATCATTATTTGTGTATTTCTTCCCTTCTGCCATTTTTGTTGAGGGCTTGGGACCATGTTGAAGTCTTTGAATGAATGAGGGTGGAGTTCATGTATGAGTTCATTAGGCATATACTTCCTGAGTGTCTACTATATGCAGATACTCTTCAGTGACAAAACAGAAAAACTACAGTCTTACATAGACAATTGTTTACTGTAGACAGCTAGAAAGGCTGTGATAGAGCTACATGATAAAAGGCCCACATTAGTTAAACAAAAGAATACTTTCTATTTATAATAGTATCTGATAAGACCCTTCGATTTTCAAAGATTAAATTATTTTGGTTCCATTACAGCATGAGATACATCTTATAGAATTCATGGGTTTATTCATTGGTAATGTAAAAGTAAACTATAACGTGTAGGTATCATTGGAATACTGGGCCCAAATAACATGGTGTTAACTATGTATATAATGGAATAGTGAATTTGCGTGAATTAACCTTGAGACATCCATTGGACTCATTTGTGTAGCTGTTGTCTGGTGATTATAAAGAAAATAGTTGGATGTTATTATTTCATAAATTGGAACCAGATAGAGGGAGCCCATTTTAACTTCAAAAGAAAGGTATCGGAAGATCAGTTTTAGTATATATCACAATTTTGATATATACAATGTTGTTGAATAAGCCTAACTGATGCTCATGTGGTTGTAGGCAGGATTCAGTTCCTCATGAGCCATTGGACTGAGAGTCTCAGTTCTTCACCAACTGATGGCCAAAGGCCACCCTCAGGTCCTTGCCATGGGGGCCTCTCTATAGTTCAGCTCACAATATGGTAGCTGGCTTCCATCAGAATGAGCAAGTGAGAGAGCAAGAGAGGGCAAAACAGATATCTGTTCTATAACCTAATCTCGGAAGTAACATCCCAGTACTTTTTCTCTATTCTATGCATTAGAAGTGAGTCAATAGGTTCAGCCCATCTTCAAGGTGAGGAGATTAAACAAAGGCATGAGTACTAAAAAGCAATAAACTACAATTTAATTTTTCTGATAACAATAAAAATTCAACGATTAGAGAACTATCATTAATTGGTAAATTGAGTGCCTTCTACATGCCAAGCTTGGGAGATGGAATAATATTCAAAACAAGCAAGGTTTTCTGCCTTTTATAGCTTACATTCTGTAAATGATGCATTTAGAATTCTTGCTACAGTGCCTGGTATACAAGAAGGCTCTCAAAAGATGTTGCTTATTTTTATTCTTGCAAGATAGAGCCAAGCTTCCTTGTATGTACCATTTCTAATCCTATGGTAGACAAATAAGATTTTCTTATCCAGAGTAGAAATGGCCTTCTTTCACATATGCTTGAAAGAAGGGATTCATAATAGTCTGCAACACTACATGCTGGTAACTGCCTTTCTCACATTTATGTTTTTAAAGTGGCCTTTATTAGAAAAAATAACACTGTCCCTTGGAGTCCCTTGGAGGTAGCTGTCCTAGTAGTTTTCCTTGAGTGCCCTGCTCACCACCCCTATCCTTTTGTAGGCCCCTGCCAAGTTGAACTAACATCTTCCAGCTCTGAATTATTTTAATTGCTTTCTTTTCTAGATGCATTTATTTTATTTTTTTTATCTCCCAAGTGCTTTTTAAAAAATGGCTTCTTGAACTACAAACACGAATTCAAATGTGTGCCTGGTTTTGCCAGTATTCTGTGGTTGCTTTCTCTAATTAATATTCCATATTTCAAAAACTGTCTCAAGATTTTAATTGACTTTTGTCACCCCCATCACATTCAAGTGCTGTGCTGGCCATCCTTGTGCATTATTAATAAACCATGCATACTGTGCTTCCCCCCCCCTGCCTAGTGTTTAGTTCGTCCTTGAACTTTGTTTTGAATGACAATTGAAAGATAATTTATTGTACTGGGCTTCCAATACTAGTTTGTCAGCTATAGTTTGCTGTACTAATTAGGGAAAAAACTGTCGATCAAAGTAGTTACCCACTTGTGAGAATAGATATAGCTTATTTTTCCTGTACATAAACTTCCTTATGTAATCTAGAACTAGCAACTACCATCACCCCCTAACCCCCTGCCATATGCACCATTGGGAGAAGTGTATACACAAATAAGTTATAAAATATTTTTTAATAGAAATGGTGATTTAGTCTTTTCAGGTTTAGAAATAGGTTTCCAAAATATAGTAAATGGATAAGAATTTTGATGAATACAGTGGTTATGTATTAAAATGGATTCTTTGAAAGTATTCTTTGAAATACTTGATTTTAGTTCTTCCATTCATCATTCTTCATCATCTTCACTAATTCTGCAGAATTAAACTTTCTCCCAGCTGCTTTCCAATGTGTCAGAAATTTCACATGGGTTGCCACTGAATTAACATCATTGTAGTGACCATCTGAAGCCTGTTGATGTTCTGTGTGCTGTCATCTATTCATGGAATTTCTAGGCATGAAGCATCTATTTGTAGTAGTGGTGACTTTCAGACAGAATATTTTTATAATGCTCTTTTTTAAAAAAAAAAAAAAGATTTATTTATTTATTTCTCTCTCCCCCCACCTTGTTGTTTTGCACTTGCTGAATCTGTTCTTTGTGTGCTCGTATTCTTTTTAGAGGTCCCAGAACCGAACCCAGGACCTCCCATGTGGGAAGGAGGCGCCTAATCACTTGAGCCACCTCGGATCCCTGCTTTGTTGTGTCTCTCATTGTGTTTTCCTCCTTGTGTCTCTTTGTTGCATCATCTTGTTGAATCAGCTTGCCACACCAGCCCATCGCGTCAGCTTGCTGTCTTGCTCATGTTTTTAGGAGGCTCCAGGAACCGAATTCAGGACCTCTCATGTGGTAGGTGGGAGCTCAATCACTTGAGCAACATCCACTTCGCTATAATGTTCTTTTAACTTCATGTATCCATCTGAAAGTCAATTCCCAACAGACTTCTCAGATCCCCTGAATTCATGGAAACTACTTTGCAGGCAGTTGCTTTCATTAATGAATGAAAATACATCACCTAAGAATTCAGCCCCATTAAAAAGAATGATGAGGGAGACATGCCTAATATCTTTAGGGTTAGTTCCCCCTGAATAAACAGATTACTAGAGTCTAAAGTTAGTACAGTTAGAAGAAAAAATATTCGGGGTTTAATACCTTTTGAGCTTGGGGTGGTTATAGCTGGAGGAAAGTGGATGGATTGTAAGAAAATTACCTGGAAGTTTTAGGGTATTCTAAGCTGGTCTTCCTCCTACTCCAAGCATACACTGGGCCACACAATAATGAAATTTTCCTGTGGCCTCTGACTTATTTACTATGTTCTTGTCATTATCCCATACCTCTTTTAGGACTTCTCGACCTTAAAACCATAACCATTCATCCATGTGCCAGTCATCTGCCTGTTTCCTCTCAGACCTGTCCCCTGCCTCCCCCTGCTCTGCTCAGTGTCCAAGGTGCTGACCTCTGCAAAGGCCACTTCCCTGGCTCCCAGCCAAGTGGCTTCTGGCTGGGTTTGGCCATTGGCAGAGGAGGGGAGAAACCAGGATATTTTTTTCTCTCTCTCTCTTTCTACCTGGGGTAGGGGTGGGAGCCCACGATTGGCTGCATCTCTGCCAATGGTTCAGGTTCTCTGTGGGACAGTCTGTCCTTCTATGGTCTGATTTCCCATTGGACAGCTCCAGTTCTGGGCTCAGGTACCTAAGCTTTATGTTTCTCCAGTTTTAGGATAGTTGTCACTTCCTGCTATTGCAAAGCTCCAGGTTGCTTCACTGCACTTGTTTGGGTTTTTAGCTCATGTAAACTTTTGTAACTTGTCCCCTGTATTAAATTTCCTTTTCAATCTACCTGACCTGAGGACTTCCACTTCCTTGAAGATGGAGTAGAAATACTTTTCCCTATTCCTTCCACTAAGTACAACTAAAATATCTGGACATTATGTATAAAACAAACATAAAAAGACTCTGAAAAGTAGAGAGAAGAAGACAGATGGCTAGGGGCCCAAAGAACGACATGGTGGTGACTTCTCTTTTTGGCTTATATTTGCCAGAAAGAATACTGGAGAAACCTGCAACCCAGAAACAATGGGCACAGATAAAAAACAAAAGCCCAACAAAATTCTGCTCATTTTAGCTAATGGACCAGGAAAGGGGCAGCCTAGCAAGACTGAAAACTCTTAGAAAACGACCATCTCTATTGCAGCCAAACAACACAGAAAAAGTTGTTGGCCCATTTCTACCTCTAGCAGCAAAGGCTGGGGAGCCTAAAGGTCCATCCTAACTAGACTATGATCAAGATGCCCCAACTCCTCCACTAGGGTGGTATCAGAGAAGGCCAAGTAAGGAGCTGGGATTTTCTTCCCTTATGGGTGGTAACAAAGTCACTCCTCTCCCTCATTGTGGTGACCATGGAGACCATGGGTGGATCTTGGACTTCCACCGCTACTTAGCAATAATGAGATACCCTTCCTACTTCCTGCTGGGGTCATGTCAGAGGAGGCCTACCAGAGAGTCAAGACTTTCACAACTGCACAGTGGTAATGAGGTCACCACCCTGTGGTGTCAGTGGAGGCTGTGTGGGAAGCAGTAATAAGGCACTTATTACCC
Organism: Tolypeutes matacus; assembly: GCA_026826555.1. NCBI lineage: Eukaryota > Metazoa > Chordata > Mammalia > Cingulata > Chlamyphoridae > Tolypeutes > Tolypeutes matacus. The sequence goes on from JAKSZT010053825.1 coordinate 16,231,191, forward strand.
TCTAAGTCAAGGAAGTATCATTTGACGCCTGGTAAAGAGCTGGAACTCTCACCTCATCCAGCACTAATGAGATCTACCCCTCTTGGGTGTTACTGGAGGCCAAATAGGGAACTGGGACTTCTATCTTCACTTGGCAATAATGAGATGGCATCACCCCTTCCCCTGCTGGAACAGTATCAGAAGCAGCCAGCTGAAACTGAGGGTTTAGATAAGATCCAAAGTCTGATGGCATAATACCCAAAATGTCCAGGTTTCAAATAAAAAATCACTCATAATGCTAAGAACCAGGAAGATCTCAACTGAATGAAGAAAAGATAATAGATGCCAACACTGAGATGACGGAGTTATTAGAATTATCTGACAAAGATTTTAAAGCAGCCATCATTAAAATGATTAAATTATTATTCACTTAAAATGGTTAAAATGACAAATTTTATGTTATATATATTTCACCACAATAACATTTAAAAAATGATTAGTGAGCATTTATAAACATACTTAAAACAAATGGAAAAGTAGAAAGAGTAAGCAAAGAAATAGAATGTCTCAACAAAGAAATAAAAGATTTAAAGAAGAACCAAGTCAAAATTTTAGAACGGAAAATACAATTGAAATTTAGAAAAACTAAATGAATAGACTCATCTGAACAATGGAGGGGTGGAAAAAGGAATACGTTAACTAAGATGAAGCAACAGAAATGATCGAATCTGAAAAATTAGAGAAAAAGTAGATCGGGGGAAAAAACTGAACAGAGCCTCAGGAACTTGTGAAACTATAACAAAACTCATTGGAGTGCAGGAAGAAGAGGAGGAAAAAAGTACTAAAAAGTACTCAAAGAAATAATGGCTGAAGTCTTCCCATATATGTCAGAGACATAAACCTACAGATTCAAGAAGGTGTGCCCCAAGAAAATACACCAAGACAGTTGTAGTTAAACTTCTGAAAACTAAAAGCAAAGAAAAAATCTTGAACATAGAGAGAATGACACTTTATATATAGGGAGTTAACAATTAGCATGGGAGCGGATTTCTCATGAGGAACCATGGAGGCTAGAAGGAAGCACATTTTTCAAGTGCTGAAAGGAAATAAGCTGTCAACTCAGAATCCTATATCCAGCAATATCTGTTGGGCATTGAATCATGTGGCCTGCAAAAGTTATGTCCATGTGCCAACCCCTGGTCTTGTGGGTGTGAACCCATTTGTAAATAGGACCTTTGAAGATGTTATTAGTTAAGGTGTGCCCAAATGGAAGGAGGGTAAGACTTAGTCCAATAGGGCTGAAGTCCTTATAAGCAAAGGAAATTGGATGCGGGGGGAAAAAAGCCACAAGGACCAGCCAGAAGCTGGAAGTCAATAGAATAGGAAAAGAAAGGACAAGATGTTGCCATGTGGATTGTCATGTGAGAGAAAAGCCAAGGAACCCCCAAAATTGCCAGCTAGTCAGAATATACTGATTCTGGGAGGAAATAAGCCTTCTAGCCTCAAACTGTGAGCCAATAAGTTCCTGTTAAGCCAACTCTTTGTATGATATTTTTTTAAGCAGCTAGGAAACTAAGATGATATCTTTCAGCTGTCAAGGAGAAATCTTAGATAAAGGAAAACCAAGAGAATTTGTCACCAGCAGAACAATACTAAAAGAATGGCTAAAGGAAGTTCTCTAAAGAGTGGGAATATAAATGAAGGAATTTTGGAGTATCCAAAAGGGAAAAAGAACATGTAAGCAAAAATATGGGTAAATACAATCAATTTTTCTTCTCCTCTTGAGTGTTCTAAATTATAATTGATGGCTAAAGCAAAAATTACAACACTCTCTGAAATGGTTCTAAATGCAGGTAGAGAAAATACATAAGATAATTCTATTATAAATGGGAAGAGCAATGGTATGTAAAGGGAAATAAAGTTCCTACACTGGTAGAACTTGTAAAACAATGGAATCAGAGGATAAGTTCCATATATATATATGTAAACAGAGCAACAACTAAAAAAGTATAAGAAGAGATACATAAAAAAAAGTATAGATAAATCAAAATGAAATTCTAAGATACATTCAGATAACCTATACGAAGGCAGGAAAAAGAAAACAGAGAAATGAAAAAACAGAACAAAGAAAAAAATAAAATTGCAGACTTAAGGCTTTATATATCAATAATTACGTTAAATGTAAATGGTGTAAATACATCAATTGAAAGACAGAGATATCCGGAGTGAATTAAAAATGACCCAACTCGACTCAGTCTACGTGAAACTCATTTCAAATATTATGATACAGGTAGCCTGAAAGTAAAAAGAGAGAAAAAAATATATCATACAGACATTATTGAAAGGAAAGCAGGGGTGGCTATGATAATATCAGATAAAGTAAATTTCAAAGCAAAGGAAATTACTGGAGATAGAGTCATTATACGGTAATAAAAGGGCCAAACAACCAGAAAGATAAAACAATCCTAAATGTGTGCGTAATAAACTTAACAGAGCTGCAAATATATGAAGCAAAAACAGAACTGAAAGGAGAAATAGACAATCCAGATTTATTGTTGAGTACTTCACTGGCCCTCTCTCAATAACTTAAAACCAACTAGCCAGAAAATCATCAAGAATATGGAAGAGGGACTTCGGGAAGATGGCGGACTAGTAAGATATGGGAATCTCTTCTCCAGAAAGATAGCTAGAGAACAGGCTGAAACAGCCCCGAAATAGATCTTCTAGGGTTTAGGACAGCAGGTAAGGCTGCACACCATCCAGAGGAGAGAGGGATGAAAGAGGGAAATCGCGACGACAGAACCGTAAGTTGGAACCAGTGGCGGCTGCTGCTGCCAGCACCCTCCTGCACACTCTTTAGAATTCTCGGGCCTCTGGGCCTGTGACTACAGACAAAGGGGGCTCCGGGGATCTACCACTCCCAGAAAGGGGCGAGAGAAGGACACAGCCTAAGGCTGACTCAGGTTCTGACCCACAAATTTGGGCTGCGGAGCCCCACGGACCCTTTCACACGGCGGTTTGCCCTGGGAGCCTAGGAAGGACTGGAGAAATCCGACCCTCACAACCTCCCTCTCTTCTAGCCTGGACTAATTGTTGAGGACTCCACAGGAGAGGGGAGAGAGAGCCTGGGGCTGACCCTGCTTTTGACTAGCAGGTTTGGTCTGCCCTGTCCCAAGAGAACTTCCAGGCCGGGTGGGACTGCGCCATTGTTTGCCTTGGAGCCTGCAAGGGGCTAAAGATATACAAACCTCCCAATCTTCTCCACTACTAACAGGGACTGATTGTTGAGGATTCAGAAGGGAGTGGAAATATTTCCTAGCTGGGAAAAGGGAGGGTGCTACCAGAAGAGACTGGAGAACTGTCTCAGAAAGTTTAAATTACAAGGCTCTTAGCCCCCAGACAGGAAGCTCTATCACATTGATCTGATCTGTGTCACAACAAATACTCTCCGACCAGGCATGGAATTGAGAGCTTTCAATGAGCACCATCTCCTGGCAGACCAAGGAAGTGCACATAAGAAAATTAAAACTAAGTAGGAGAGGCTTTTCCTGGCCTCTATAGCCTCCCTGCCCAAGGCCTAGGAAATGACTCTACAACCAATTACTGGGTCCAGTGCCCAGTTTTGAGCAACCAGCAGGACAATCCTAACAATCAAGGTTGAGCTAAAAATCAAAGAGCTGTGGTAACTCACATTCTCATGCCACTAAAACCCTATAAAAGAGAAAGAGATAGAGCATCTAAGTAAAATACAACCTAACCAGATGCCTAAACACTAGCAAAAAATTATGAGCCATACTAAGAATATAGAAGACATGGCTCAAGAAAAGGAATACATCAAAGTCCCAGAAGAGCTGCAGAATTTGAGAGAACTAATCAGTGAGATGAGCAAAATTTCCAAAATCAAATTAATGAGATGAAAGACAATATAGTTAAAGAGATCAATGACATCAAAAAGTCATTGAGCGAACTCAAAGAATTTGGAATCCTGAACAGAAAAGTAACAGAGTTCATAGGAATGAAAGACAATAGGTGAAGTAAAAAACACATTTGAGGCATACAACAGCAGACTTGAAATGATAGAAGAAAGAATAAGTGATACCAAAGACAGAGCAACTAAAATTGAAGAGAGAAAAGAACAGAGAGAGAAAAGAATGGAAAAAATTGCGCAGGGGCTCAGAGAGTTGAATGACAATGCAAAACGCAACAACATAGGTGTCATAGGAGTTCCAGAAGGAGAAGAGAAGGGAAAAGGGGCAAAAAGAGTATTTGAGGAAATAATAGCTGAAAATTTCCCAACTCTCATGAAAGAAATGAACTTACAAGTCCAAGAAGCACACCGTACCCCAATGAGAATAAATCCAAATAGACCTATGCCAAGACACATACTATTCAGAATGTCAAAAGTAAAAGCTAAAGAGAAAATTCTCAGAGCAGCAAGAGAGAAGCAAACAATCATGTACAAAGGACATCCAATAAGACTTAGTGCAGATTTCTCTTCAGAAACCATGGATGCGAGAAGACAGTGGTATGATACAATTAGGAAAATGAAAGAGAAAAACTGCCACCGGAGAATTCTTTATCCAGCAAAACTGTCCTTCAAATATGAAGGTGAGTATAGAGTATTCACAAACAAACAGAAACTAAGAAAGTTTGCAAAAAAGAATCCACCTTTGCAGGAAATATTAAAGGAAGCCTTAGAACCTGAAAGAAAAAGACAGGAGAGAGAGGCTTGGAGGAGAGTATAGAAGAAAGAAAAGCAGAAAGGATAACCAAAAGAGTAAAAAGAGAGATATAAACAAGATGACATATGAAAACCAAAGAATAAAATGGAGGAAGTAAATAGTGCATTTTCAGTAATATCATTGAATGTGAATGGACTAAATTCCCCAATCAAAAGATACAGGCTGATAGAATGGATAAAAAAAACATGAGCCATCCATATACTGTGTACAAGAAACTCACCTCAGACACAGGGATACAAACTGGCTGAAAGAAAAAGGTTGGAAAAAGATACTCCACGTGAATAGTAAACAGAAAAGAGCAGGGGTAGCTATACTAATATCAGACAAAACAGACTTTAAATGCAAAAAAGTGATAAGAGATACGGGAGGCCATTATATATTAATAAAAGGGACAATCTTCCAGGAAGATATAACAGTCATAAATATCTACGCACTTAACTGGGGTGCCCCAAAATATATGAGACAAACTCTGGCAAAACTGAAGGGAGAAAAAGACATTTCTACAATAATCGTCGGAGACTTCAACACCCCTCTCACATTGTTAGATAGAACAGCTATACAGAAGATCAACAAGGAAACAGAGAACTTGAACAATATGATAAACAAGTTAGACCTAACAGACCTATACAGAATACTGCATCCAAACTCAGTGGGTTATACATTCTTCTCAAGTGCCCATGGATCTTTCTCCAGGATAGACCACATTTTAGGTCACAATTCAGCTCTCAATAAATATAAAAAGATTGAAATTATACAAAGTACCGTCTCAGATCATAATGGAATGAAACTAGAAATCAATAACAGACAAGAAAAAAGTAACTTCGCAAATGTATGGAGACTGAACAACACACTCCTAAATATTTGGTGGGTCAAAAAAGAAATTGCAAGTGAAATCAGTAAATATATTGAGACAAATGAAAATGAGAACACAACGTATCAAAACTTATGGGATACAGCAAAGGCAGTCTTGAGAGGGAAATTTATAGCCCTAAATGCCTATATTAAAAAACAAGAAAGACCTAAACTCAAAGATTTAACTGAACAACTAGAGAAACTAGAAAAAGAACAGCAAACCAATCGCAAAGCAAGAAGGAAAGAAATAATAAAGATTAGAGCAGAAATAAATGAAAATGAAAACAGAAAAACAATAGAAAAAATCAACAAAACCAAAAGCTGGTACTTTGAGAAGATCAATAAAATTGACAAACCCCTAGCTAAACTAACAGAGATAAAAAGAGAGAAGATGCAAATAAACACAATCAGAAATGAAAGGGGGGAAATTACAAATGACCTCACAGAAATAAAAAGAATCATAGGAGGATATTATGAGAAACTATATGCCAACAAACTAGACAACCTAGATGAAATGGACAAATTTCTAGAAAAGCATAACCAACCTACACTGACGCTACAAGAAATACAAGAACTTAAAAAACCAATCACAGTTAAGGAGATTGAATCTATCATCAAAAATCTCCCAGCAAAGAAAAGTCCAGGACCAGGTGGCTTCACAGATGAATTCTACCAAGCATTTCAAAAAGAATTAACACCAATCCTGTTCAAACTCTTCCAAAAAATTGAAGAGGAGGGAAAATTACCCAACACATTTTATGAAGCCAACATCACCTGATACCAAAGCCAGATAAAGATGCCACAAGAAAAGAAAATTCAGACCAATCTCTCTAATTAACATAGATGCAAAAATTCTCAACAAAATACTTGCAAATCGAATCCAACAGCATATCAAAAGACTTATACATCATGACCAAGTGGGATTTATTCCTGGTATGCAAGGCAGGTTCAACATAAGAAAATCAATCAATGTATGACACCACATTAACAAATTGAAGGAAAAAAAACCACATGATCATCTCAATAGATGCAGAAAAGACATTTGACAAAATCCAACATCCTTTTTTGATAAAAATACTTCAAAAGATAGGAATAAAAGGAAAATTCCTCAATATGATAAAAGGCATATATGAAAAACCCACAGCCAGCATCATACTCAATGGGGAAAGGTTGAAAGCTTTCCCTCTAAGATTGGGAGCAAGACAAGGATGCCCACTGTCACCATTGTTATTCAACATTGTTCTAGCTAGGGCAATTAGACAAGACAAAAAAATTAAAGGCATCCAAATAGGAAAAGAGGAAGTAAAGCTCTCACTGTTTGCGGATGACATGATCCTGTACTTAGAAAATCCTGAAGTATCCACGACAAGGCTACTTGAACTAATAAATGAGTTCAGCAAAGTGGCAGGATACAAGATCAACATGCAAAAATCAGTATTGTTTTTGTACACTAGTACTGAACAACCTGAGGAGGAAATCAGGAGGAAAACTCCACTTTCAATAGCAACAAAAAGACTCAAATAACTAGGAGTTAATTTAACCAAAGAAGTATAGGACCTATATGCAGAAAACTAAAAAACAATGCTAAAAGAAATTTAAAAAGACCTAAACAAATGGAAAGACTTTCCGTGTTCATGGATTGGAAGAATAAATATCGTGAAGATGTCAATCTTGCCCAAATTGATTTATAGATTCAATGCAATACCAATCAAAATCCCAACAGCTTACTTTACAGAATTAGAGAAGGCAATTACCAAATTCATCTAGAAGGATAAGTGCACCCGAATAGCCAAAAGCATTCTAAAAAAGAAGAGCAATGTGGGAGGAATTTCACTGCCTGACCTTGAAACATATTACAAAGCTACAGTGGTCAAAACAGCATGGTGCTGGCATAAAGATAGACACATCAATCTGTGGAATAGAATTGATAACCCAGAAATATGCCCTCACCTATACAGTCAACTGGTTTTCCCATGCTAATGGGAAAAAACAGTCTCTTCAACAAATGGTGTTGGGGGAACTGGATATCTATAACCAAAAGAATGAAAGAGGACCCCTATCTCACCCCCTATACACGAATCAACTCAAAATGGATCAAAGATCTAAATATAAAAGCCAGGACCATAAAACTACTAGAAGAAAATGTAGGGAAACTTCTTCAAGACCTTGTAGTAGGTGGTGGTTTCTTGGGCCTTACACCCAAAGCACGTGCAACAAAAGAAAAAATAGATAAATGGGACCTTCTCAAAATTAAACACTTTTGCACCTCACAGGACTTTGTCAGAAGGCTGAAAAGGCAGCCAACTCAATGGGAAAAAATATTTGGTAATCACCTATCTGATAAGGGTTTAATATCCAGGATATATAAAGAGATGTTACAACTCAACAATAAAGAGACAAATGACCCAATTAAAAAAACGGGTGAAAGACTTGATAGACATTTCTCCAAAGAAGAAATACAAATGGCAAAAAAACACATGAAGAAATGCTCAACATCACTCATGATTAGGGAAATGCAAATCAAAACTAGAATGCGATATCATTTTATACCTATCAGAATGGCCACTATTAAAAAGACAGAGAACTACAAGTGTTGGAGAGGATGTGGAGAGATAGGAACACTTCTTCAATGCTGGTGGGAATGCAGGATGGTACAACCACTATGGAGGACTGTTTGGCAGTTCATAAAGAAGTTGAATTTAGACTTGCCACGTGACCCTGTAATACTACTACTGGGTATATACCCAGAAGAACTGAGAGCAGTGACACAAACAGACATCTGCACACCGATGTTCATAGCAACATTATTCACCATTGCCAAAAGTTGGAAACAACCCAGGTGTCCATCAACAGATGAATGGATAAACAAACTGTGGTCTATTCACACGATGGAATATTATGCAGCTGTAAGAAGAAATGAAGTCATAAAACATATGACAACATGAATGAACCTGGAGGACATTATGTTGAGTGAAGCAAGCCAGACACAAAAGGACAAATCCTGTATGAATGTAGTACTATGAACCAAATATATTGTGTAACATATTGTTTGATTAAAAAAAAAATTATATGTACCCATTACATTTAATTGAGAAATGTATATATTTATTCATCTGTGTTTAGTTTTTAGTTTTTAATTGCTTATATTTTCAATTATTAAATGTACAAATAAAGTAAAAAAAAAAAAAAAACACCAACCTTTAAAAAAAATAAAAGAATATGGAAGAACTAAATACCACCATCAACAGAATCTAATCAATTTTTATAGAACATTCCACCTAACAACAGCAGAATACACATTTTTCAAGTGACTACAGAACATATACCAAGATAAACCATATCATGGGCTATAAAAAACCTAAACAAATTTAAAAGAATTGAAATCATACAGAGTATTGTTCTTAGACCATAATTTAGTCGAATTTAAAACATTAATCAAACTAGAAAATAAGAACACTAATATAACAAAAAATCCCCAAACACATGGAAACTGTACAACATACTTCTAAATAATCCTTGAATCAAAGACAAAGTTTAAAAGACAAACTTCTTTCTTCTGGGACATCCAGTCTGACAGCCAGCAAACAGTTGTTTCATCCAAGAATTAAAAGAGTCTGCCTCAGAGACTTGATATTCTAGATGGAACTGGACAGGAAGATGAAATATTCTTCAGCTTTGTATCTTGCCCTTCTGAAGTGACCACTCCAAATGTCCATTCAGATCCTTGCTATTTACTGCCAAATAAGATATAAGGAGCATTGTTGCTCTGTCTTGAAATTTCAATATTTAGAAAGTAATCACCAATATGGAAGACCATTGTTTATAGTTATGAACTGTTATTAAATCTTATCTAGCCATCATCCCATAGGGTCCTTTTTTTTTTTTTTTTTTTTTTTTTTCAGTTAGATACCATTTATTTATTTATTTAAAATATATATTTTTAATTTTTTAAAAAGATACTTAGATCACACAAATGTTACACAAAAAATATAGGGATTCCCGTATGTCCCACTCCCCACACCTCCCACATAAACAACATCCTTAATTATTGTGGCACATTCATTGCAATTGATAAACGCATCCTGGGGCATTGCCATTGAGCTTTGACCATAGTTCACATTGTAATTTACACTCTCTCCCACACAATTCTGCAGGCTATGGGAAGATAAATAACGGCATATATCTGTCATTGCAATGCCATTCAGGATGATTCCCAAGTCCCCAAAAAGCCCCTGCATTACACCTGTCTTTCCCTTCCCCTGCCCCCTGCCCCCAGAGCCTCCAGTGGCCACTGCCTCCCATCAATGCTGTAATTTCTTCCATTGCTAGAATCACAAGTCTATTGTAGAATACCAGTAAGGTTCTTAATGACTATAATTCAGCTTTGTCTTCTGAAAATCAATTATGAGATACAGTTCACACAGAAGTAGGGATCTGTCTTCCTGTGCATTTAATTACAGTAAGTTAAGATGTGCCCTGTCTGTAATTACCTGATTTATTTATCAAACTATTTTTTAAAAGTTCATTATAATGTATTTTGTTTATTATTCATTTATTTAGTTGCACTTATACATATTTCTTTCCTATTTTATTTATTCCTCATCTAGTAGAAATATATTGACCTTATACATTTGTTTTAACCAGCTTACTTGACTCAAATTTTTATTTTTTTTTCTTTAGGAGGCACCGGGAACCGAACCTGGGACCTCCCTTGCGGAAAGCAGACACTCAACTACTTGAGCCACATCCGCTCCTCTGCCAGGTAAAGTGGCTTTCCCCAATACATCCTGTAATGGGAGGCAGGGGAAAGGGAAGAAAGGTCACTATTTACCAAGAAAAATGTATTTAATCCTATACTGACCCTGTCTCAAATATTGATTTTTTCGCTTAGAATCAGAAGTTCCTTAGCTGACTATGACAATCACCTTCTGTAGCTGAAAGTAGAAAGCCATGGAGCAGAGCCTGTGGTGGCTTTGGCTCACTGAGTCCCAGTTTTTTTCAAGACAGAGACAAAGGAGCATAGTTTGTGCCTGAATTTGTTATTCTCTGATTCATTTAACTGCTTCAGTGTCAAGTGAGGGGGCCATCCTTGTCAGGGAAACCTTAAAATTGAAGCTGCTGAAATACCTTTTTGAAAAATGGAAACGGTAGAAAGAATTGGAAGGAATAGTAGAGCATTGAGTTCACACTGATAAGGTAAAAATGAAAATGGAATCATAAAACATGAAATGTGCTGCATATGCCCAAGATGGGCAGGGGCGGCAGGGGTGGAATTGGAACTCCAAAGCAACTGGTATGTGTTTTGCTGAAGTGAAAAAAAAAAAAAAAATTATAACCCAACCAAAAAGGAAAATGTATCAAACATTTTCAAATTACAGTATTTCAAAGGAAGAGGTGGTTTTTTGTTTTATATTGTTTTAAATCCCAAGAAGGATAGTTTTTGTAAGTTTTAGCTTTTATTGTTCCTTGTCTCATAAAATCTTACTCTAAGTTTTAAACACCTTGGTGAATATTAAAAGTCCTAATTGACGATTAAAAATTTTTGACAATAGGATTCCATTTTAGATTCTATACTTAAAAGGTACTGTCAGTACCTCACTTTTGGGAATCTTAGCTCTAAATATGCTAGGATAATCACATTATATGTATTTATCTGGGGGAGGAAACTGATGTTTTGCAAAGCATACCCTCTCTCTTTTTTGTTGTTGTTATCAATCCCACCTGTGTAGAACTGGCTAGTAAAACTATAATAGCTATAGTTAGAAACACATACATAAAGAAGGATTAAATCCTCCAAGAAAGTTTACAAAAGAGGAAAAGCTGTACTTCTTAGAAAAAGAATTCAGAAACACACTCTTCACGCTTGTAGCTCTTCATCCTTGTCTTCCCATTAAGACTGTTATGGCAATATTCTGTACTATGTTAAGTTTTACATTGGCCATGCTATTTTTTCAGCAAGTTGTTAGGTAAAATGCTATAAAATTATGTATATGTTAAGAGTATTTTGAGGAGAGGTTTATACTCAAAGTTACTTTGTATGTTAGAATGCTTAGCTTTATTTTTGTGTAAAGTGCTGCATACTCCCATATTTGTGTTTAATCTTATTAATCAGTTGTTCAAAATTACAGAATTTCAAATACATCATTAAAATATTTATTTTATTATAAAAAAAAACCCACATGGAAACTAAATAACACAGTTCTAAATAACCAATAAACCAAAGAGGACGTTTCAAGGGAAATTAAAAAATACATTGGATGGGAAGCAGATGTGGCTCAAGCAATTGGGCTCCAGTCTATCATATGGAAGGCCCCGGGTTTGATTCCCGGGGCCTCCTGGTGAAGGAAAACTGGCCTGCGCCCTGCAGAGAGCCAAGCTGTCACAGCAAGATGATGCAACAAAGGGAGATGCAGAGGAGAGATAGTGAGAGATGCAGCAGACCTGGGAGACAAGGTGGCTCAAGAAATTGAATGCCTCTCTCCCATACCGGAGGTATCCGGATAGGTTCTCGGTGCCTCCTAAAGAGAAAGACGAGAAGAAAAGTCAAGCAGAAACGGAAAGAACACACAGCAAATGGACACAGAGAGCAGACAGCGAGCACAAAACAACAAAAAGGGGAGGAGGGGAAAAATAAAAAATTAAAAAATACGTTGGATGGAATAAAAATGAAAATAACATCATCATTTGTGAGATACAGCAAAAGCAGTGTTGAGAAGAAAATTTATAGCACTGATGCTTACAGTAGAGAAAGAGGAAATGTCTCAAATTAATAAACTAAACTCCCATTTCAAGAGCCTGGACTGAAGAGTGCTCAGTGAAGGGACTATTGATAAAGCTCAGGGCAGGGTTAAAGGAAGCCAACAAGACATGGTGAATCATCCCAGGTCTAGCAGCAGCACAAATTTCTACCACCCTTTAGATCTGAAGGCACAAAGGGAGAGCTTTTGCAGAAATCTGGTGAGAACTGTAGCTCTACCTCAGGATTAAGCTGCCTGGCAAGAGCTTTGGATTTGGGAGAGGGATGCAGTCATCCCTAACCTGCACCTTGGCAGGGAGTGAGCCAATGGAACAAATCCCTTTCTACCCTCTGGTCTTTTATTGTGCTGCCCTTTGGCTGAACCCAATAGGAAACCTGAGGGCAAAGAAACCTGCTTGATGCATAAAGGTCTCTCAAAGGACCCAGCAGGTGGAGAAGGGTGGAGGGTGGGTCTGGAGGGGCAAATGGAGAATATTCAGCACAGTTTCTTCTAATGCCATCAAATAACTTCATCTATAAACTGAGTACTTCATAGAAAAATCTCTGAACTAATTTAACTAATAAACAAAAGAGCTATTTGTAATTAGCAAATCTGTGTGAATTTGAATAGAGATGTTAGTTTCTTAATAGTCTGAGATATTTGAAATAATCACCTCACTTATTTCAACACCTGCCCCTTCTCCCTCCTATTCATATACTCAAAAGTTTATGAAGGAAATATTGTTTCCTAAGCAAGGTATCAGCTTGGACCAGGAAATATCACAGCAGACTAGTATTTGACTCTTTTTTTTTTTAACTATGACATTTCGTTGTTTCAAATTTAATTTCATATAAAGCAACTCCATCCTTTCCTCCCTTTTACTTGATTAATGTTTCTTCACAGCACATACTAATAAAAAATGTTCAAGGATTAAGTATCTGTTTCAAACAATGGAATGTCGGCTCAGAGATAGTATTTGACTCTTGGCTTTGCTATTTTTTCGCTGGGGACCTTGGGCAAATTACTTAACCTCTCTGAACTTCTGTTTACTCATCTGCAAAATAGGTGTGAGAATATCTACTTTCTAAAATAGCTGTGTAGGGAAGCGGCTGTGGCTCAATCAGTAGGGCTCCCGTTTACCATATGGGAGACCCCGGGTTCGGTTCCCAGGGCCTCCTGGTGAAGGCAAGCCCGCCTGCACGACGTGGTTAGCTGACCCAGCGAGCACAAGCAGCAAGGGGGGGATAAATGAATAAATAAATAAAATCTTTAAAAAAAAAAATAGCTGTGTAGCTAAGTGAATTACATGGAGATGCATATGAAAGCATCTGGTAAGCTCTCAATACATTTTGATTGAATTTGAATCACAAATTCCAAATTAGTCACTTCAAAATTCTTGAGGTAGGGCCACAAGTTAGAATTGAGTGAATTTTTAAAAAGAGATGAAAATCTGTGTTTAGACTGTTAATGTCATCAATCACTCAATCAATAATTATGATAATATCAGCAAACTGTTCTCTATTGATGGGATTTTCACCCCATTTTGATTACAAATGTGAACTTTTAGGATTTGGTTCATATTAGGAATGCAATGAATTTCTTAATTATCTGATAACCTGCAAAATAAATGCAGGTCATTTGGTATAGGATACTGGTTACATCAAGAGTTTTTGCTTTTCTATAATAGTAAAAAAACGAGCATTATTGATGAATATCAGGTATAGGAACGCCTGAGCTACATCTTTTTGCAGCCCCTTTCAATAGGTTGCCTTGATAATGTTGACAGTCACAAATTCTTAATAGAGACTACTGATGGCATTAGGCAAAAATAAATATTGCAAGTAGAGTTTTGATTCAGAAACATTTTAATTCCTCTGGTATTAGCTAGTGTCCTTTTTATTTGTAAGCTCAGATTTGGTTATTATAGATGTCTATTAAGTTTAGCAATCTTTGTTTCCATTAATTATCTTTTTATTGGCATACTTCTCAAGAACAAACCAGATATACAATTCTAATAGGCAGGTGTATTTAATACATAAGGATTACCCTGCTAAGTCAGAGCAACGCTCTTTGTATTTTGCCTGTGACAGAAGCCTCTCGAATCATATAAATTTCCCATCCAAAGCAATTTGAAGACACCCAAAATTACTACTAATTTTTTGTCTTTTAAAATAAGGTGTAATGGATTATCTACATTAGGATGCTCAAAATTTTTTTTTTTTTTTTTTTTACCGGGAGGTACCGGGGATCGAACCCCGGTCTCTCCATATGGTAGACGGACGCCGAACCTCTTGAGCCACATCCGTTTCCCTCAAAAATTTTTAGCAGCAGAACATCCCCTACTACAACAAAACATCTTCAGAAATCCATCATATAGTTGTAAGCTCATGAACTCTGTCCACCACTGTACCTCTAGTGCCTAGAACAGTGGCTGGCTCAGAGTAGAGACACGATAGGGTAGTGCTTTAGAGCAAGAACCAGGATGGGGGACGGATGTGGCTCATATGGTTGGGTGTCCTTCTCCCATATAGAGGGACCTGGGTTCGATCCCCGGGACCTCCCGCTAAAAAAAAAAAAAGAACCAGGAGACTTTCTATAAAGGGCCGGGATGTAAATATTACAGGGTTTCTAATCTGATCTTTGCTGTAATTACTTAGCTCTGACATTGCAGCAAATGCAGACAAAGACATACAGAAACAACTGGGTATTGTGTGTTCCCATAAAACTTTATTTACACAAACAAGTGAAGGATGGGATTTGGCCCATGGGTCATAGTTTACCAACTGGTTTTGCAGTCCTCTGGTTTAGAGCTGGTTTTACAGCTGCACAGCCTGGGGGTGAAGCCTGGCACTGCCCCACCAGCTGTGTGGCCGTAGGTGAGTTAAGTTATCTGTGGCTCAGTTTCTTCATCTGTACAAAGGGCGGGTAATAATGGGGTCTTCCTTATGGAGTTGTCAGGATTTCCTGAGTGAATGTGTGAAGCTTTAGGACAAGAACCTGCCTTCTATGTCAGTATTCATTATAAGTGTTTGTTAAATGAACATAAAATAGATCAACCAGTATTTAAGAGTACAGAACATGTGTATGCCTTTAAATTTATAGCATTTTACTTTCCATAAAGGTAGTCAGTGACAGGCTATGGAACACCAAATGCGAAATTAGGGGCTTTGGATACTAGTTATAATTTTCTTTCAGCCTCAGCATCTTTATGTTTTTCTGGTTGCACAGTAGTAGGAAGCTCCTACTAATAGTTTTAAATGGTTATGGCGTTTTCAGTCATCTCATTATTCAAATAAGCAGAGATGGCAAAAGAATCTCAATTCTCAGGTTTAAACAAAAATGAGGCAATCTGGCACCACAAATTAATGTACTGGATGTAAATTTGGAATATAGTTTGTGTGACTTGTTTTTTTTTACATTTTATTAATATATAGATGCATGCATGTATTTATGCATACAACCGTGTGCACACATGCACACATATGAAATGTGATCCGTTAAATGTGAATTCTCTAGATGCATTCCTGCAGTGCTCACCTTCTCAAGCACTGTGACCTAAACTTGCTACACAACTTGTTGGAAGCTGTGATGTATGGTGGTGAACTATAGTTGTGATTTGTTCCCATTTCTCTTGCCCTTCTCTAATCTGTGTAGCCCGAGTGATATTCCTAAAATATGCATCGGCTCCTGCCACTCCCTTGCTTAATATGCCTCCTTGGCCACCCACCCTAAGAGCATCAAATCTGAGTTCTATGGCCTACAAGGTTCTGTGTGATCTGGTTTCTGCCTAATTCTCAACCTCACTCTCATCTCTGCTTCAGCTGGTATCAGATGAAGTAGGGAGGCAACTTTCTGGCCCTCCAGCACATCTGGCTCCAGCTTTCCTTTTGTCCTTTGTCCTCGTCCCCATTCCCTCTGCTGAGCCTCCCTGCAGAGGTCCTGCCAGGCCAGGGTCATGCAAGCATTCCCTCTCGAGGGGTGACCACCTTCTCCAAAGAAGCACCTCTCTCTCCCCACCCCACTTACTCTCTCTCATCACCCTGCTGACTTTCTTCATAATCTGTAATTTTCTTGCTGCCCCTTAGTTGCCATGTTTCTCCCCTAGTGGAATGACAGCTCCATGAAAACGAGTACTTGACATCTTGTCCACCGTGATTCTTTCTGCCTAATTCAGGGCCTGGTACACACTGTGTGCTCAGTAAGTATTTGTAGGATGGATGCCACAAGGCAGGGCAGGCTACATAATTTTCAAGGCCCAGTGCAAAATGAAAATGCAGGTCCCCTTGTGCAAAAAAATATTAAAAATTTCAAGATAGCAATTACAGAGCATGATATTAAATGCAGGGCCCGTGGAAGCACAGGGGCCTAATGGGGCTGTACAGGTTGCAGGCTCATGAAGCCAGCTCTGCCTTCAGGCATGTTACTTAATCTCTCCAAACTCAAATTCCAACTCTGGAGGATGACACAGCTAGTAGTGCCCTTAATAGGGTGCTCCTGAGCGTTAAATGACATTCTGCAAGCACAGGACTTAGCAGCAGTGTTCGACTCACAGTCAGCGCAACGCACACGTTAGTATTATAATGAATTATCAGCCTCATCCGGGTGAGGCAAAGCCCCTGCAGCTCTCATTTTCCAGCATTCCTTTCTCTGAATAACCTCCCAAGCGACTCGTCTGAGTGACTAACCCAACTCTATCGAATGGGATGGGGATGTGGGTGTTGCTTGCAAATTATTTTGACACATTCAAGGTATGGACCGACAGCATATTTGGTTTGCTGAAAAGAATGTGTCAAACAGAGTTAGGCTGTTATGAAAACCCAGTTGACACTAGGTAAATCATGTCACCCTTCTGAGCCCACTGGTGACACTGGTATGATAAATAATATCGGCCACCCACCTTTCTGACAAGAGCATGACAAGCATGAATTGGATTAAGAAGAAGCCAGGCAAACACTTTGATTTTCTTGGAGAGCATGGGTACACACTGGCACGGTTTGCTAGAATCCGTGCATATTGTCAGAAATCCTGTTTACTTAGCCTGTGTGGCTTTGGTTGCCATGTGCATTGTATAACAAATCAATTGCACCTTGAATGGAAACTGTTCACAGAATCTCACATTTTGATTTATTTTCTGGGTACAGCCAATGATTCAGGTTAGCTTAGAAATGCAGAGAGGAAAAGCAGCATATCTTTTACATTTATTTTTTGGTCTCCTGGGTGCGGTGGGACCATGGGGACTGTAAGATATGGGTTGGCTACCTGAGAGGAAGCCTTAGTTCATTTGCTGAGGGGAGCACCCTTGGGGGTAAAGGGCTGGACGCATCTGATTTTATCAGTGGCTTCTCTTTGTCACTAGAAGCTAAAATGAAGTGGATAAATAACATCCATGAAGCATAGCCTATGTGTAAGGAACTCTGTCTGGTGTTTACTTGCTCTGAACAAATGACTTCATCTCTCCAAATCTGTTTCCTTATCTGTGAAATGGAATGTGCAGGATATCTTTTTTCTGTCCCTCCAAATCTCCTCTCCGCCCTTTCATACCCTGATTTCTGCCCCCAAAGGTGATCTGTTTGGATATCCTCAGCAGGCTCCTGCACTCTATGCCCCCTGTTCAGGTTGGCCCATAGGGAGTCCTGCAGGAGCTGGGAGGGAGGGAGGGCTGGGAAGCTGGGCACTGATTTCCTGGATGCCTCACTTCCACATTGCCTTGGGTTGGCTGTTTCTCTTGACCGAAGGTCACAGCCTCTGAGACCATTTCTACACAACTCACTCTCCACTTCCAGGTTCTGGCAACTCCTCCCTCATCCCTTCAGGCCTAAGGGAGGTGACATTTCTGCTACTCCTGACCTCAGATCCCTGCTTTCCCCTTGTAGTTCCCCTATACCTAGCCTACAACTTTATAAATAGCCTCTATGCAAATAAGGCCTCCTTAAAGTGATTTAACTTGAGTGTGCTACTTGTTTCCTGGCAGAATCTTTACTGATACATGGGGAGAGGGAGAGTAGCTACCTCCTATGGTTGGTATGAGGATGAAGTGAGTTGACATTTATGTAGAGCTCTTAGGGTGGCGTTTGGCATGTATGTATATATTATTGTTGTTGTTAATATTATTATTAATCTCATTATTCCTCACAAAAGTTCTGTAAAGTTGGTACTGTTGGTACTTCTATTACAAAGATGAAGCAACTGAGACTTGGGTCAAATATCTTGGCCTCACATGGTGTGGTGAATACCTGGTGGTGGTATCCATTCATCTTTCCCCATCCCTTGTTTTAGTTTCCTCATTGCTAAACCAAATGTCATGCAAAGGGTTGGCTTAACCACTGGGAATTTAATGTTCATGGTTTTGAGGCTGGGAGAAGTCAAAATTAAGGCCTCACTAAGGCAATGCTTTCTTCCTGAAAACTGGCATTCTGGGGCTGACTCCCAGTAATCCTTTGTCCTTGGCTCCTGAAACATAACAATGCATATGGTGGCCTCTCCCTTCTCTTTTGGGTACCACTGACACAGTTTCTTGCTTCCCATGGCTTTCTCAATCTGCCTGATTTTCATTCTGTTTATAAGGGACTCCAGTAAGAGGATTAAGCCCCATCCTGACTGAGTTGGGCCACACCTTAACTGAAGTAGCCTCACCAAAAGGTCCTACTTACAATGGGTTCACATACACCGGAATGGATTAAGTTTATGAGCATGTTTTTCTGGGGTACATAGCTACAAAACACCATACCATCCATCCTAGGTTTCAATTGGGAGCCCTTGAAGGGTCTGGGAAAACTGATTTCATCTCTGGAATCAGCCAAGCAGCACGTTCCATGATGTACCTTAATCTAGTAGAATCGGTGTGAATCTCAGGGCTTTTGTTGGAAATTGTGGTAAAAAGATGCACTGATGTGCCAAGCATTGAGTATGGCGTGAGTCTGCCCTGACCGGGAGGAGCAGGCTATCACTGATCTTGTTTCAAATTGCCACCACATGGTGATAATAATAGACACGCTTTTGTAGGTTTTAGTATTGTTTTTAAATTCTGTATGGATAATGCGCCTCCTTATGGGTTGCATTCAAGGTGGACGCCTCCCAGTGCCCTGCCCTTGGTATGGCACTGTACAGATGCTCTGTGCTCTGGAGGATGAGATGGGCTCACACAGTCAGAGGGTGAAGGGACAAAGAGAAGACCAGAGTCTAGAAAACAGTAGAGAAACAAAATTGGAGCCTTAATAAAACCACACTCAAAGTCCTCCCTGCCGCTGGACTTTTTCAATTATTGCAACCAATAATTTCCTTTGTTGTTGAAGCCAGTTTGAGATTAAAAAAGGAAAAACCAAAAACTCAGAGTATCCTTACTGATCTACCTGGGTGGTGTTTGGATTTGAGACGAGGTCCTTCTTGGCTCTCGAGCCTGACAACAGTCTCATGTGCCGGTTTTCCTCTTGTCAGGCTTGACAGTCATAGGTCAAACCACACCTTATTTTCCTTCAGATGAGGTTTTCCACAGCTTGCCTTATTATGTCTTGCTTGTTTCGGGGTAGAGGGAAATCCTGTGTTGGAATCTTGCATGGCCCTCTCGCTGACTTTGGCCAAGTCCTTGCTTCCTCAAGGCCTCTGCTTTCCCATCTGTATTCAGAGGAGTCTGGGCAAGAGGTGTCTTCTCTGATTCTCCCATTCTGTGAGTTCTCACACAATGGATGAAAAGTCTCTGAGCTTGGGGGCGGATGTGGCTCAGATGGTTGGGCGCCTGTCTGCCATATGGAGGGACCTGGGTTCAATCCCCGGGACCTCCCGGTAAAATAAAATATATATATATATAGAAGGCGCATGGGCTGTCAGGCTCTGTGTGCCGGTGAGCTGCCAGGCCCCGGGAGCCATGCAGCAAGATGATGACGTAACAGGAGAGAGACGCAGGAGAGAGTCAAGATGAGATGCTCCGAAAGCTCCAAAAACCAGGAACCGAGGTGGTGCAGGTGGCAGAACACCTCTCTCCTACATTGGAGGTTTTCAGGATCGAATCCTGGTGAAGACTGGAGGAGGAGGATGAGAAGAGATGGCAGGAAACAGACACAGAGAATTGCGCAGCAAATGGACACAAAACAGCAAATGGGGAAGGGGGGGTTTAAAATGGATAAAGTAAATAAATAAATCTTTCACAAAAAAAGAAAAAAAAGTCTCTGAGCTGGTTACAGCCTGTTTGATTGGAGGCTAATTAATAATTATAAAAATAAAACAACCCTGCTCATTAATATAGAGATATGGACCTTTTTTTTTTTTTTTTTTTTTTTTTTCACAGCTTACATTAATTTCCTCTAATGCAAGCTTCCTGAAATGGTTATGTGCTGCATTTTGGCAGTTTATTACATACTCTCTTGTAGCGTTCTCATGTTGTCACATGTGTGAAAATCTCATGCCACCCCCTGGAAACGTTATGCAATTTGAGGGCAAGATCCACTCTCATGTGTTCAAGCACTACTAAATCTGATCCCCATCTCAGACCTGTCACCTGCACATCACTTAGGTACTCCCAAAGCAAACTTATCTACAGCTGAACTCATGATTTTCTCTCCCAGTCCTGTCCTTCCTCTTGTGTTCCTCATCACGGTGAAAACACCTCCATTCATCTGTTTGGCCAAATCAGAAACCAGGAAGTCTTCCTTCAGGCCCAGCCTGATGTCCTGTTGAGTCTATCTCCTTACGGTTTTTTTAAGCATCTTCATACCATGAACACATTCTCAGTTTTGGCCCTTCCTACAACAACCTTCTGATGGTAGTCTTCCCATTGCCAGGTTTGTGGCCCCCCCCCCTCACCCCCACAACACACACCCATGCACCCTTTACTTAATTTTCAGGATTTTCTAAAATGCAAATCTCGTCAGTTCCTTGCTCCCAGGTTTAAACTTTTTCAGGGCCTTCCATCCCCAGTGCCAGAGGATGGTCTTTAAGCTACACCTGGGCTTATTAGGCTCTTCATGACCTGCTGGAGAGCACATGGATGGTTGTCTACCTACCAAGCATTCATGATCCCTTCTTTTTATTTACAGAATCCTGACAGTTTGGCATAGCAATGGACCCATCTAAAATTCTCTATTTACCATCCTCCTCTTGTTGCTTTTGTTGGGGACGTGTGGCACAGCTCTGGCCAATGAGATATAAGTAGCGAGGTGGGACCTCTAGGAAAAGTAGGCAGCGTTAGCTGGTGTATAACTTTTAGCTTCTGCCTTCCTTTTCTTCCCACCTGGTATGCCTATAAGATGCTGAAGGAGGAGCAGCCCTCATCTTCTGACCACCTGGTTCAAGTGCATGCTAAGAATGACTGAGGGGATCGGTAGAAGGACCCTGAGTCCTCCTGGCACCGTGGGGCCTCTATCCAGCCCTAAACTGCCCACTCTGGGAGTTGTCGTATTAAAAAAATAAAATCATTTAAGGCATTCTGTTACTAACAGTCAAATTGAGTTTCTCACTGATACACCTCCAATACCATCCCCTCCCCTTCTCAACTTCATATCCTAAATTCTTGCCATACTGAATCACTTCCTCTACTATAAAAGGACCCTACTGTGTTTTTCACTTCTGGGTCTTTGTGCATGACACACCTTGATGCTGGAAGCCATTCCTTCTCTTCTGGGCCAGGCTAATTTATATTTCTTTCAGACTCAAGTGTCCCCTCTTCCTGGAAGCTTTCCTAACTCTTCCAAGCTTAGTCTTTTTATCACTCCAATCTAGTTCTTTACAGTGCTGCACTATAAGAATCTGTTTACTTGTGTCTCCCCCAAATCCCTGAGGGAAGGGGCCAGGCCTCTCTTTTTGTGTCCAGCGCCTTGTGTAATGTCAGGCACACAGTAGGTACTGAATGAATGTGTGAAAGAAGTATGGAAGGATCATATGCGAAACATAACACCAAGCTCATCCGTGTGTAATCCTCTTGAATTAGATGTAAGTGGGCCACACTCCATCCTGTTATGCATGTAATTATGAAACCCACATGTAGTAAAACCTTAATACAGCATTGCAAAGTGGATTAGTTGTCCATTATTCAGCAAATATTGATTGACTATCAATACACTCTCCGCAGTCTGGGTCCTTATCTTATTCACATTTACGGTCCTAGCACAATGTAAGGCAGTTAGAAAGTACATGATAATATATTTTTCTCTTGGAGAGAGGTACAGATCAGTGTTGTAAGTTCTCAGAGGAAGAATAGGATTGAGAAAACAGCCACAGAGGAATGTGGGATCTGGTAGTCAAGAATATTGTCAATAAAATAGATATCACTGCTCAAAAGTCCAGGCGGAAGCTTGGGGCAGAACGTTGTGTAGGAACTCATTGTGTTACGTTTTCCCCACTGGCTATGAGTTTCCTTGAAATAATCACACATTTGGGCCCATACCTGCAGCCTTAGTCTCTATCTCCAATTTATCATTGAAGAGCCCCCTGGACTCAAGTTACTCAGAGGAACTTTTCCTTCTGCCAGGACCCCTCGCATCAGAAAAGTAGTGGATGAAGTTTGATAGGGAAGAGATTTTCTGCAAGAGCTTTGGGTTCCAATCCCAGCCACCCCTTACTAGTTATTTGACCTTGTGCACTCTACTTCTCTAAACCTCATCTTCCTTATCTACGAAATGCAGGACAAAAGCAGTGTGTACTCAAAAGAGGAGTGAGGAAAAATGTGCAAAGCACTTGGCACAGAGTCTGGCACATGGTAGACACTCAAAGGATGTTAATGATTCTGAAGCATTATTATTATTTTTTTACTGCTCTTATGCATTTGAAAGTAGGAGTCAGCAATTGAAAGGAATGTTTCCCTGGATCTGCCAGTTCCTCAAATGGTATTATGAGTTACCGCAAATCCTTTTTGAGGCAAGCAGGGCTGGGCATATATATAAATTAACTAATGAAGAAAAGGGATATGTATTTTGACTCTGTATAAATGTAATCCTTTATGCAATTGGAAAATAATCCTTTGGTAAATGGAGAAGGTGGACCATGTTCAGACTAATAGCATTTAGTCAAAATGGACAAATATTTAGCATGCCTAATACAAATGATAGACAACCCTCAGAGCTCGCAGTAATCTTTCCTGCACAAGTACGCCCTTCCCTGGAGCCCACATCCTGGCTGCTCCATGTGCACCCAGCCTTTCCAAAGCTTCCTGCTTAAATGTATTCTGAGTTTTTGACACACACGCACATGCTGGGGATGGTGAACAGCAGTTTTATAAGAACACATCATAGAAATGCCAATTTCCAGATGGATTTGTTTTGCTACAAAGTTAGTTAACACTTGATTCACGAAATAGAGGGTGGTGAGGAGGTGTAGAGTGGGCACTTACATCCATATAGGGTGAAACCTACAAAGGAATTGATGGCCAAAAAGAACAAAGAAAACTGAAGCAAGTACTCCAAGAATTTTAACTTATCAAAGCTACAAGAGAAAGGGGAAGGGAAAAAAAAACAAAACAAAAAAGTATGTAAGCTGGTGGGTAAATGTTAACCTCTTTTAGCATTAAAGTGGTAAATTAAGCTGTGAATTGGTTCTTTTTGAGACGGCTGGTTTTGGTACTGAATGGCTCAGTGTGTGTAGTGGAACAAAAACCTTAAATCTATTAGACAGCTTTCCTTTCCATTCTGCTCAGTTCCCTTCCTGCCCTGCCCTTTCCTCACCCTTCTTTTCCTTATCTCTCTTCCTTTCTTTCTTAAAAATAACTTTTCAGAAAAAGCACGACCCAAGAACACATGAAGGAGGCTAGAGGGAATCCTTATCAAGCAACCCTTTCTATATTCAGGCATGTTCTAATTTAAACTCCAGAAAAGTGGCTATGTAGTTGCTTCTTTCTACTTATATGCTGACTTCCTCTATGACAGGCTCAATAAGTAATGATAAAATTGTGAATGGATGACACCTGGGAGTCAGTCTGGGCTGTGGGACTTTGTGCCGATGCCAGCTCTGCCTGAGACTGGACATGTATCTTTGGAGGGATGGTCATTCTGAGTTTCATTTTCTTCATTTCTGAAATACATGGCTTGTTGGGTTTCTGTGATGATTATGGCATAACCCATTCATTCTATAAATATTTACTGAGTACCTACTATGTGCCAGCCCTGATTCTAGCATTGTGGATACTGAGATGAATAAAACACGATGCCTGCTGTCTTGAAACTTATAGTCCAGTGGGAGAGACAGACAATAGATTGGTAAATACATGTCTAAATTGCGTAAGAATTTCTTTAGGATAAATACCTAGGAGCAAAATTAATAACGATGTCAGAAGCTTTACAACCATTTAATTTGACTAAAATCACTCTTTATAATGTCTGCAACAATTTACCCTCCCACTGGTAAATGAGGATTCCTTTATACCTATATCTCCATCAACTCTTAGCACTATCCAGCTTTGCAATTTTTCTGGGATGATAGATTCAATTTGATTTTTTCCTAACTACTAATGATTTTGGTCATCTCTTCATATCACAGTAGCAGTTCATCTACTGTAAATTGCCTATTCATATCCTTCATCCATTTTCCTATGGGAATGGACATTAAAAAATTATTACTATTGATTTGAAAGAATTCCTTGTATATTCTATATCTACATTGCCCATATTTGGTAACTACATGTGGCTTTTGAGCACTTGAAATACAGTGAGTCTGAATTGAGATATGCTGTAGGTATAATATACACATCAGATTTTGTAAACTTAGTATGGAAAAAAATAATGTTAAATACCTCATTTTTATATGAATTCCATGTTGAAAAAATAATATTTTGACTCTATTGGCATAAATGAAATAGATTATTAAAGTTAATTTTATCTGTCTACCTTTTTAATGTGGCTACTATAACATAAAAAATTACATATGTGCATTACATTATATTTCTTTGGGCAGTTGTGTTCTATATGAATTCCTTGTTGGTTCATGCATTGCAGATATCTGCTCCCTATCTGCCATAGATCTATTAACTTTTACATGGTGAGATTTGTTGTAATCACATTCAACAGTTATTTTGCCCTGTGGTTTGCATTTTTTGAAGTTTTATTAAGGAAGTTCTTCCCTACACCTAGATCACAAAGATATTTTCCTACATTTTCTCCTATTAATTTTATTGTGTTAGCATTCATATCCTTTATATGTGGTGTCACAATGGGATTCAGTTTTATTTTTCTCCATGTCGTAAGCCAGTTTTCCCAGCATCATCTACTAAACAGTTCCTCTTTCCCCATTGACTTGTGGTGTCCCCCTTTATTGTTATTGTATGTTAAGTTCCCATATATGAAACTCAATTTAATTTGACGACATAGGGAAAATTGGAAGACTTCACATAAGAGCTTGGATTTCCAGTTTCTCTTGGACCACCTGGCAGCTCTGGGCAAATTCCCCTATGGCAGCCAACAGCTGGGACTGGGCAATGCATGGTTGCTCCTACAGAGGGGAAGTAGCCCATCATTTTCCTTCAGCCCCCAACAATCCCCAGGGTTTCCTGAAACTGAAAGCTGAGGATCAGCTGCCGTTTATAACAGCATGTTCATTGCTGTTTTTCTTATAGTAGAGTTAAGAGGAAATGGAAATAACCTTTGGCCCCATGCATCTCTCAATACTGGGGAAAAGAAAGACTGAGAAAGTCTTCCTGACTCCTTTCCATTTCCTTCCTAGCTCCATAGGTATTTGAGTTTGATTTTGAATCTGTTTTTTAAGTGAAGTTTGATGGGGCATTGGAGCAGGTAGACGAGCAGAGGAGAGAAGCACGAGTCCACCCTTCCTTGCCAACCCATATGCAAATAGCATTGGTGATGCCCCCTGAGCTCAGAATTCCGGTGGACCTGCGATGTGTGCAAGTAGAGTGAGACTCAAAGGCATTACAAGGTAGGGCTGTTATGTCTACAACTGAGTGAGCAGAGGGCTGAGAGGCCACATTTTCCTTTCGAACCAGAACTTGCTTTGAACGCAGAAAGAAGGTAATGGTATTCTGAGAAACAAGAATGACCAAGGAAGCTTATCACATCCCTTCTTATGCCTGTTATTTCTCTGTATTAGCAACCACTTATGCTGAAATAATGACATAGAAGGAAAAGGAATGATAAAGCACCCATGGTTCCTTTTCTTTTCATTCTTTCCTTACTCATCAGTAAGCAAATGGTAGAGAGTATTAGTAGAATATGTGCATATTAAGAAGTAAAATCAAAACAGTTGATAGTTTTGTGCAGCATTTCCACTGTTCTTGAAAGAACAAAATACATACGCATGTATGAGGTATAAAATACAAATTGTGTAATTTCAGTGATTCCTTATACAAGTTAACTGCTCTTATATTTGCATTTAAAACTGCACTGTACAATATGAAGTTGAATGGTACAATTCATGCTAATAATTTAAATTTTTAATTTTTTCCTTACCTGGAACAACATAAAGAGCAAAGAAAAGAAACAAGTTGAGAGAGGCCACAAAAGAAAACAAAGTGTCATATTTTAATACCTTTAATGATGCCTTTGTCTTGCTTTTTTGAACAAAGGGCCTCACATTTTCATTTTGCACCAGACGCCACCAATTATGTAGCCAGCCCCGGCAGTGGGGCAGAGGGAGGCTGTCAAAGTCCAGACCCCCACCTGGTAAGCCTGTCTCTGTCAGCCGCCCAAGAGGCATCTTGGCGGAAGCCTAGGCCTCTAGTGACCTAAGCCAGGGGTTCTTAACCTTTGTTTCACGGACCCCTTACTAAGTCCACACTATACTGTGTGTTATTCAATAAAAACATCACACCTACACCAACACGTCCCCATAAGAGTAATGATTTTTTTAATTTAAATTCAAGCTCATGGGAAGCGGCTGTGGCTCAATCAGTGGGGCTCCCGTTTACCATATGGGGGGCCCCGGGTTGGGTTCCCGGGGCCTCCTGGTGAGGGCAGGCCCGCCCACACGGCGTGGTTGGCTGACCCGGCGAGCACAGGCAGCAAGGGGGGGATAAATGAATAAATAAATAAAATCTTTAAAAAAAACAAACAAACAAATAAATAAATAAATTCAAGCTCATGGACCCCTTGTTAAGAACCCCTCATCTAGACCAATAAGCTGGTTGATTTCTCCTGGCTTTCCTTTTTCCTTTTCTTTTTTTTTTTTTTATTATGGGTAAAAATCAAAATTCTCACAATACATACAAACATTTGTAAAATGATATATAAATATATATGCATATATGTGTATTTGCTTACAAAAATGTTATTTTTTTATATATATATACATATATTTTAAGAGGTGCTTAGATTACCTAAAATATTATACGGAACCCACTCGGATTCCCATGTTGCCCACCTCCCACACCTCCCACCACATCCAAGACCGTAAGGTCCATAAAGAGAACCTTGCTTGTGGGGCAATAGGTTGCACACCCCCAGGGGGCACTATTTCCATGGACTGCAACATGAATGATCCCCTTAAAAGCTGTGCAGCGCAGTGGCCCTGCATATCTACTTCTTCTGTAGTAAGGCCACACGTAGAGGAAATGGTCAGAAATTTGATGACGTAAATCTTTGTTGGCTATTTTAGCTGTACTTCTGTTACCAGATTTAGTCTAGGTACTTGACTTATGCTGCAGAAATGAATTTCAGAGCACGTAGGGTGAGTAAGTCCAGCAATTTATTAAGGTAGGGAGAGAAGAAAATGGGAGAAAATAACAGATCACAGGTCCCCAGTAGAGGGTAAGGAGCTGAAAAGTGATAGAGAGGGCTGGTTTATAGACTACAATTTCCCATTATAGATTATAAATGCCCAGGTTTTACTTGTGTGTTGATCCGCGCAGGGGGCACATGGGGAGAGCAGGGTGCAGAAGCCACGAGGGCCCCAAGCAGGGCTCTGAAGCCACCAGGAGCGGAGCAGGAGGTGGCAGGGGTCAGGAACAGGAGCAGAAGGGGGGGGATTTGACCTTTGCACCTGCTTTTTAAGCTGTTAATTATTCCACCCCTTTGCTAATGGCATAGGAGGAGTCCCAGGTGTTTGCTGTTTTGATTGATTATTACCCCACCCATCAATCACCCAGGTGGGGCCAATGATAATGTCCTGGGAGACTTATCTGGAGCTTTTCCTGGCTTCCCGGAGAAATCTCAGCAAGGATCTTCCAACAGCCATCTTGGGGTATTGGTGTCCACATGGTCCTTTCTGCCAGGTTCCAGATCCATCGATTCATTCCCTATATGAAGCCGGCTTCAGTTCTATTTCTCTTCCTTTCTACCTCCTCCTAAATGGACCAGCTCTTCTGCCACCTCCTCCAATTCCACTCTCTGATGCAATTTTCATCTCAACTTGACATTCGCTCCCTTTGGAAGAGTTGTATTGTGTTGGATTTCCGTGTAGTATTTACCTTCTCTTTTTTTTTTCCCCCTTCTCTTTTTAAGATTCTCATTTAAACATTCTTTTTCTCTTTTTTTAGTTTTGAAAAATGATGTATTTTTATTGTGGAAAATATAAATGGAAAAAAAACATGAATAAGTAAAAAGAAAGTAAACAAACATTAATAGTTATACCTCCAGGAGATAAGCACTGTTAATATTTTGTTAAACATTTTCCCTCTTCCTTATACAAACAATGCAATGTAAAAATATTTATTCTTTTTTCCTTTTTCAAAAATTGAAACACACTGTGCATAATATTTGCTTAGCTGCCTTTGCACTTAGTATTTCATTTACACTTTTCCAATTTTTAAAATATTTTCTCCAACATCCTTTTTATTCCCCCAACATCTTTTTTAATGGCCGCAAACTATCCCATCATTATTAAGTACTTTTTTTTTTTTTTTAAGTATCATTCTTTACTTAACTATTCCCCTATTTTGGACATTTTTTCACCACAATAATGCTTCCATGATGTCCCTAGAGGCAACTTTTCCCACACATCTGTGATTCTTTGCTGAATGTCTCCCCTGTTTAATCTTGTGAATGCACAAATCATTTCTCCTACTAATGAAACTTTGAGCTTATTGAGGTCACAATTCAAGCTGATCCATCTTTGTTTTCCTCAGAGTACTTTAAAATTAGGAGGCCTTCCAAAATGCATGTCAAATGAAATAATGTATTGGTATGCACTCTTCCTCAAACAGAATAAAATGATAGCAAAGATATGAGAAGAGGCCACGTTTGCTAAGGTTTTAAACTGCCTTTGCCTCTGTCTTCTGCCACGTGGGTTCCTCCCACCTCCATCTTGTGTCTTTTTATTTTCTGAGTAAAAAACATCTGGCAGCATTTTAAATTGATTCACACAATTTATTTCACCAGCCTCGAGGCCCCAAACTGTTTCTAGATATGTATCAGCATCAACCCTGGAAGTCAATGGGGACTGTGCTTATGCAGCTGAGAATGTAATCTGCCCTTGAGTCATTATGTTAAAAATGATTCCCCACATTGCATTGTTTCATGTGAAATAGGATTGTTTGCATTCCATTTACTGTTTACTTAATTAGAGTGACCTCCAACTTGAATCCACCAAATGTAGACTTCTATTATATCTTTCCAGGAATCCCTCCAATAAGGTTAATTTTAAATACTGCATTTCTTCAAGGATGACATACAATTCACTCTCCTTTAGAGAAAATGAATCCGAGCCCTCAATAAATGGCTCCAGATGGAATTTGGTCATTTTGGATGTTTCTCCTTTCATTGCTACAGGCAAATACTATTTAAAACAGACTGGCCTACCTTTTAGGAGGTCCTGATTGCTGGACCTTTTCCAGGGGAAATCAGGACATTGTTGACTCGATGAAAGCTAAGGAGGCTTTTCTAGTGTTATTCCCTTGAGTCCAGAAAGTCATGTATGCCACTGTCTTGCTATAACCTTCTAATGAAGGAACACCAAAACACAGTGGTGCGTGAGATGTCGGGAAACATATTACATGGGCTGATAAATCCACTTGGTCTTTATATTTCTTCCTCTGCACTTGGCTTCACCCACCCCCCTCCCCAGTACTGATGTGGTAAGGCACTGGGATGAACTCTTTCCTCCCCTAGTCTCTGACAGGTCAGGTAGCCTCTACTTTCAAACTGATGTCTTCTAGCTACTACTCCATCCGTGTTCTTGAATGGCCTGAAGGCCTAATTGATCTCCTGAACTTTCCAGTCACCTGTTGCCTTTAATTTGAAATCTCCCTTTATTTGTCTGGAAGCACTAGTTTGTTTTCTGTCCTGCTGTTGTGGAGGAGGAGGATTTCTATGGCAGCTCCCACAAATTCTAAAGTCCCATACAAAGAGAAGCACACCAGTCTCTCGCCTCCTTCCCCCCCCACCCCCCTCTCCTTCTGCTCTACTCATTCTGGCCTCCCTCAAGCATTTCAGGCTCTAAGGAACAGGGCAGGTTGTGTGTGGCCCTCCCTCTGGCTGGGATGCTCTTCCCCAATGCTCCCAGTTGCTGGGTCTCCCTCCTACTTGCAGATTCAGTCTAAGTCTCACCTTCTTGGAGACGGTCACCTCCAGAGATGATGTTCTAGTATTTAACGATCCTTAGTCACGGGCTCCCTCCAGCACCAACAGCTAGCCCTTGTATCAGGGCTAATTGGGTGGATACCAGCTTTTGCTGACTTACCTGATATTTCATTCATGACAATAATTACAACCTGTAAGTAATTTATTTGTGTATGGCTCTTTCTGTGTCTGTCTCCCACAAGAATGTCTTTCCATGAAAGGACGTTTTCAGTCTTGCTGACCTAGCACCTAGTACATAGTACCCTCAATAAATACTTTGAAAAATGAATAAATGAAACAGTGAATAGATAACTTACTAGAAAAATATTCGCAAGGGATTCCTTGATTATATAATTGAAAATATATGTTTCTTTTACTGGATGGTTGGTAAGTTTCATGGCATGAGGCAGATACAGCTCATAGCTCTTTTTCAACCTAACTCGAGCCACACAATAAACACTCTGACCCACATGCAACAAATCCCAGCCTTTCTGCACCACCTGCCACGTCCAGGGTGAAGATAACATGATTTCACTTTCTACATGACTCCATTTCATCCATCCTCCTTTCTGGAGAACTCTTTCTCCTTCTGCTTGTCTCTCCCTGACTTCGAGAACCATGCTTGGCACCAGCGAAGACAGTTCTGACATGGAAGAGTGTATTTTGTCTCATTTATATTTGAGCAACTTTGCTTCCACAGATGTTGCTCTTCCTGGGAATTAATTTATTTTGTGCTGCTGAAGGTAATGACTGCTTTTGTACTTGGTTTGAAAGTTCAAATAAAATATGTGATAAAGAAAAACAACATTTATTTCAAGAAGTGAGCATTTTTAGGTTGAATGGTCATGCTCAGAGTCAAATAAAACATATGTCATTTAGAAATTCATTTTTTTTTTGTCTTTCTTGACTGTATCCATTATTGCTCCTATTAAAAATGAAACATTAAAGGACAGCCTAACTCTAATAATCTACACTAAGGTAGAAAGTTTTATTGATAATGGCTAACACAGCTCATCATTTATATATGGTTCAGGAAGTCAGATTTTTGACACTGTCCCTGGTGCCCAATTCTTACCACTTACAAGGCCATCCGGTTATTAGCAGTCAAAAACGAATGTGGGGAATAGGGAAGAAACAATGAAAGCCATATTCTGTGGCTACTTCCTTCCTCCTTCTCTTTGACCAACCAAATGACTTCCACCCTCTATCCAGCCATCAGAGATTTATTGAGGTGCCTTGTTTACTGCTGGTCCCCCTTCTATGCCTGTCTTGGTTATGGGTTTATTCTTTTACTATCATTTATTGGAACTTGGCAGGAAGAGATGATAAATGCTTATGCTGAGTCCTCTGTTCCTAGTGGATGAATTTGTACAGATGTCTAAAAATACCTTTTCCTTGGAATATTTCATTTCTAAGAAAACAATCTATTTTTTGGTGTCAGAAGTGAAGGGCAAGGCTGTACCACTGATAAAGAATTATCTAGATCAAATGTGAGCAGTGACAGTTGGTTGTCCGGGTCATGTTTCTGCTGGTGTCATTAAAGTCACTTAACTGCTGCTTTTGTTTATGGCTTCAGCAAACATGGGCTCTGGCCCTGGCAGATCTCTGAAGATATTTGTTGGTTCTCTGCCTAGGGATCACGTCTAGCCTAAGACAAGGTTTTCTATCTTTAAGTAAGTTCATTAAAAATGCTCATATTTTCCAAATACACAGTTACCACTTGGCTCCCTACTTTTACCACTTGCTTGTAGAGTGATCAGGAAACTGAAATAGTCTCAAGTCATTCATGGCCAAAACAAACAAACAAACAAAAATCTATACTGTAAGTCATATAACAAGTGCTCCAAGCAGTGGAAACTACCACCAAAAACTAGAAAACCATGGCCCCCAAAGTCACACATTTATTCCTGTATTTGGAAGGCAATATGGACTGTGAACTGGTACTGGTAGGAACACAGTGGGGCTGAAGCTCAGGATTAACAAATCATTGCTTTTGTGGAATCGTTTCCTCAGCCTTTTCTTAGCGTTAAACATACTTGGGAATCTTTCTCCCTACCTTTGGATGTTATTTTTGCATTTGTATTAAAGAGCAGAAAAATGGGGGGTGGGTAAAGCCTAATGAGGAATAAATAATAGAAGAGGGTGAAAAAAGGTCTTTGTATTAAAGAGCAGAAAAATGGGGGGTGGGTAAAGCCTGATGAGGAATAAATAATAGAAGAGGGTGAAAAAAGGTCTTTGTTTATAAGTGTATCAGACTTTACAAATTTATATAATGCATGGATCATTTACGTGGTAGACTGTTAGGGCTCCAGAAGGGTCCTTGTGCTAATGTAGCATCTGATGGACTCATGCACAGACTCTGCATCCTAAATGCCCTTATGAAATTGACAATGAAATACGGGAACCATGCATGGCCTAAGACCTTTTTTAAAAAGAAAGAAATACTCTACCATTCTACTCTTCCACCAGCTTCCCCCAAAGGTGTGGTATCTGAGTCAACATAATGAACGAATTGCCTGGAAAATGTATTTAAAAATAAATAAAGAAATAAATAAAAAGAATGCTTTATGTGGAGCAGGCAAAACAAACAAAAGAATAGGACTCATATTTTGAAGCATTAAACATTTTTGCACTCAAGAAAATGAGTGAACCTGTGCCACATTTCATTTCAGTAGCTGATGTTTAAGCGTTGGAAATAAAATCATAGATACCCTGGGCTTTAGAGAAGGGGTGGAGGTGGGGCCCCAGCTTTGTCAAGGCACTTTGGGCCTAAGTAGCAACACCCTGCTTGGCTGCGGAGGAGAATAGCCTGCCAATCGTGCCAAATTATATGATGCTTTTGAGATGTGCACAAATAGCCCATTACATTTTTCACAGCATTCCTTCATTAAGCCCGCAGAATTGTTTCTTTATGTTTTCCTCATAATAGCTTCTGAAAGGTCATGAATTGCTTACTTGACTTTCTGGTGCTCTTAGGGAAATAATGCCTTTAACCATTTGCGACTTCTCCTCCCCCAGGCTGACATTTGCTCCAAGGTCTCCCATTGGCTGCCAGGTCTGGCCCCCCAAACCCTGACCCATACACCCCTTAGTTGGGGACAGGGAATAGAAGGATTCTGGAATTGCTGCCAGTTGTAATTTTGTTTATGACTTTCTGTTAGAGTTGCTAGATATGGTGGCATGAGAGAAGCAATAGATGGCAGAAGTCTTGAGAGTGGGCTCTGGATTAGACAACCTGGGTTCAAATCCAGTTCTTTTCCTTCTGAGTTGGGTGACCTGGGTAAGTAATTTCAGCTCTCAAATTCTTGGTTTCCATATGTATAAAATGGGAATAATTGTAGCACCACTTCAGAAAGCACTTTCCTAGCATAGAGTAAGTGTTAAAATATTAGCTCAAAACAAGTACAGCTGGAAGTCTACCTAGGATGGGCCATGCCCAGCAACACGATAAGTGTGCACCCTTCCGTTGTCAACTGATGGCTCACTCCCAGCCCTCACACAGTTCTGTAGGAGGAAGAACCGCTTATCAAATGCCTGCTATGTGACAAGGACTCACCCTTCTCTCATTTAATTCTTCCCACATTCCTGTAAAGTAGGTATGCTTATTGCCATATTAGACATGAAGAAACTGATGCTCAGGGCTAATAAAAGCTATCATTTATTGAGTGGTTTTTATGTGCCAGGCACTGTCTTAGACACTTATGTATTTTCTTG
This sequence comes from Tolypeutes matacus, assembly GCA_026826555.1. Lineage (NCBI taxonomy): Eukaryota > Metazoa > Chordata > Mammalia > Cingulata > Chlamyphoridae > Tolypeutes > Tolypeutes matacus. The sequence continues at coordinate 16,265,637 of JAKSZT010053825.1, forward strand.
TCAATAGGCATTTTGATTGTTTCGAGTATTTCATGTATATATTTACCATGGATGGTTTTCATACATGTCTTATGAGCTCATGAACTGAAGTTTCTCTCAGGTATACACCCAGAGCAGAACCACTGCGTTGTAGGTATGTGAATGCTCAACTTTACAAGGTAATATGAAATTATTTTCCAAAGTGGCTGAAATAATTTATACTCCTTCCAGAATGTGTGAGCCTTCCCATTGAGCCATGTCATCTCCTACATTTGGTATCCTGATTTTTTCCTAAGATAATGGGCATAAAATGTCATTTAAGAGTGACCTTGACCTTTATTTCTCTGATTACTAATGAGGTTGATATTCTCTTTTTTTTTTTTTTTTAAGGTTTTTTTTTTTTTTTTTTTTATTTTTCCCCCCCCCCCGGCCCCCCCGCTGCTTGCGCTCGCCAGGCCAGCCAACCACACCGCACGGGCGGGCCTGCCCTCACCAGGAGGCCCCGGGAACCGAACCCGGGGCCTCCCATATGGTAAACGGGAGCCCCACTGACTGAGCCACAGCCGCTTCCTGATAATCTCTTTTTACATTTATTGGCCATGTGTGTCTTCTTTTCTGTGAAATGTCTTTCTATGTCTTTTGCTCATTTTTCTGTTGAATTGTTTGTTTTCTCTTATTGATTTGTAGGAGTACTTTATATTTTTAAAATACTAATCTGTTGTTGGTTATGTCACTGTAAATATCTTCTCGCTGCTTCTGAATTGTATTTTTACCCTCTTTAGGGTGTTCTTAGCATAAGTTCTCAGTTTTAATGTAGTTGAATTTGTCTATCGTTTCTTTAATGGTTAGCACTCTTCGTATCTCTTTTAAGAAATCTTCCCAATTTTCTCTATTATCTTCTATAACTTTAAAGTTTTGCTTGAGGCATTCAAGTTCTTAATATATCTGTAATCCACTTTTAATTATGATTTGGAATAGGGATCCAAATTTGTATTTTTCCATTATGGATAACTGTTGCTTTTTTTCCAACTCGATTGAACTATCCACCCCTCTTCCCTCTCACTCGTTGCTCTGCCATATTACCCCTGTCTTACATCAAAGTTTCATATATATTTATAGGTTCTCTATTTTGTGCCACTGGCCAATTTGTCTATTCCTGAACCAAGAACATTTTAGACATTTGAAAAGTATAGAAAATTCCAGAGAAATTAAAAATTATTTGTAATTTCATCATTCAGGTAGAGTAACAGTTAACATTTGGTGTATATTTTTCTAATCTCTTGAATATAGACTCATGAAAATAGGCACACACATGTATGTTTATCAATATAAGCACATCCACACTCGTATTTTAGCAAATTTAAAGTAATCATTAATTGTTTCCTATATACAAGGCTCTATGCCTAAAGCCTTATTGTTACCACAGCTGAAAGACAATATTTAGGGAATAAGATAATGTTTAAGACACTGATAATAATGTTAGAAGGAAATTGGTTTTCAATTAGGCAGCTAATATGATTCCTCTTTGGGTACCTTAGTCCAAGAAAGCATTTATTTTGATTCCCCAAGCTTCATTACTGCCCTGAACTAAGAAAATAAATCTCCCTCCATACCTAAAGTAACACAGTTATCAATCGAGCAAATGACTATATGTTTGTTTAATAAAATAAAACATTGTGTATTGCTTTTTTTTTTTTTTTTTTTTTGAGATACATGGAAAGCAGGCACTCAACCACTGAGCTACATCTGCTCCCCAATGAGAGTTGGTTTTTTACATTTGTTTGTTTTTAGAGGTACTGGGGATTGAACACATGACCTCATACATGGGAAGCAGGTGCTCAACCACTTGAGTTACATCTGCTCCCCTGTATCACATTTTAGAAGAGCTATACTTTAACCTTAAAATCAGATTTGTGTTTGAGTCTTCCATCTGCCACTTATTACCTTTGTCCTTGAACAAGTCACATACCTTCTCAGAGTTTCAGTATCTTCATCTTTAAAGTAAAGGTAATATCTATCTTACAGAGTTGCCATGGGTATTAATATATTTGAAAAAGCCTCATAAAATGCTTCTCAATATTTGCTTTTGCATTTTAAATGGTTTTTACTTTGTTATAATAGTGTCTTGTAAAATTTTTGAACAGTACAGAAGAGTATAAAGTGAAAATAGACGTCTCTTTCCTCCAAATATACCCTGTTTTTGCCCCCAATCAATCTCAGTCCTGTGAAGAAACAACGTTAAATTCCCAAGACGCATTATTAAGAATATTTTAAGGTTTTGTGACAGGCAAAATTCCTTGAATTCCTGTATAAACATCACATAACAAGTAAGCTAAAATCTCTAGAAGATTTCATTTCTTTAATACAGCTTTTATTTTTAACAATTTAGAAAAAAATAGAAATCTTCAAATTAAGAAGCGAGAGAACATGATTAAAAGCTGTTTAAAAAATAACAGTAAATATTTGGTTATAGGCACTTATTGTTTTTTTTAATTTTTATTGTTTTTTAAAATGGTTATAATCATATACTTATAACACATATAATATACACATATAAAGATGTCAAGCAATTGTTAAGTGTATAAAGTAAAAAATGAAACTCCCTTTTCATGGCCCCCTGCCGCCTGCCGGCTAATTCCACTCCCGAGAAATAGCACTGGGAGCAGTTTTGATGTCTAAACTTTCTAATTCTTTACCCACACAGACTTGAAAATGTCTCAGCTAATTGTGTGATTTCACTCCTTTTACCGTGAGGTTTTACTCTTTTCATCACACAATATTCATTTTGCTTTTGTCTCTTTGGTACTGTGTTCATTCATTCATTTCTTTATTAAGCCTTATACTAGGTACCTGCTCTGGGCCAGGTACTGAGCAAGGTGCTAGAGACTCTTGGGTGTTGGGCTGGGTCCCTGCCCTCCCCCTAACAGATAACTATAACCATATGTACTTCATTATAGTCAATTAGTACAGGCTGTGGTGGAACACAGGGGAGGGACACCTAATCCAGGTGGTCTGGGAAGACTTCCTGGAGGAAGTCATCTCTAAGTTGAGAAATGAAAATTGAGAAAGCATTCAACAGTGCAGAGGTCAGAGCTGTGGGGCAATCAAGCATCAGGGGATGATAAGAAGCTGGAATGAAGAGCTGTACTGGAGTGGGGGCTAAGGATCTTGGAGAAAGAAGAGGCTGAAAGGTAGAAGCAGGTTAAATCACAAAGAGCTTTGCTAGACATGTCTGGACACTGAGGGCAGTGGGCCCCATGAAAAGGACTACATTTTAGAAGGCGCTATCTGGCTGCCACTGGGAGGAAGACCTGGAGACTGGCAAGTGAGGAGGCAGGGAAGAGAAGGCAGTTGAAGTGCTACAAGTGAGAAATGATGTGGCCTAGAGCAAGGCAGTGACAATTTGGGGTGGGACAGGAAGATAGATTCAAGAGTAGAGGAGATCTTTATTCAAGGACAGTTGATACCTGGAAGAGGCCACTGAAAGTAAAGCCTTTTGAATACAGGGACCAATTTTTCAAGTAAATAATGGGGACAAAAAACTAGAGATTTTAACTTGAAAACTAAACTTAGTTTTAAAAACCCGTATTCTTATATTATAAATAATTATTTTGGTTATAATCACAATTCTGAACTTTTTAAAGATGAAGAATGAATCAGGGGCTTTAGAGGCACAATTCTCAACATAAATTTTATGGTAGCGGGATAATGAGATCTTCCACTTCATGTTTAAGTTTTGCAACAAGTTCATAATAAAGATCATTTGGGGAAGATATTCAGTCTGTATCAATTTTCCTAAGTGTCTGTTCCTTTGATATTCAGATCATTCTCTTTTTGAAGTGCTATTATGTCATCTTTCTCACAGTCTTTTTCTTTTCTTTTCAGCTGTTAACTAGTCATTGGTCAAAGGCTTTATCTGTATTTAGAAGAGGTCTCTCAGATCACTTTGCCTTCAGGAAATTTTGTATCCTTTGCAAGATTTGCAATTGGTCTTAGCACTTGATTTGCATTGAATTTGTAGTGTAATATTGGCGTTTGAGATTGCAAGGAATATTTGAGTCGGGGCTAATATTATAAATGGTCAGCTGCTTGGTAAATATTTTTGTGTTTTGATGACTTTTGCTTTCTATGCAACCTGTTGCCTGCAGGGACCTGGGTAATGAGTACTGGGATAATGAAACACTATGTGTCACTTGTTCACCAGGACCATTCCCAAAGGGAAATGTGGAACAAAGCTCTCTTCAGAGAGAAGGAAAAGGGATAAAAAGACACAACAAAGGAGAACATGAAATGCCTTCTTCAGATTTCTCTTCCATACTTATGCCATTGAAGGCCACAGGATTTGCTGGAAAGATCTCTATCATTTTCTGGAAGGAAGCCCATATCTCATTATCAACAAGACAGCATCATCTTACCCACTGAGGTTTTCTAAAGGAACAAAGTAACTTTTCCACTTCTTTTACAGGAATGTAGTATTCTCTTTACCATTCTCCATCCCCCTAGCCACTCCCAAGCAAAAGGAAATCCTGAGCCCTGTTATCTTCATTGATCCTGAATTAACACCATTAGTAAAATCTGATTGATAACTCACTGATTGAGTAACTATCTAATTTCCTCCCTTCCCCCTTTCCTTCTCTATTTTATTTTATTTTATTTTTTTTTTTTTAAAGATTTTATTTATTTATTCATTTATCCCCCCCTTGCTGCTTGTGCTCACCGGGTCAGCCAACCACGCCGTGCGGGCGGGCCCGCCCTCACCAGGAGGCCCCGGGAACCGAACCCGGGGCCCCCCATATGGTAAACGGGAGCCCTACTGATTGAGCCACAGCCGCTTCCCTCCTTCTCTATTTTAATTCATAAATATTTATTGGGCAACGCTGTGTGTCAGGCACTATGCTGAGAGCTGGACTTCAAACAGACATTGTCCCAGTGCAGTGGGCAGCATCAGAGGGGTGTGACAATAAGAGTGATGGTGCCTGGGAATTTTCCCCTCACTCTGAATCTTTACTCCTGACTTGCAAGGCTACTTGTAAATAGTAGTGCTCTTCATAGACAAGCCCTAGCTAGACATTTTATTCCACCATTGCTGTTTTTCTCATTCACTGTCCTTTGTTTAATGGGGACCTTTGTGAACAGCAGTAGTTACTGGGTGTGACAACTCAGAATGGTGCCTCGGAAAATATGGAGTGTCATAGAAGTGACTCTGACACTAAACCATACTATGTGTGCATGGCCCAGGAGCTTGGGAGGAAGACAGGACCCAGTCTACTCCTGGGAAAAGGCAGGGGATTTTACATTACGCCACCCAAGCATTTCCTTTTTCAAAAGCAATTCCCAATCCCCAGATATTTTTCATTCTGGTCACCATTTTCTCTCCATTCTTTTCTTAGCCAGCCTCCAGGTGTGTTAGCTCAGTCTTCTCTGCTCCCAGATCTTTTTCCCATCATGTCTCCATTTCTTTAAAAAAGCAATTTAGGTCAGATCCAGATCCTCCAGTTTTGTATTCCCACACCCAACACTTAACAATGTCATCTTCAAGTAGGTAAAAATAAATATCGCTGCGCTCTGGACAACACACTTGTGATCATTGTGAACAAGAAAAGATGTCCCAGTTTCTAACCTTGCCTCTAGTGTCTCCTCTGAATTCATTCATTCATTCATTCACTGATATTGTGTCTTGGTTTTACTTCCCCCAAAAGCAGAGCCTGAGACAAGAGCTTGGGTGGAAGGAGTTTATTTGGGACGTGATCCTAGGAAGCAGGGATGAGAGAGTGAAGAGAGTTGGGACTAGAAAGAGGCATTATTGAACTAGTTATTACTGTGGGCAATTGGGGCTTAATCCTGTGGGGTCTCTCTAAGGAACCATGTAGAACACCCCTCAGCATTGTCCTTTTCAGGGACAGGAGGCTGGTACACTCACCCACCGGGCCCCAGCTCCCTCTGATTGAGGGCTGCTCTCCAGGGCCTGCCTTCAACCTCCCTTCTTGTGGGCTGTCCTGTCTGCTTGCTGAGCAACCTCTGGGAGTGGGAAGCTCTGGGCAGGAGGGAAGCTGTTAGCCGGCTTGAGAACTGTCAACACGGCTGCCACTGAAATAGAGAAGGTCTGAGAGGATGTGGCATTGGGCATCAGGAGTGGCCTGCTACAAATAGCATTCATCATAGCGGTATTGTTTTCACTCCTTTTCCTGCTTGGCTTCTCCCATTGATTCATGAGTCCCACAAGGACAAGTCTACTTTCTTCATCATGGTTTCCAGGTGCCTAGCACAGTGCCAGACACATGGGAGCAATTCAGGTCTAATTAGCTGCATGAATGAATGAACTAGTGAAAGAACAATGGACTGAGACCAGATACCTGAGTTCTAGTTCCTGGTTCCTGCTGGGGCACTAATTTCAGTGCAAACGTGAATATGTCAAAACCTTGCTTGCTGGAATTCTGGTTACCTATTAACTTAAAAGTCCCTATTTAAAAATCTAAAAATCCAAGTATTATTGTAAAAGAAGAAAAGCCATCTTAAGTGACTGACCTTCAAAATAGAACATTGTTCTCTAACTTCATGGCTCTCTCTAATTCTCCTTAGAGGTCCCTCCAAGGTGTAAAGACAAATGCTGTTAAAGCAGCCAGGGTGTGTTACAAAGTTGGTAATTGAAAAAATGTTGCAGTTTCTGCATGACACAGTGCTTCAGAAACCTTCACTAACCCTCTCATGTGAAGAGTGATAGAATGCTAATTTCCTTCAGCTTCATTATCACCATGGAATGAAATTTTGAAACCCATCGGATGTAAATATAATGTGCAAATGTAGAATTCAACAATTTAAGTTTTAGCTGCCTCATGTTTTTACACCTCTGTCATCAAGGCCCATATTATAGATTTTTCCCATTATATTATTTGAAAAGAAAACTGAAGAGACGATTACAATATCCAGGATGGAGGGATGTCCTTTCTAGTTAATGCTTTATGAAGGGAGGTCATCATTGTATATGCTTTTAATTATTTACCCTCTCACAAATATTTATTGCATTAGTCACTGTACTAGGTCCTGAGAATGAAATCTTGAAGAAACTATACTTGGATCCTGCTTTTGTGGAGCTTAAAGTCTAGTGGGAATGGAGTTTTATTAATTTTTAAAAATGAGTATAAGATTGCAGTCTGAAAGATATGCTTCTGGAAAGGAAATGTGGCTTTATTAGAGCAAAAAATAATGGAACATCATATGGTCTGGGGGAGGGGGCGTTGAAGATTTTCCCCAAAAAGTGGGTTTTGAGTTGAAAGCTGAAGAATGAATAAGTAAGTGAAAGGGAAGATAGCATGTGCAAAGGCCCTGTGGTAAGAATGACAAGGATATCTTGGAAGAACTGAAAGGAGGCCAGGTAGCTTGCTTGCCCAGAGTGAAGAGGAGTATGGTGAGGCTGCAGAGATTGGCATGGGCCAGACCTGTCAGGGCTTCCTGGGCAGGCTAAGATTCTGGTCTAAGCAAAATGGGAAGTCATTGAATGGTTTCAGCAGGGCCTGGTGACATGATTAGACTTATGGTTTTAAAGAAGTACTTTTTTTTCATATCTTTTTATATTTTCCATAATTATATGAGCAATTCAAACAAAAGCATTCATTTTTGCCTGAAATAATCCAATTGCAGATAGACATGTACATTTGTTTTTCCAAAACATGTCAGTCCATTTTGCTCCAGTATTATAAATATCTCTCATTTGGGTAACTTTAGTTTGTATTTCTGGGTGCTGAGTGCATTTGACCAATAACTAAATCCCACACTGGAGTGTCATGGGGAATGAATAGTCTTATCCCCACATATTAAGTATGCAAATGAAATTGCCCTTCTCTGTTGGAAAGGGTGATGGCAACACCCATTGCATCGACAAGATAGGTCCAAAATGAATTGTTTGGTAGCATCTGCAGTGCCTCCTTAAACTGTGTCTATAGCATCCATTACCTCACCCAAATATCTTAGCATATCCAAAAATGGATTAAGTTGCTTTGACAGGCTCTATTCTTTATGAACCTCTTTGGCTATTACTTACCATGTTATTTTCCTCAAGGTGCTCATGGACTGATTTATGATTTCATTTAGGGTTTTGACTGGTAGTTTGGATATGCTAACTAGCCCACCTTTTCCCGGATCTGCTTTTGGCTGCTTTATCTCCAACACTAAATCAGCCTGCTTGAATTTCCCTGGTACATAAGTCTCCGCAACAAACACTAGTATAGGAGGTAGGTCCTGCCTTAGCCGGTTCGTTGAATATGTTCAAATGAATCTCACCCAGCTCTGCTGATTTATAAATATTTAAATTGTATAAGCATTATTTTACCTGCCTCTTATTAATTCTGTTTCTTGATATTCCCAGAGACTCATTAATATTTATCTTGCCAAGCTCCTGCTTCCTTCATTCTTTGTGCTAAAAGCTGAGACCAAATAGTGGCTCTGTATTCACTCTTCTTTGCATCTTTCATTATGAGCTCTCTCCCCTGGTTAAGCAAAAGTAGCCTTTGTTTTCTCAGGCATAACTTCCTGTTGTCTTTTTAGAAACCTTTGCCATAATTTTTTGCTTCTTTTGCTTCTCTAATTCTGCCCTTTCAGCCATCTCCTGGAGTTATATTTCCTTTATCCTGAGTATTCTTTTCCCCAAACTACACAATTGAATTTTTGCTTTTTTTTCCCCCAAAAGGAAACATTTATGCTTTAAGGCACATATATTAGAATGTGCTTATTGCTTGTACAACAGCATCTGCCAGCCTGTCGCGTGTTCTTTTTCTAGAAGATATACTTGAGTGCCCACACTCATTTTTTCCTTTCATTAGAAGAACACAAGTAGTAATCATTTAGTTCCTGAAAGATGGTTGGATGTGGTCCATTAATTTCAGAGCATGTCCAGAAAATTGATCTGAAACAAACAGCAAGTGAACATAAAATCAAAGCAAGGGATTTCCAATTACAAATGAAAATAGCAAAGGCAAGAAAGTCCAGGAATCTACCTCATCAGAAGCACACGGGAAATTTTAATGTGTTTTCAAAAGAGTATGTATTGTGTCATTCCATTTATGTGAGGTCCAAGAATAGGCAAAACTAAACTGTGGTGGTAGAGGTCGGAATAGTGGTTACCTATAGGAGTGAGTGTCAATGGGAAGGAAGGGCCTGAGGGTGCTGAAAAGTTCTATGTCATGATCTTGGTGGTGGTTACAGGGATGTGTACATATGTATGTGTGTAAAAGTTCACCAAGCTGTACACTTAGGATTAGTGCACTTAAGAAGATTAAGTGCACTTCACTGCTTGTGTTATACATCAATAAACGGACAAATACTGTATGATTTCACTTATGTGAACTATGTAGGATAGGCAAATTTGTAGAGAAAGAGAGTATATTAGAGGATGTGAGGGCTGGGGAGGAGGGGGTCATGGGGAGATATTGTTTAATAGGCACAGAGTTTCTGTTTGTAGTAATGACACAATTTTGAAATAGTGCGATGATTGCACCCTATTGTAAATGTAATTAACACCACTGGATTGTACACTTACAGATGGTTAAAATGGCAACTTTTATGTTATGTATATATGCTACCACAATAAAATTTAAGAGAAGAAAAGTAAAAAATTAGGGTTTACGAAGCTGGCTGCTAAATGCTGTAATAAATACTTTCAGCAGCTATGGACTATGCCTGAGACTACCTGAAATATTATTATTTTTTAATTTGGTGGGATGTAAACAACTATATGCCCACATTTATTTATGCTATTGGGCAAACTCCCCTGCTCAGTAGGCAGGCAGAAGGAGAATGATCGTGGCCACCGTTTGCTCGGGACCGCAGTGTGGTAGGTGCTGCAGCAGGGGATTGTCATTTCAATGCAGAGAAGGTGTTATTATGCTCATTTTCCAGATGAGTACATGGAGCCTGAGAGACTTTAAGCACTTTTGCTATGTGTTGAAGAGAAGAAAGTTGAGATTTAAACTCAGGATTCTAAAATTCCAAAGCCTATGTACTTCCTAACACTCTAGGTTGCATCCTGGACTCCTGGATGATTGTGTTAGTATTTTTATTAGTATGCTTACTATCAGCAAGGAACTCTGCCATGTGTAGCTTTTAAATACTCCTATCTCTTGTTTAGAAAATATTAAGATATAGATAAATTGAAATTAGTTATGAATCAAATTAGCTGATATTTACTTTGTTTCTGGAATATGCCTGGTCTTAGCCTAAGAGCATCACCTTATTTAATAAATACAGAAAGTCTGTGAGGTAAAAAATATTTATTTCCCCCACTTTACAGATGAGGATGCTGAGACTCACAAAGATTAAAAATATTCTCAAGGTCAGATAGCTAGTAAATTTCAACCTCTGAGAGTCTATCTTAAGAGCTCACTCTCTTTTCCAGTATTTTTTAATGTCTATTAATGATTTTTAAAGAATCTAACTGAAAGAAGAAGTTGACGTCAATTTTTTAAAATCTGAAAACAATTTACAAGACTAACAGACATTAGTAGGAGGAATATTTGTCAGATTTGCATCCATTATTAAGATGAATTTGAGAAACTGTATTGGCTTATTGGATCTTTTCTGCTGTTTAGAAAGCTTATGAGTCTCTGAGTGCAGTGATTGCATCGTTTCAGGCATTTTTTGCAAGAGGCTGTGCAATTGATGCCACTGCTTACACGAGTGGTTGAAAGCGAGGTTCCCAGAGCTGCCCATCATCTGTCTATAGACTTGTCATTTCAGAAGACAAGTCCAAGCTATCTATTCCTCTCTTTTGACTTGCTTTAATGGCTATTTCTGACATTTCCGTAGCTGTCTTGGATCATTTCACTCTAATTCGGTTATTTTAAAGGTATCTTCCTATGTGTAATGAAATCTATTTATATATGTAGGGTCAAATATTATCTCTATGGAGACGCAGCTTATATGGATACTTTCAATCCCAAAAGAATTTTTGTACAATTTAATACATTATCAGAGTAACATACTATTTTCTTACCCATTTGCCACATCTTTTTTTTTTTTTTTTGGCCATTTCTCTCACAACACATTTGAAGCATTTCATTCTAAAGGAGTTTTTATTTACTACAAAAACGTTGCAAGAATGGCACAATGATCAAAGTTATACCCCTCACCTAGATTCCTCAATTAATAATTTTTTGCCACATCTGATTTCTTTATCTCTCTCTAAATATGTACATATATGTGTATAAATATGTGTGTAAAAATGCATTTGTGTGTATACATACATACATACGATTTTTCTAAGTCATCTGAGAGTAGTTGGAGAGTAGTTGGAGATACTATAATAAATACTTCAGCTGTTATTTCCCAAGAACAAGGAAATTCTCCTACATAACCAGAATACAATGATTATATTTGGGGCATTTAATCTTAATTTATGATTATTATCTAATATACTGCCTATATTCAAGTTTCTTCCATTGTACCAATAATGTCCTTTATAATTGCTTTTTGTTTTCTTCCAATCCAGGTTTCAATTGAGGATGTCACATTGTATTTAGTTATGATGTCTTTTTAGTTTCCTTTTTCTAGAACAGTTCTTTAGACTTTTCAGTTTTTCATAATAAAAGGCTTTTTAAACCCCTTCATTTACCCTTCAGAGTTTCAAGCATGCTTCTACATGAAATCACTCATCAAATACTTGATTTGTTTAATGGCTTATTTAATTTTAGTTTAGCAAAAGTAAAATATTAAAATAATTCTTAGGCATTCTGAAAAAAGATGGAAATAATTTTTAAATACCCTTTATAACTTCAGTGACTCTATGTCATTCATCCAGTGACATGTCAGCTAGATAAGGAGGACACAGAGGAGAGGAAGTTTCCATCTCAGTCTTTAAAACTCTCCATTTCTAATCACAGGTACATGTAAAACTCTCGGTTATAGATGAATTTATTGTTTTGAAATTCATTCCCATTCCTTTATTGCTAAAGTTTGCTGAACTGTTGGAAATCAGGGACACTACAAACACCATGCTGAGGAGGAAAACAAATTGAAATGCAAAGCGTGACCCAAGATAACATGTTACTCTTTCACAAGGTACCGTGTGAACGTTTCTATCACCACCATACACAATTTCTTTTGATACCAGGATGAGCCTCCTGAGAAAGTATCTTGGGACTTTCTTGCAAAGCAGGGGAGGAAATTAGCAGTTGTTCAATGACTAAAAAAGACAGTTGTGTGAAAAGTTCCCATAACGACATAATGAGGCAATACTTGTGGCTTAAAGTTAGTTACATTGAATTTTGCTCTTGAGTCGTGTTTTAAAATAGGAGTCAATATATTAGGGGAAGAAAAGATGTAAATATGAATTGTATGGACTGAGTCCTCTTCTGAAAGCAAGTCTGCCAGTAGGAGAGTTTCCAATTTGCTGTCCTCATTTCTCCAGCAAACAAAAGTATTTTTTCTATCAAGGGGAGCTTAAATGATGTTTCTGGAAATCTACTTTGACTACACAAAGAATTTGATAAACTATCAGGTTACACATTGCCATTAAGCAAATCAATAGTGGGGCTATCATCTTATCCATTAACAAATTACTAGGAAATCTGAGTGTGTCTTCAAACACTGAAGGCAATGTTAGCCCTGAGCGGTTTAGAAGATGCCTCATTTTATTGGCTAAAACAGAAAATCATCTTTATGATATAATGTTTCTGTTCTTACTGTTTTTTATGTTTTGCTTTCTATCTTTATTATAGAAGTTATGGGTTTATAGAACAATCATGCATAAAATACAGGATTCCCATATACCACCCTCTTATTAACACCTTGCATTGGTGTGAAACATTTGTTATAATTGATGAAAGCACATTTTTATAGTTGCACTATTAACTACAGTCCATGGATTAATTTAGGGTTCACTGTTCGTGTAGCGCAGTTCCACGGATTGCTTTTAAAATTTTTATTCTGTAATCATATATACAACCTAACGTTTCTGCTTTTAATCACATTTAGATATATATTTCAGTGCTGTTAATTATGTTCACAATGTTGTGCTACAGTCACCACAATCCATTACTAAAACATTGCCATCGTTCCAAATAGGAAGTTTTAAGCCTTAACTTCCCATTCCCTAACCCTACCCCAATTCCCTGGTAATCTATATTCTGGACTGATTCCATGACACTGCTTGTTCTACTTATTTGATATCATGAGGTCCTACAATATTTGTCTTTTTTTGTCTGGCTTATTTCACTCAACATGTTGTCTTCAAGGTTCATCCATGCTGTCGCATGTTTCAGAAATGCATTCCATTGTATGTTTATATCACATTTTCTTTATCCATTCATCTGTTGATGGACACTTGGGTTTTTCCATCTTTTGGCAATTGTGAGTAATGCTGCGTCCTGTAAACATCGGTTTGCAAATATCTGTTCAAGTCCCTGCTTTCAATTCTTTTGGGTATATACCTAGTATTGGGATTGCCAGGTAATATGGTAATGCTGTACATACTTTCTGAGAATCTGCCAAATTGTCTTCTACAGCAGCTCCACCATTTTACATTGCCACCAGCAATGAATGAATGTTCCTGTTTCTTCACATCCTCTCTAACACTTGTAATTGACCATTTTTTATAGCAGCTATTCTGGTGGGTGTGAAATGGTATCTCATTGTGGTTTTGATTTGCATTTCCCTGATGGCTAATGATGTTGAGCATCTTTTCATGTGCTTTCTGACCATTTGTACATCTTCTTTGGAGAGATGTCTATTCAAGTCTTTTGCCCATTTTTTAATTGAGTTGTTTGACTTTTAATTGTTAAGTTGAGAGATTTCTTTATATATTTTGGATATTAAAACTTTATTAGATATGTGATTTCCACCAAATATTTTCTTCCATTAAGTGGGTTGACTTTTCACTTTCATGACAAAGTCCTTTCATGCACAAAAGTTTTTAATTTTGATAAGGTCTCATTTATCTATTTTGTTGTTGTTGTTGCTTGTGCTTTGAGCATAAATTCTAAGAAAGAATTGCTTAACACAAGGTCCTGAAGATGCTTCCCTATATTGCCTTCTAGGAGTTTTATAGTTCTGGTTGTTATATTTAGATCCTTGATCCATTTTGGGTTGATTTTTGTATAAGGTGCGAAATAGGGGTCCTCTTTCTTTTTTTTTGCAAATGGAGATCCAGTTTTCCCAGCACCATTTGTTGAAGAAACTATTCTTTCCCAATTGAGTTGTCTTTGCCCCCTTGTCAAAAATCAGTTGGCCATAAATGAGAGGGTTGATTTCCAAACTCTCAGTTTGATTCTGTTGGTATATATGTCTGTCCTTGTGACAGTACCATGTTGTTTGGTTTCTGTGACTTGTGTAATAAGGTGTTTTGTTTTGTTTTGTTTTTAGGAGGTAGCGGAGATTGACCCTAGGACCTTGTACATGGAAAGCAGGCTCTCAACCACTGTGCTACATCTGTTCCCCAATGAAAGTTGGCTTTTTCATTTGTTTGTTTTTTGTTTGTTTGTTTGTTTTTGTTTTTAGGAGGTAGTGGGGGAAAAACCCAGGACCCGTACTAAGTTTTACAATCAGGACGTGTGAGTCCTCCAACTTCATTTTTCTTTATGAGGATATTTTTGCTATTTGGGACCCCTTACTCTTCCACATAAAATTAAAAAATATATATTTTATTTATTTATTCCTCACCCCCAATCATTGTTTGTGCTGCTGTCTGCTCTCTGTTCACTGTGTGCTCTCTCTGTGTCTGCTCATCTTCTTTTAGGAGGCACCGGGAACCAAACCCAGAACCTCCCGTGTGAGAGGTAGGCACCCAATTGCTTGAGCCACATCTGTTCCCTGCTTGTTGTGTTATCTAGGTGCATCATCTAGGTGCGTCATCTAATTGCATTGTCTTGTTGTGTCAGCTCGCCATGCCAGCCTGTTGCATCACCTCGCTGTCTTGCTCGGCTTCTTTAGGAGATACTGGGAACCGAACCTGATACCTTCCATGTGGTAGGTGGGTATCCAAATGCTTGAGCCACATCCTCTTCCCTCCTTATAAATTTTATGATTGGCTTTTCCATTTCTGCAAAAAAGTTGTTGAAATTTTGATTGGGATTGTGTTGAATCTATGAATCACATTGGGTAGAGCTGATGTATTAACAGTATTTAGTCTTCTAATCCATGAACATGAATGTGCTTCCACTTATTTAGGTCTTCTGTGATTTCTTTTAGCAATGTTTTATAGTGTACTGTATACAAGTCCATGAGAACTTTGGTTAGATTTATTCCTAGATATCTAATTCTTTTAGTTGCAATTGTGAATGGAATTTTTTTTCTTGATTTCGTCTTCTGATTGTTCATTGCTTGTGTATAGAAACACCACTGTTTTGGAGGTATTGATCTTGTAGCCTGCTAAGGTGCTGAATTCATTTATTAACTTTAGGAAATTGTTGCAAATTTTTCAAGATTTTTTGTACATAGGAGCATTTCGACTGCAAATATAGGGAAAGTTTTGTATCTTTCTTTCCAATTTGGATGCTTTATATTTCCTTTTCTTGCCTAATTGCGCTGGAAGAACTTTCAGTACAATGTTGAATAATAGTGGTGACCATGGACATCCTTGTCTTGTTCCCGATCTTAGAGGGATGGATTCCAGTCATTCACTATTGAGAATGATGTTACTTTTGGGTTTTTCATATATGCCCTTTATCATGTTGAGAAAGTTTCATTCTATCCCTAGTGTTCTAAGGGTTGTTATCATAAAGAGGTGCTGGATTTTGTCAAATGCCTTTTCTGCATCAGTTGAGATGATCATTTGTTTTTTTCCCCTTCATTCTGTTAATATGGTGTATTACATTAAGTTTCTTATGTTGAACCACCCTTGCATATCAGGGATAAATCCCACTTGATCATGGTGTATACTTCTTTTAATGTGTTATTCAGTTCAGTTTGCTAGTATTTTTTTGGAGGATTTTTACATCTGTATTCATAAAAGATACTGGTTTGTAATTTTCTTTTCCTGTGGTATCTTTCTCTGGCTTTGGTATGAGGGTGATGTTGGCCTTGTGGAATGAGTTAGGGAGTATTCCCTTCTCTTGAATTTTTTGGAAGAGTTTGAGCAGAATTAGAGTTAAGTCTTCCTGAAATGTTTGGTAGACTTCCCCTGTGAAGCCATCTGGTCTTGGGCTTTTCTTTGTTGGGAGGATTTTTATTACTGATTCAATCTCTTTACTATTAATTGGTTAGTTAAGATCTTTCAACTAATCAATTAATAGTAAAGACTGAATATACTTTGTTATTTTTACTTTTTTTTTTAATTAATTAATTTATTTATTTATTTTTTTAATTTTATTTATTTATTCATTTATCCCCCCCTTGCTGCTTGTGCTCGCTGGGTCAGCTAACCACGCCGCGCGGGCGGGCTTGCCTTCACCAGGAGGCCCCGGGAACCGAACCCGGGGCCTCCCATATGGTAAACGGGAGCCCTACTGATTGAGCCACAGCCGCTTCCCATTATTTTTACTTTTGTATTCTCATTTTTCTTTGTCAGTCTAGCTAAAGTTTTGTTAATTTTACTGATCTTTTCAAAAAATCAATTTTTGTTTTTATTGATCTCTAATGTTTTCCTTTTCTTTTCTTTTATCTCACTCTAATCTTTTTTATTTCCTTCCTTCTGCTTCCTTTGGGTTTAGTTTGCTTTTCTTTTTCTAGTTCTTCCAATTATGAGGTTAGGTCTCTGACTTGTAGTCTTTCTTCTTTTTAATATAAATATTTAGAACTATAAATTTCCTTCTCAGCACTGCATTTGCTGTATCCCTTAAGTTTTGGTATGTTGTATTTTCATTTGCCTCAAGATATTTCCTAATTTCACTTGTGATTTCCTCTTTATTCCATTGGTTGTTTAATAGTATGTTGCTTAATTTCCACATATTTGTGAATTTTCCCTTTTTCCCTCTGTTATTGATTTCTAGCTTCATTCCGTTGTGGTTGGAGAAGATACATTATATAATCTCAATATTTTTAATTTACTAAGACTTGTCTTGTGACCTAACATATGATTTATCCTGGAGAATGATCCTTGTGCACTTGAGAAGAATGTGTATTCTATTTTTGCTGGGCAAAGTCTTCTATATATGTCTGTTAGGTCTAGTTGGTTTAGAGTATTTTTTCAAGTCTTGTATTTCCTTATTGTCTTCTGGCTGGATGCTCTATCCATTACTGAAAGTGGTGCATGAAAATCTCCTACAATTAATTTAGAGTCAAGAATTTCTCCCTTCATATTTCTTTCTGGATATATTTTTTTCATATATTTTCCTTGTGGTTACCAAGGGGGTAAGAGTTAACATCCTAAATATGTAACAATCATATTTGATTTGATAACAACTTGCCTTTAATAGCATAGACATATACTTTTTCTATACTCCTCTGTCCCCCAACCTTTTTTTTTGAACTTATTACCACTTACATCTTTGTATATTTTATGTCCAAAACCATAGATCTATCTTTAGTTTTATGCATTTGAATTTTAGGGCCTGTAGGAAGTAAGTTGTGGAGTTACATACCAAAAAATACAATATAATACCTCTGGGATTCATAATTACCCAAATGGTTACTGTATTAGTTAGCCAAAGGGGTGCTGATGCAAAATACCAGAAATTGGTTGGCTTTTATAAAGGATATTTATTTGGGATTGAAGCCTACAGTTACCAGGCCATAAAGCATAAGTTACTTCCCTCACCAAAGTCTATTGCCATGTGTTGGAGCAAGATGGCTGCTGATGTCTGTGAGGATTCAGGCTTCCTGAGTTCCTCTCTTCCCGGGGCTTGCTTCTTTCCAGGCTTAGCTCCTCTGCTATCTCCACAAGGTCAGCTGTAGATTATGAGGCTCTTAGGCTTTGCCTCTCTCCACAAGGCCAGCTGTAGACTATCAGGCGAACAGCTCATCTCTTTTCCTGGGGCCTTCTCTCCTTCCTCATGACCAAGATCCTCTTGTGCTTATTTCCCCGGGTTCTAGCATTAAAACTCAGCATCAGAACTCCAGCTCAAAACTCCAATTCAAAACTCCTCTGCTCTGACATGTAGTTTTATGTCTGAGTCCCTGCCCACCAAGGGGCAGGGACTCAAAGTCCTATTGATGTGGCCCAATCAAAGCCCTAATTATAATTTAATCATGCCCAGAGGAATAGACCAGTTTACAAACATAATCCATATCTATTTTTGGAATTCATAACTATATAAAACTTCCACAGTTACCTTCACTGGAGGTCTTTATTTCTTTATACTGCACTGGACCACTGTCTAGCGTCCTTTCCTTTTAGTCTGAAGAACTCCTTTTAGCATTGCTTATAGGGTAGGTCTAGTGGTAATGAACTCCCTCCGTTTTTGTTTATCTGGGAATGTCTTCATCTCTCCCTCATTTCTGAAACAGTCTTGGTGGATATAAAATTCTTGGTTGGCAGTTGTTTTCTTTCGGCACTTTATATGTATTTTAACCCACTGACTTCTTGCTCCCATGGTTTCTGATAAAAATCAGCATTTAAATTATTGGAATTACCTTCTACATAACACATTGCTTTTCTCTGCGGCTTTCAGAACTCTTTCCTTGTCCTTTGCATTTAATAGTGTGATCAGTATATGAGGGGTATATTTTCTTCATGTTTATCCCATTTGGTGTTTTCTGGGCTTCTTTTTTTTAAATGTATTTTTAATTTTTTTTTTTTTTAAAGGTATTTAGATTACATAAATGTTACATAAAATATAGGGGATCCCCATATGCCCTGCTTCCTACACCTCCCACATTTTCTTACATTAACAACACCTTTCATTAGTGTGGTAATGTGTAGTACATTCATTACAATTCATGAAAATATTTTAGAGTATTGCCACTAAGCATGGACTATAGTTTACATTGTAGTCTACACTCCCTCCTGCACAATTTTGTAGGTTACGGCAAGATATGTAATGGCCCGTATCTGTCATTGTAATGCCATTCAGGAAAATTCCCAATCCCTAAAATGCCCCCATATTTCACCTGTATTTTTCTGGGCTTCTTGGATGCACATATTCACATCTTTTGTTTTGTTTGGGACATTTTCTGTCATTATTTCTTTGAATATTCCTTCTGGCCCTTTCTCTCTTTCTTCTCCTTCTGGGACTCCCATAATGTGTAAATTGGTACACCTGATGGTGTCACAGAGGTGTCTTAAGCTATTTTTGCTTTTTATAATTCTTTTTTCTTTCTGCTCCTTAGCCTGACAATTGTCTTGTCTTTGAGTTCACTATTTCTTTCTTCTCTCAGCTCCAATCTGCTGTTGAAACCCTCCAGGGGACTTTTCATTTCAGTTATTGTGGTCTTCAACTTTAGTAGTTGTGTGATTGGTTCCTTTTAAAATTTTCTATCTCTTTACATAGACCATCATATTGCTCATTCATTGTTTTTCTATTATACTTTAGTTCCTTCTCTGTATTTTCTTTCATCTCCTTGAGCATTTTTAAGATCATTTTTAAAAAGTCTTTGTTTGGTATATCCACATTCTGGTCTTCTTCATTGGTGTTTTCTGAATTTTAGACTTTTTCTTTGTATGGGCCATCATTTCCTGTTTCTTTGTTTGTCTTGTAATCTTTTGTTGCACACTGTACATTTTAATATTTTAAAATTTTGACTCTAGGATTTATTCCCTGAAATGCCTTTTTCTTGATTTTGTAACCAGCTGGTGATAAGACAGATTTTCTTGAGCTTCAGCCCTTCCAGCAGGAAGATCTGCCCAAGGCAAATATAGTGTACAGGGTCTTCACTGTCTTTTCTGAGCCTGTGTCTTGTTCTGTGCTTGTGCTTAATAGTTGTTTTGGAGTTACCCCTATTTACAGGCATTTGAATGCCCCCTGTATTTTGCAGGAGACAGACTTCCCTCTCCTGGGTGTTAAAAGCATGCCAGCCTTTGCCCTAGACTTTCCACCTCTATAGTTTCTTATACTCCTTTCTTTGTCTTTAGCTGCACTTGCCTGGAGAGCAAATTCTGGAAGATGGAGTATGCCTGAGAGGAGTTCTCCTGGCTTGGATCCTTCCTATTGTCATGAATACCAGTAGCCAGTGGGCATTCTCTCCCATCTGGTGGTACCTGCATCTCTGAATCTACTTCCCTCCCCCCACCTACTTCTCCCATCCCTTAAGCAATTGACAGGTGTGAAGTCTAAATACTCAAGCTCCCATTCCCCAATCAGGACAAGGCCACTTTCAGTGTGCCACGGAATCCAGGTGGCCTTATTAAAATAACACATGCCAGGTCCCACCCCAGAGATTCTAATTCAGCAGGTCTGCAGGGGGACTGAGAATCTGCACTTCTAACAAATTCCCAGGTCATGTTGAACCTGCTGCTCTGGGGACCCCACATTGAGAACCACTGACCAACACTGTTTCCAGCATGTTTCTCCCTAAATAGGAATTTGTTTACATGGCACCCTGGCTTGGCTTCCTACCTTCTGCTTCCTTCCCTTCCCTTCCCACTCCCACTTTCTCACTCCTGTCCTGGGTACACTTCCTAATACTTCTATACAAATTCTCATCTCTGGGGCTGTTTCTGGGGAATCCAAACTAAGAAAAGGACACACCTCAAACGTTGTTCTGGGGATCATGTGAGTTAGCTCTCATTATTAAAATTCACTCCCCTCATCTTTGAAAATCCTCCACCTTCCACATCTTCCCACCAGCCAAGATGATTAGGTTATAGTTCATATAGATTATATTACAAAAACAATATATAACCTATACTTTTCTAAATGAAAATAATGGTATTAAATATAGATATATATTTTTTCAAACTACCCATACCCCTTCCTTCTGCAGGCATGGGCCCCAACCCAAGCCTCTTAGGAATCCCTAACGTCAAGTGTTCTAGGTCATAGGAGGTCTGCCTTGGTCAGTATCCAGGGGTGGTGAACCTGGACAGGGAATATTGTTCGGCTCAGAGGGGGTTTACCTGAAGGCAGGAAGGTAAGATGAGTAGTGGTTGTCTCCTCTCCAGCTGTGGGAAACTGGGATAGTAAGGGAAATGGCAGGCTTTGCCCTGTCTGGATGTTTGTAATTTGGAGGGTACATTACACTGTCCGTTCCTAAGCATGGGACCGCCTCTGAGCACTTAACATGAATTTACTGGTTAATAGCTGCATATTAAGGCAGTGTTCTCTAATACTTAAAAGCACAGGTTCTAGAGTCAGATTGCTTGGGTTATAATCCTGCCTTGACCTTCTATTTGTTTTGTGACCTTGGGTAAGTTTAAAACCACTCTCTTAGTTTCTCTTCTGTAAAATGGAGATAACACTGATCCTATCATCTGTAAAATGGTAACATAGTAGGTTTAAAACAAAAACAACCTCAGTGATCCATGGACAATCCCTGGCATGGAGTAAGAACCCAGTGATGTTGTCACTGTCGTCTGTTTTTCTTCTTTTCATCATTGTTATTGCTGGTGGAAGTGGTATTATTAGCTCTAAAATCATCTGGCAGTGAGATGGCTGCAAAGGTAAACCTTAAATCCCAGGAATGAAATGAATTTATAAATCCTGGGGAGGTGACTTGTAGTTTGAGTAGTCTGGCAAGATGAAGGGGCTGAAAGATTTGCTCTCTGTGGCCTGCTCTGGGGATCCAAATTGGAGGCCCTCGTTACTGAAGTAAAAATCTCATTTCAGACCACAGCCAGGTTGATGTTAGTGCTCAAACAACTTCGCACAGTTCTGCAGGGATGAACTTGCTAAAGGATGATAAAGGCACCACCAGTTAAATACTATAAACTAAAACTATTCAAACTTGTTTGCAGTTTGTAAACCAAATTGCTATAGCAGGCATGATTCTCTATCTATGAGCTCTAGAAGAATAATTGCATTTGTTACTTTTCTTAAGCCTTTCCTTAAGTTCTCAACCTGCCAGGGTAGGCCAAAATCCAACCTCAGCCATTACAGGGACACTTGTCTTCCCCATGCTTCTCACTTCCCCCAACTCTTACCAAAGGTGCAGTGCAAAGATCTCCTGGGACTTCCATAGTTTCAAAGAGAGCATGGGGGTACAGCGCAGGCCCCCGTTCTATCCGGCTGTATGGCCTCTGCTAGTGTTGGGATACCGGAATCAGGGCAGGATGGAATCTGGTGCCTGGCTTCGGGCTTGTTTCGAGTTGTTCCCTCTGAGGTCTCAGTGCCCTCAGAGGGCTTCCAGGTGTGGGCCATAGGTTCCCACTACTCAAGGGTCCCCCAACCCTTGTCCTCTGCTCGATCTTCCTAAGCAATCTTTTTCTGTCCCCTCCTTGATCCCTTACAGGCTCCAGTAAACCCACAGTAATTGCTTCAGTGACTCTGGGTTTCCACAAAAGATGGGTGTTGCTGCTGACTTCATACCTCCCCTGAGACAAGGTAGCCCAAATTCTGGCTCGCTGTTTGAAATGAAGATCATAAAAGTACAGGAAGAACCACAGAAGTGCATATCATCCCCAGATTATGCTGTCACATGATTTTTCATCTGATTGGGTGGCTCCATTCATTTGCTTGATTTATTGAGTGCTCCCTGCATGTTAGGCCATGCCTTGGGCATAGGGGTACCAGCGTGAAGCAGACACCCACCCCACTGGCATGTATCATCCAGCAGCACAACATGGGATATCCTGGGCCCTATTCAAATCCCGCAGGTGCTGGAGAACAGAGCCAGCAGCCACTGCCAACTTGGCCATATTATTATTAAATGTTGAGGAAATTCACAGTGACTCTTATTTCCTTGGGTGTCACTTGTGAAGGCAAAGCTTGTGAAGATGACCAGCCATTTGGAAAGTCACAACAGGTTGTCACAAAGGCTTTAGTGAGCTGGAAGTCCTTGGCTGAGATGTGTAGCTTTTGAAAGGTGACTGTGATGGATTTTTCCTGCTCTTGGCAGGTTTCTTGGAGAGCTAGAAGATTGAGGACAATTATTAACCAACATTATCTTTCTTACCTCCCAGAAGCTCCTGAATACTTCCTGGTGGTTAATTATGTTTGAATAATTTTTTGCCTTATTGTTATATCCAGCAGAATTTCATTTCTCCAACCAGAGTCTGAATTTCTTGAGGGTACAGACTGCATTGTATCCTTGGTTCACTCTTGTACAATTACTTAAGGAACCAGAACTATTTGCATTCATGTGCAAAGTAGAGGTTGGGTGATGGCAGGCAATTTTCATGCCCTTCTATTTACAGTATCTCACATTACATGTGTTGCATTTAGCTCACTTGATCAATAGTGGCTGCTTTGGCTGTTTACACCTAATTTGCCTTTCTGTGCCTGAATGATAATTTAACTTTATTTTTCAATTCCCATTCAAGGAACTATATAAAAAAATAACAACACAACTGGCATGAAGTGGATGACTTGGCTGGCTTCTTTAGTGGGAAAGCAGAAGAAAGAGGTAGGGACAAGACCAGCAACCATCCTCAACTAGTCATTTCCTATTTATTTGTATCCCAAATAGCACACAATTTATTGATATCACACAATTGGTGTGTGCTTGAGAATGAGTGAATGAAACAGACACAGTCCAGGACAGTGTTTCAGAGTGTGGGCTTTGGGATTCTATGGACCTGACTCTAAGTCCCTATTTTGCCCCTTCCTTGCTAGTCTCTTCACCTCTCTGATCCTCATTTTCCACATCTGTGGAATGAGGATCTATTGGTGTTTACTTCAGAGAGAGATTATGAGGATGAAGTAAAAAATGCATGGAAAATGCCTAGTACTCAATTATTATATTCATTAGGATATCTTTCTACCACTACTTAGGTATCCCTCAAGGTTCCCAAGCAAAAGTATGGAACATGAGAACAATCAACATGGACCTGGTGCTTTGGGGGACAGATGACCAAATAGTGGGTCATGAAAGTATACTTAACTCAGCCTTTGAGAACAAAAATTTAAAAGAAGACCTTGATTACTATATATAAAGTCAGCCTTTCAGCCCTTCCTTTCTCCTGCCTTGACATATTAGGGAAAAACCGGCAAGCTTTCCCTCTACCTCTCTTTCATGTGTTTTTCAGGTCAGGTGAATATTTTGTGACTTCTTCAAGAATGTACCCCCACCCCCCATTTTTTTTTTAGCTGATCCCAACTAACCTAGACAAGCTTTTTATGTCTCAATGGGGTTAAGAGGGAAGAAGGAATATGTAGTGTGGCCTGTATTTCCCTCCCCGGTAGGGCCTTGTGTCTGTGCCCGGCCATGTGTCTGTGCCCAACCCAACCATGGCTTTGCTTGCAAAAAAGGTTTTCAATATGACCATGTTTATACAATTGTGATGTGTCAATTTGGCCAGGTGATGGTGTCCAGTTGTTTGGTCAAGGAAGCACTGGCCTGATTGTTACTGTGAGGATGTTTTGTGGACTTAAATGATCAGTAAGTTGATTGCAACTATGACTGATTACATTTACAATCAACTGAGGAGATTCCTTTCAACAACGAGAGAAATCTCATCCAATCAGTTAAAGGCTTTAAAAAGAGAAATGATGATTTCAGCAGTCAGGAGAGAGAATTTCTATCTCTACTTCAGCCAGCCAGTTTCTGGCGAATTCACCGAGGACCTTCATCGGAGTTCCTGGCTTATAGCCTGCTGTATGGAATTTGGATTTGTACATCCCCACAGCCACGTGAGACAGTTTTAATAAAAATCTCATAATTTTTACAGATAGCTCCTGTCGGTACTGTTTCCCTAGAGGACCCTGACTAATACAACAATCTTCTAAAAATCTGGCCAATTTCTTCCATTTCAGTTTTTACTCTCATAGCATTAATTTCTCACTTGCTTTTAAGACTAATTTTCCAAATGGCTTTATCCACAACTGATTTAAACTAAATTGGAATGGCTTCTATTTCAAGGTGTGTGTTTAATATTTTCTTCAGAGGTAACACTGGTGTTTGGGTGAGCTTGTTGAACTTTAACACATTTTATCAATACAACCCCCACTTATTTGGGTTTCACATAGTGTGGTTAGCTCTTTGACTGATTTCCTAGCTCTTAAAAAATATAGATTTTTGATATCCAACAGAAAAAATAGAGTTCATTTTACATTAAAATAATTTAGCTTAATAGAATATGATATTTGCTGAGAAAAAAAGGAAACTTGTTTATCTTTTAATTTCTTATTGAGCTGTGCATGGAGTTCCCATTAAATTCTTGAAATTTACTTGGAGAAAAAGCAAGCCACTTACAGTCTACATTTATTTTCAGTTAAGTTACCAGAGTATTGCTGAATTTAGTGGGCTATCATAACTACTCTTACTTATTATTGCCTTTCATCAGTAGTTTCTGCATGGGCTGTCCTGGGAATGGGTCCCTTAGATTTTAGATGCAAATAGGATGAAGCTAATATCTGCTTGACTGGTGGCTATGTAGAGAGTTGAAAGATATGCTGGCTGGTGTGTGTTATAATCACAGAGGGAGCAGTGGTGAAAAGCGAGTGCAGGAGAGAAGATTATGTCCCAGGCTGAACAGAAGCAGCTCAATGAGGCTCTACTCAAGTGGATATAGTTTCTCCTAGGAAATAGCACTAAGATCAAGGAAGCAAGAGAAGATGCTCCACTTCTGAGGGAGCAAAGATATATGTTTTATGTTCCCAGCCCTCCTGGATTATTTATTTTAGGATGAAATGCTCTTTACGGAAGTCTTGGAGCTAAATACAAAACAAACTACAGTTCCTGTGCATCTCTGTTCCAGACAGCCTCTTGAATCCCCCTTGGCAGTAAGGGCTGATTTTCATAATCACTTGGCTCAAAGCAGGGGTGAGGTAAAACTGGCAACGACTAGAGGTATATTAAGATCTTGTGCTGTGTGCAGGATTATAGAGAGAAAAGTCTTATATTTAGGTTTTCTAGGTTGTGAGGCGTTAAATATAAACAAGAAAAGAGTTAGCTCTTCCAACTGAACTAGTCATACCACCCATGTGCGTGACAGGCTCTACTTAGCTTCCCTTTAAAAAAGAGGTTGAATTGGAGAAACAAATTAATTAACACACACATACACACCCTTTACATATTTGAATTTGTTTTCCTCGCTTAACAATGAAGGAAAAAATGGTTTTTTTTTTTTTGGCTAAAGGGAAAAAATGTGTTTGGAGTCAACAAATAAACCACCTCATCAACTGCTTTGCAAAAATGTTGTGGCATAATTTGCATATGTAATGAGCAATATCTATTGTTAGGGAAAAGTGTTACGATGTTGTGAATGGAGAGTAAACAGCCCCTGGCGAGTAGAAATTTTTGTTCATTTCACCGGAGACAGGACTTTCCAACTGCCTCCTCTCTGTTATTTCTCCTCCCCCTTTTTCTGTTAAGTTCTAAAACTTTCTAAGGTTCTAGCTCTACTTTCAGGATGACGTGATGTGGAGCAGGAGCCTCATACCTTCCTCACATCAAACAGTCGGTTTGTGTCTGAGGTTTTAGAGTTAGCCATTCCCCTTCGTGTCAACAGCCTTTGAGAAGCCCCTTCCTATGGGGGTACTAATTCACCACCTGCTGTCCTCATTAATAGAGGGTTCTGAATGCCTTGCTCAAGGGCTGTGTAAAGTCCCCTCCCGTGGGAGGAAACTCAGGCATAGGGAGAGGCTAGGGCTCCTGCCTTCCTGGGAACTGTGTCCTGCAGCTGACGGGGGCTGGGAGGATGCAGAGCAAGGAAGGCAGAGTGAGGAGACAGAGCCAGCCAACCTCTAGATGTATTATCTCATTTAATCTTTGCAACACCTGCTTGAGGTAGGTACTGGTCAGAGCCAGGATTAGGATGAGGTGAGTGAGCGCTAAAAAAAGCAGTAATCAGGATAAAGCATATTTTATACAACACTTTAAAACCCATGATAAAATATCAATATCAGCAGTCACATATCTCTGCCTTGCTCTCCTCACCTTAATGCTGACCCTGGTTCCGATAATATTTTTTTTACAAAAATAGGCAGCTGCAGATTACCGATTTGATTTATATACATTGCATTAAAATAATATTTATCTTGATTATTGAGTTTTCTGGCATCCTCTTAAATTTTGTGTCTCACTCCCCTCACTCTAATCCTTGCCCTGGTACCAGTATTATGCCCATTTTTCAGATGCAGACACTGGAGCTCAGAGACATGAAAGAGATTGCTTAAAGCCACACAGCCCACCCAGATGACTCCAGAGTGAGCACCGCAGATCACCAATGCAAACCTCCCTCTCAGCGGCTGCCCTTTAGGTGGTTATTTCAAGAAATGGTGCACATCTCCCCCCTTCTGCCCATCCTCCTAAGCTTTCCCCTACTTTGGGTAAACTTGTTGTTAATAGGTATATAGCTTTGTTGGAAAAAGCACGGTGTTAAATGATCAAGAAGTTCTAGCCTTTGGCTGCTTAACACGCTGTACATAGATGCAGCAAACTGAAAACTTGCCAATTATACAAAGGTCTATTGACATGTTGCAGCTGCATGTGTTTATTTTCCAACTGTAGAATGAACCTGGGAGTATGTGTGTGCTATAAAAAAAAACTTGGACATTTTGTAATTTTTCAATATCTAATAATTGCACATGAATATACCTGATTTTCCATTAACTAAATGGGGTTGCCAAAAAGAACTAATGAATATTGCATGGTTGAGTTCTGTCACCTTTTAAGGGAGGGACTGGACATGAAATCATTTCTTTTAATACAGTGACAAAGACAAGTGACTTTGGAATTTAATGAAAGTCACCAGATTGGAATGCTTGCTTCTGCAGCCTCGCCTCCTCTCCACGTGGACGTGCAGAAGCCTCTCCATATGGATTTGTTGACTGCCTGACAACCCGATGGCCTGGTAGTCGCAAAGCATCTACAAAGCAGGTAAATTGTACAGGTTGGCACAGAGCTCCTATAACACACCCAGCGCTTTTGTGTTGAATCCTCGCAGATGTAAGAGTGTGGGCCAGGTTTTTTTTTCCTGCTGAAAATGTCAAAGATGTTGCCATGAAATTCCAACGAATTTGGAGAGAACTCTTATGGAATTTCTGGTTTGGCTGTTTTCATGGTAAGACTTACTGATGGACACTGACCCATTTCTTCATTATTGACCATACCATGCCTTTGTTTCCCTGATGATGGGTGTGAAGATTTTTTTGGTGTTAATATTCAGTCAGTGATATTTTTATATTGCCCATTTAGATAAGCATTTATTTGCCCTTGTACTCAAAAAGTAAATACAGCTTCTGTTATTATCTCTGAAAGTGACTTTGCAGGCTCGTTAGACAACTGCTTTTGCCCTGTCTATACTGGGCATCTCAAGATGGAATTAGATAACCGGAGGTTGTGTTTAGTACTCAGCTTCTTGGAAGTGGGACAGCCTATGGTCATTATTTCTAAAATTAATTTGAAATGTTGGCCATTAAAGGGACTGGTAATAAATGAATCTTAATGCATTTTTAGGCACATAAAATTAGAATGGTGTAACCTGATTGACAGCAGTCTGGTGTTATTAGCAATTCTTATCTGGTTGAAAAAAAGGGGGGGGGAACCTGTTTCTTCGAAGTCACAATCTTCATTTTTTGTACTTTGTAAATTATTAACAATCCTATTAGAAAAATAATGAGGAGCTGCAGATTAAATGGCAAAGGCATCGTTAGTTAAAAATGCCTTTTGATAATTTCGACCTTGGGAATGTGATGGGTACAGATTAGAACTAGACTGGTTTGTTCCTCATCTTAGTTCTTTTTATTGCAACATGAGGTAGGCCTGCCTCTAAATTCAATAGAAGAGCTGTGAGCCCATTCCAAAACCTAGAATTAAGGACCTGGTAAATGTGTGGGATGTGTCAGAACCAAACTTAATTAAATTCAAGAAGTATCTGCTGAATGACTACTGTGGGCAGACTGTTAGGCGATGACCTTGAGAACAAAGGGAATTTAAGACCTGGTCATTGCCAATGAGAAGTTTGTTTGTCTGGGAAACAAACGAAAGTTTGTAGTAGATGTGCAATTCTCTAATAGCAGCAATATACTTGGGTAAAATGAAGTGCTAAACTGTATATTGGAGATAATTTGAAAATAACAGTATTTTTTTTTTAAGGTGCTAATTGTGATGATCACTAATTAATGAAGCTTAAATGGAAAGAATAATTTTAACCAATCATGAAATATGATATGAGTAGTTGCAATGTATAGGATATGTGCTATATTGGAGAAGCAGGTGGCATCTAAAAAAGTTCCTGCCCCCTGATAGTTTACAGTCTACTTTCTGGCAAATCCTTTTCTATTCCCTTTTCAGCTCTCTTTGCCCTCTGGCTATTAAATGTTGGTGTTCCTCAAGACTCAGTCCTGAATCACCTCCTTCTTCCAGTCTTTGCTCTCTTTGGACAATCTCATACATGTCCCTGACTTCAATTATCCCCTATAAACAGATGTTTCCCAAATTTATATTTTCAGTCCAGATTGCCTCTCTAGCTCCAGATCCAACCACCTAATTGACATTGCTTCTTGGACATTTCAAAGGATTTAAAAAATCACTTAAACAAAACTGGGTTTATGATTAAATTTCTTTCCAAATATAGTCTCCTCCCAATGTTTTTTAGCTCTGGAAATGGCCCCAATATCCATCTCACTTATTCAAGGCAGATGCAAGCCAGAAAATCAGAGGTCCTCCCTGATGCCACCAACATACTCACATACGCTATCCAATCCATCATCAAAGCCTGCCAATCTTACCTCCTAAAGAGCTTGCAGATCCCACCATTTTCCTCCACTGTACCACAGTTTATGTCCTGTTCCATTGTTACTTACTCTCATGAAATCGCGTTTCTTCCTTTCATAACACCTCATTGGTAGTGCATCAGGCGCAGCTAGTTGCCTACCCTTGATTCATTCCTATCTTCTTTGGCAATTCAAGTTGAAGTTTTTCTGTTACTTGAAGCTGGAATTGTCTTAATGGATATAATAATTTCATTCTTAATTGTGTTATTATTTTTTATATAGTTCCCCCAAGCTAGAGTATATCCATGTCTGATTTGCTCACCATTCGATCTTCTGCTCTGAAGACCATGTCTGCATATAAAAGGAACTCAGAATATTGGATGGACGGATGAACAAATGATCTAGTCATGCAAATGGCAGGTGAACATATAACAAGGCAAGTAACAACACAAGATGATATTTGATCAATGCCCAGGACAGGGGTGGATGTAAGTTTAGGAGGAGCTTGGAAGAGGAGTAACCAGAGTGGTTGGGTGGCTGCAGTGAACTTCATAGAGGAGATAAGCTCTGAGGAGAGCTCTAAGCATTGGTTTAGACAGACAGTAGCAAAATGGGGTGTGGGAGGTACACAAGGGTAAGAGAATAGAGTTGGGTTGAGCACATTTTGGACAGAGCTTCAGCTCTAAATTTGAGCAAAGTTGTGGATTGACAGATGTCCTTGAAAGCTACCCAAAAAGATTGTGGACTTATCCTGAGAGAAATGGAGAATCTTTACAGATATTTGAGCAGAAGTACAACTTGATGTTGCTTGTATTTAACTCCTGGGTGAAAGTAGCCCTCACTTTACAATCTCCAATTATTAGAGAAAGAGAAAGGCCCTGGGTCCATGATTGTACAATTATACATACAACGGGCATGTAATTGAAGAAAAACACCTTTCATTTTAAGCTTTAAAAAGCATGTCTCCATAGTTGAAATAGAAAGAATAATTGCATACACCATGTCTTACCTGAAGGCAGACTTCATAGTCATTCATTTTCAAGTATCTGATGTCAGTAATTTAAGTAAGACTTCCAGAACATTATTCCTCTGCGCTATAATGTCGGCCACTCAATAATTTCAAATTGATTCACTGCTATACCTAATGGAAAAAATCATTTTAAGTACTCTACCCATATTCCCTAAGGGAAAATGCTTGGGGAGCCCACTGTTCAATAGTTCTCTTGATGTCATGACTTGATTTTACATGCCTCTTGAATATGTTTTTAAGGGATTTGGAATAGAGATTAAAATATCTTCCAGTGCTAGTTGAGAACCTCCAATACTTTAAAAAGTTAAATTGCTTGGTTCCTCAAAAATGAGAATTTCACAATTTTTTTTTTTTTTTTTTTTTGGAATGGTTCATTTGAAGTAGTTAAAAATTCTCATTAATTGTTATTGTCGGTCTTGGGACTTTTTAATATTTATAATTTGGCACATATTCTTTTAGAAGCATTTTAGATGGATATATATTTTAATGCAGGAGTTCTTAACCTTTTTTGTTCCACAGACTCTTTTGCCAGTCAGGTAAAACCTACAGACCCCTTACTAAGTCCACACTATACTGTGTATTATTTAATAAATATATCACACCCACACCAACATGTCCCCACAAGAAAAATGGTTTTTTGAACTTAAATTCAAGCTCACAGACCCCTTGTTAAGAGCTCCTGTTTTAATGGAATTTGATTGTATTCATAGGCATATTTCTTAATAAAAAAGATAGTTTGATATATCAGAAATGAGACCCTGCTTTTTTAACTCCTATTTCCCAGTCCTTTATTAGTTTGACTTCTTTAGTTGTAACAGAATCAGAATTTAGTTTACAAGCCAAAAAAGGGGATAGTGTCCCAGTGTCCTGGGGAAAAGCTGAGTCCTTAGGTGGGGTAAGAATGAGGGCTGTTCAGGGGGTATAGTTAGCAGACACTAGTGCAATCTCCTGAGGACTCTACCTTTTTTAGTGCATTTGTCATTCGGCTCATCATTCAAATTCCAGGGAAAGAAAAAGGATGATTATGATGAGCCAAGTTTGGGTCTCCTCGTGTCTTCCCACCAAGGCTGCAGGCCATGGGGAAGGGTCTTCCCCAAAGGAAAATTATGGTGCTCTTTCCAAAGGATGCAGCCCAGACAAAACCACCAAAGGTCACTTATATCTCCATACCCAAACTCTTAGTTGCCATTTATCCCCAAACTTGTTTCCCTAATTTCACTCTCCATACTGACTGCCAGAATAATCCTCCTAAAACCCCAAAATGGCTGTCCTTCCTGGTTTAACACTCTTCAGAGTCTCCTTAAGGACCTGCTGCTTTTTTGACCTCACCTCCTACCTCTCTCAGCTCGGACCTGATGCTCCAGCCTCACAGGCCCTTATAGCACCACCTACTTCAGGGTTACTTCATGTGTCCCACCGTACCTCTGCCTTTCTCTCCCTGCTGCAAGAGAGTAGGGCTCTCATCCTCTGGGCTCTTACCTGTTTGGATCTCCATCACTGGGTTTACCACATGGGTTCAGCTCAAGGGCTTAATTCTTGCAGAAGAATTGTATCTCACCCATTTTTGAATCTCTAGGCACAGCACAATGCCTGTCTCATAGAAGATGCTCAATAAATTTTTGCTCATGAGTAAATGAATGAATGCAATGCATTTTTCCTTGATGTTCCTTTATAGATAACTATAGCAAAACCTGATGTTTGTAATAACTCTCAATTTTTAAAAAACTCAACTAATTTCTGACAATGTTGTATTATTATTCATCCAAATTCCTTAAACTGAAGGACAATTTTAATGTAGGAACCCTGTTTCCATTGTGAAAAGATACTGTTTATTTTCATTTACTCAGGCATATTTCTTATGTTTCCTTGCTATTTCAGAAGTATAGAGATGAAGATGTATATTTTCATAGTGAGGGACATATTACTGGGTACTTTTCTAAGGCAGAAATTGGAAAATCATGGGGTGATATGTAATAACTGAGATTACTGCATATATTATTTTATTCTCTCTCAGTACCAGTAATTTCATATTGCTCCTCTTCTAGAATATTTGCCTCTCCTGCTTTTTTTTTTTTTTTTTTTTTTTGCTACTAGCAGCACATTATAAGCTCTTGTGAATTTGTTATCGACTATCACCTCCAAATCCTCTTAAGTCTTTTTGTTCTTTGAAAGAATTCTCAGTTTATACCTTTGCCTCATAGTCTTTTTCCCAAAGTGTATTGTTTTATGTTCTTGTAAATT
The DNA here is from genome assembly GCA_026826555.1 of Tolypeutes matacus. Lineage (NCBI taxonomy): Eukaryota > Metazoa > Chordata > Mammalia > Cingulata > Chlamyphoridae > Tolypeutes > Tolypeutes matacus. The sequence continues at coordinate 16,298,502 of JAKSZT010053825.1, forward strand.
GAACTCATCACACTTAAACTTGTGTGCCTCTCCAAGGTCTCTAGATTATTCTGCACTGTTGATCTATTTTTCACTGTTTATGATTTTCTGCAAATAGGAATAATGTACAATTTACTTTGTGCTTCAGATCATTAATAAAGATATTAAATAGCATGTGCTTCAGTTTTTGCCTTCTGGCATGCTGCCTTTCCCAATTTGACTCTGGACTGTTAATAGTCATTCTTTATTCCGTCAGTTGGTTTTTTTTGTTCTTGCTAAAATTTTGTTTTAATACTTTTTAAAAGAAAGTAGCCTGTAACTTTTCTTAATGTGAGCACCAAGGAACAGATAACCAAAATAAATGATGTGAAATGATTTCTGTTTCCCCCCCTGGAATATATGTGTTTTGAGAGGGAATGTTAGTTGATTCTTTATTATAAAATTTATTGAGTATATGCTATATTAATAACAATAGCTAATATGTATATAATACTATGTTTCAGGACTATTCTAGATATTACACCTATTTTAGTTCATTTAATAAAACAACCCTATGAGGTAGGTGTACTTCCTTCCTCCATTTTTTAGTTGAGGAAACAGGCATAAAGGGACCTCATACATGACCTAGGTCACACAGCTAGTAAGTGGCAGAGTGGGACGCAAATCCAGGCTGTTTGCCTTTGGAATCTGGGCTCTTCACCACCATTTGATATCAGATCCTCACAAGGTGTCCCCTAAGTAGGAGATGCTGAAATTAATCAGATATGGGTCTTATACCTCAAGACGCTTACAATTGTAATAGGGATTTTCAAGTGAACAGCCTGAATCTCCCTCTTCCTCCCCCATCCTCCTCTCCTCAGTCAATAAGCAGTTTTTACCTCATCATTTCTTCTCTCCATCCCCATTACTACAACCTTGTAGTAATTGTTACATGGAGGGATTTCTACAAGAATCACCCCAGTTGTTCTCCCTGATTTCCTTCTTGGGCCCCTAACACTCATTCTCTACACGCAGCCAGAGTTACTTTATAAAAACACAAGTGTGGTCTCATATCTTCCCTACCAAAGTCTTCAGGGGGCTCCCCAGGATAAATTCCAAACTCTTAGCAGGCATTCAAGGGTCCTTACTCTCACTGCTTCCTACTTCCTCTCTTGAATTCCATACTCCACAGAATTCATCCTGTGCTTACCTGTGCCTAGCTCATTGAATAAGCTACTTATTCACTACCCAGCACTTGTGGTTCCCTCAATCTCTTTCTAGAATATTCTCATCAGTAAGTCCTGGATCATGTCCACAGCTGGAACTGGGGGGTGGGGTCTACCCCACCCAAAATCTAGGTGCTGTAAATGAGGAAAGGGTAATTTTTCAAGGGTACTGTTGCCAGAATAAGGGAACTTGGATGCTGGTCCGGAAAAAACAGCAGAGGCCCAAGCTTCACATTAATCATCATGGGAATATAATAGGCAGTCAATAAATGATTTATTTTATTAAAATTAAACATTCAGAAGGTGTGTGCAGCATTGTAACTGATATAATTTAGACTTCTTTATTCTAAAGTCTCCAATTATCAAAACTAATTTATAATTTTGAATAAGCTCTTATTTTGAATAATTTTGCATAACCTTTTATAACCAGTAACTTGAATTTCACTTAATATATAGAGAAAATTGTCTAGGAATAAGTTATGTGATTGAAAATTATTAAAATGTGTGTAAGGAAGAAATTTGAGTTTTCTTTGCAACAGAACATCTTTGAAGAAGTGCATTATTCATAGGGAATATTACAACTCTGGAAAAATTCTTAGAATCACTTCTTAGCTGAGATACAGGTTCCCCTGCTTATCTACTTGAGAATTTATCATTATGATGAGACAAGTGTCATGAGTGAACTGGACCCAGAACTGTAAAATTCAGTCAGTCTATTTTGCCCAAGTCCATTCTAAAGCCATGTGGAGGTTATCTAGATGGATGCCGTCAAGATGCTCTGTCATTTTTCATCTGAAAATGCTCACCTATCTTGGGAAGTTCTCAGCTCCATTGGCAAATCAAGTGAGAACTGAAGCTCATCGAATCTATCTTATCATCCTACTTTTATGCAGGATAAATTTAGGTTTGGGGCTTTAAGTGACCTGAACAATCAGTTATGTGGACAAACCATGGGCCATTAACTTTTATCATAAACCCTGCAGTCTCTACATGTGCTCTATGTTATTACCGTTAGAAATGGCTATGATTCAGGATCAATACAAAAACAAAAACAAAAAGAAATAAACTACCCAAAGCTTCATTTTGACTTTGAATAATATAGAGAATGGAAAATCGTTTAGGGATAAGAAAAGACATGAGCATAATCTTTGTGCTCAAGTGAGGTATTTCTATGAAGTCGATATTCTCAGACCCTGGAACTTGTACTGAAGAAAGGTTTTCTCTGTGCTGATTTCCTGCTAAAGTAGCATTTGTTCAGCTTTCATGAATAATTGACTGTATTGGCTGGTAAATGAGACCAAGCATTGTTCTTGAAATTATTGGCATCTCAGCCCAATCTTAACATTCTTAACTCTAGTTTTGAGTATCAATAGAATATTGAGAAACCAGAAGTATCAGATCAGGTTGGAAAGATATTGAAAGGTTTTTGTAGAATAAAGATTAGTTATGGATCCTAGATTTTGTAGACATTAAAAGGCTGAAGTGTCATCTATTTTTTTATGATTTGTGGAAAGGGGTGCTCTAATTATTGCTATGTAAAAAGTTATCCCAAAACTGAGTAGCTTAAAATAACTATTTTATTCTCCTCATTATTTAGTGGAATTAGGGGAGGGCTTAGCTGGGAAGTTCTCTTTTAGGCTCTCTCATGTGGTCACAGGCTGGTGTCTGCTGGAGCTGCAGTCATTTGGAGGCTTGACTGAGCTAGACATCCTACATGGCTCCCTCCCATGGCTGGCAGTTGATGCTGGCTCTCAGCTGGATGTCTACACATGAGTGCCTACATGTGTGAGTGCCTACACATGGTGTCTCTTGCATGGTGGTTTTAGTGTCGTCAGACTACTCATGCGACACTACCCTTTCCTCAGAATGAGCACCGCAAGAGAACAAAGGAGAAGCAGGATGGCCTTTTCTGACCCAGCTTTAGAATTATGCAACATCATTTCTGCTGCATTCTCTCGTTAACAAGTGAACCACATAAGACCAGCCCAGATTCAAAGGGAGTGGTCATAAATCCTGCGTCTTAAAGGAGGAGTGTCAATGAAGTTGTAGAAATGTTTTAAAGCTAACACAAAGGGTCTGCAGTGGGCACTTGGAAATATCTTCTTTACCTAAGATAAATTCTAGAAGAAGCACGCATCCAGATACTTCAACATTCTTCATAATGGTTGGAGTTATAGAGACATGATTTAGCCTCAGTGTTCCTCATTATTTCTCTTCTGAAGTAAAGCCAAGAATTTTATCCCAACTGCTTTAGGAGGAGAAGAATAAGAATTAAGAAGGATTTGGATCTGACTCAAGAAATTGGGATGTTAAATCCACACGCAATGAAAAACCAATCTTACCCAGTGCTCTGTAAATTCTGTACTGAGTTTGACAAGATTTTATTTTTAACCCAGCAAATGAAAAACCCATTTGAACTACCTCATTCCTGAATAATCACATATTAAAGATAAATATGAGGCTATGAATGATATGTTGCTTGCATTGTAAAATCAAGAGAATACAAATGTACACCTTTTTAAAAAAATAAGTAATCTCCTTCTATAGACCTTTAATACTAGCAAATCTGTAAAGGTCTGTAGGTTACTCTACAGAAAAATGTAATATTTTAAAAGTCAGCATTAAAATTCACATTATTCAGGGTTTTTGTTTTCATGGTTTATCTTAAAGAGTGCCTGTGGGAGCTGTTTTTTCCCACATACAATAGTATCACCGCTGGTTTTAGCTCAGTTGGCCCTATGGAGTTAGCCATTATACACAAGAGTTTGCTAGTTCGTTAATGAACTGATAAGGGCTCAAATACCTGCACTCAATTTTATTTCTTTCTTTTGAGAGACAGTCTTTCAGATATAATACAGTAATAATATTCTATATATGAAGGCAAGGCACCTGCTTATTCACAATTAAAGTGTGGACTATTAACTATGCTCTATGAAGACTGAGTCTCAGAGTAGACACATATAAGCTGTGTTTTAATAATATTCTAATGATTGTTGGGTTTTACATTTCAAGTGTGTAAATTAAAATATGTTGTTGCATTTGTACCTGTTGAAAGAAAATAATTCTCCTTAATTTAACACAAGTGGAAATTAAGATAACCATGAATGTTATTTGATATTGATTTTTTGTGCTTTTTTTATTAGACAAATTGTAGGTTTACAGAAAAATCATGTATAAAAGACAGACTTCCTATATACCACCTAGTATTAACACCTTGCATTAGTGTGGTACATTTGTTATAATTCATGATAGAACATTTTCATAATTATACTATTAACTATGGTCTATCATTTACAATAGGGCTCATTGTGTTGTACAGTCCTATGTTTTTTTTATATAGAAAATTTTATTCTACTACCATATATACAACCTAAATTTCCCCTTTCAATCACATTCAAATATATAATTCAGTGCTGTTAATTACATTCACAATTTTGTGTTACTATCACCACCATCCATTATCAAAACGCTACAATCAGCTCAAATAGAACCTCTTACAATTTAAGCATTAACTCCACATTTCCTACCCCAAACCTGGCCCTGGTAACCTATATTCTATATTCTGATTCTATGAGTTTGTTTATTCTAATTATTCCATATCAGTGAGATCATACAATATTTATTCTTTTGTGTCTAGCTTATTTTACTCAACATGATGTCGTCACGGTTCATCCATATTGTCACATATATCAGAACATCATTACTTTTTATAGCTGAATAATATCCCATTGCATGTATATATTGCATTTTATTTATCCACTTACTGGTTGATGGACACTTGGTTTGCTTCCATATTTTGGCAATTGTAAATAAAGTTGCTATGAACATTGGTGTACAAATATCTTTTTGAGTCCCTGCTTTCAATTCTTTTGGGTATATATGTAGAAGTGGGACTGCTGGGTCATATGGTAGTTCTATACTTAACTTTCTGAGGAAATGTCCAACTGTCTTCCACAGAGGCTGCACCTCTTTACATCCCCACCAACAGTGAATTAGTGTTCCTATTTCTCCACATTCTTTCCAATACTTGTAATTTACTTTTCTTCTCTCTCTCTTTTTTTAGGCACAGTGTTCTACATTTATTCATTAAGTCCAGTTTGCGTGTTTTGTTGTTTCTACATTTGTATTGTGGTTTTATTTCTTTTTAAAACAGTAACCATTCTAGTGGGTGTGAAATGGTACCTGGTAGTTTTGATTTGCATTTCTCTAATAGCTAATGATGTTGAGTATCTTTTCATATGCTTTTTTTCCATTTGCATATCTTCTTTCAAGAAATATCTATTCAAGTCTTTTGCCCATTTTTAAAATAGGTTGTTTGTCTTTTTTTTTTTTGGTGAGTTGTAGGAATTCCTTATGTATTCTGGATATTAAACCCTTATTGGATATGTGGTTTCCAAATATTTTTTCCCACTGAGTAATTTGTCTTTTTACTTTCATTATAAAGTCCTTTGAGTCCCAACTTTTTCATTTTGAGGAGATCTCATTTATCTATTTTTTTATTGTTGTTGCTTGTGCTTTGGGTATAAGGTCTAAGAAAACACAATGTCCTAAAGTTACTTCCCATGTTTTCTTCCCCCGCCCCCTGGGGGTGGCTCCTCGTCTGTCTGCTCATTGTTTCTGCTTGTTGTCTGCTCACTGTGTCTGCTCGCTGTCTGCTTATTGTGTCCATTTGTTGTCTGCTTATCTTCTTTAGGAAGCACTGGGAACCGAATCTGGGACCTTCCACCTGGGAGGCAGGTGTCCAACCACTTGAGCCACATCTACTCCCCCCATGTTATCTTGAAGGAGTTTTATAGTTCTGGTTGTTATATTTAGGTCTTTGATCCATTTTGATTGATTTTTGTATATGTTGTGAGATAGGGGTCTGAATTCATTCTTTTGCATATGGACATTCAGTTCTTCCAGCATCATTTGTTGAAGACACTATTCTTTCCCAATTGAGAGGATGTGGCACCCTTGTCAAAAACCAGTTGGCGATAGATCTGAGAGTCTATTTCTGAACTCTCAATTTGATTCCATTGGTCGATATATCTATCCTTGAGCTAGTACCATGCTTTTTGACCACTGCAGTTTTGTGATAATTTTTTTTAATTGTACAAGATGTTCTTTCTAGAGATTATTAAGGAGAACTATTCTCCTTTAGACACATGCTCTTTTATTATTTATAAATTTGACCACTTAACAATTTAAATTTATTTTGTCTAGAGACACATGAAAAAAGTGGAAAGGTAAACTACAATCTGAAAGAAGATATTTACTATGTATGTGTAAAACCCCAACATTTATTTATTTCTAGAATATGTTAATGATCACTCCAATATTAAAATAATCCATAATAAAATGATAAATAACTCAAAAGAAAAATTTGCAATGATGCTATTTCACGGCAGAGGGTTCTGAATACTCAGTGAACACATGAAAATATCTTTAATATGTGAGAAGTTTTATTTACTTATTTAATTTTTAATTTTTTTCATCCATGTTGTCATATGCTTTATTTATTTATTTATTTTTATATTTTAAAAGATGCTTAGATCACACAAATATTACCCCAAAATTACATGTTTCCCACCTCCCACACGTCCCACAACATCCCACATAAACATCCCTCACCAGTGTGGCACTAATTTTTAATTTTAAAAAAAGATATTTAGATTACATCAATGTTACATAAAAAATAGGGGATTCCCATATACTCTGCTCCCCACACTGCTCACATTTACCCCCATTAACAACATCCTTCATTAGTGTGGTACATTCATTGCAATTGATGGACACATTTTGGAGTATTGCCATGAAGCATGGATTATAGTTCACACTGTAGTTTAGACTCTCTCCCACACAATTCTGTAGGTTATGGCAAGATGTATAATGGCCTGTATCTGCTATTGCAATGTCATTCAAGACAATTCCCAAGTCCTGAAAATGCCCCTGTATTACACCTGTTTTCCCTCTCCCTGACCTCAGAACCTCCGGTGGCCACTGCCTCCACATCAATGATATAAGTTCTTCCATTGCTAGAATCACAATAAGTCTATAGTAGAATACCAATAAGTCCACTCTAGTCCATAGTTAAGTTTTAAAGTTGGGAAGTGTGAGTCCTCCAACTTCCTTCTTTTCAAGATGTTTTTGGCTATTTCAGGCTCCTTACCCTGATTGGCTTTTTCATTTCTGCAAAGAAGGCTGTTGGAATTTTGATTGGGATTGCATGGAACCTTTAATATTTTGTTTGTTTTCTGTTTCTGAAGGCAAAATACAGTTGACAGGTTCTCTCTGAGGTCCTTCTATTAATGTACTTTCTACTGTCATGTTGATTAAAGAATAAAACAAAACAAATAATCTTCTCCTAATTGTCTCTGTGCTCCTATTTCTAAAATAACATAACATTTAAAAAAACTTGGTGATTTTTTAATTGCTAGGGTAATACTTTAAGCAAAAATATTGCAAGAATAAAAAATAACCTGTTATCTTACTGTTCTAAGATTGTATGTTCATATCTTTTCAATTAATTTCTCTAAAAGTAAATACATACAGATGCACATACACATAAGTTATATTTGAATAAGTAATGCATTCTCAAGGTTCAAAATTCCAAAGGTAAAAAGCTTATGAAGTGGGAGCAGATGTGGCTCAAGCGGTTCAGCGCCTGCTTCCCACATGGGAGGTCCTTGGTTCGGTTCCTGGTGCCTCCTAAAGAAAACAGAAACAAACAACAAGCAAAACAAATGGAAAGGAAAAAAAACACCAACTCAGGGGAGCTGATGTCGTTCAGTGGTTGAGTGCCGGCTTCCCACATATGAGGTCCTGGGTTCAATCCCCTGTCCATGGTACCTCAGGAAAAAAAAAGGTTATGAAGTGAAAAGTCTTCTCCCTTTCAGAACATCAGCTGTCCAGTTCTTTGCCATAGGGGTCCCTAATGCTCTCTGTTTTTGCAGAGATATTTTAGGCACATTCAAACAATTATATACATATACTTTTTCCTCCCCCCCCCCCCACATTATGGTAGCTTGATATTAAACTGTTCTATGCTTTCTTTTATCATTTAATAATCTATCTTGGAGATATTTATTGATTCAAAAAACATTCTCTTTTTTATGGTATATAGCATTCTGATGTATCAATGTATGCTTCCTTTAATTAACCAGTTCTATGCCAAGGATTGTCATTTAGGATGATTCTAATCTTTCTTTTTACAAGTCTGCAATAAATAACCCTGTATATATGTTATTTTGCACATAACCAAGTGTATCTTGGGATAAATTTCTAAAATTTGAATCGCTGAGTCAATGAGTATGTGCCTTTATAATTTTGATAGATATTGCTAAATTACCCTTCATATCAGTTGCACTGATCTACAACTCCCACCAGTCCTGGATGAGAATATCTTCCTCCAAACTCTTACCATACAATGTATTATTGAACTTGGGTCTTTGATAATTTAATAAAAGACAGTGGTACTTGGTGTACTTTTTATTTGTCTATTTCTGAAGTTCGTGAGGTTGAGTATCTTTTCACATTACTGAGACTATGTTTACCAAAATGAAGAGGGGACTCAAACTGCAATACAGTTTTGTGACTCACTTTTTTTTCACTTAAGCAATATATAAAGAACATCTTTCCATGTTATGCAATATTTTTCTACAACATGAAAGTTATATGGCTTCCTGGTATCCCATTGCATATCTGTACCAAATTTATTGAATTAATCCTCTATTTTGCACATTTATATTGTTTCCAACATTTTTTATTCTATAAATAATGCTGAGACAAATAATGATAGAGATAGATCTTTGTACACAGCTTGTATGGAAATTAACTTTTTTTGTATGTTTGTAGATATTTGAAGCTGAATTAATCATTAAGTGGAGTCATATTAATAACCCACCTGTTAACTCTCTCCTTTCCCCTACAAAAGTTTCCTGCCTGTGATTTCAAGGAAGCTATTTCTCAGTAGTTGAGATTGGACTCAGACATCTTTCTGTATGTATCCCAGTTTTCTGGTGATGAAATTCATTTGACTCTGAAATGACTGTCCATGGAATATCCAATACTGTAGGTAGAAGTGGATGGCACTGCTATGGCAGAGTACTGGGCAACAATTTCTTGAACAGTTGAGGTCTTATATCTTTCAAGTTACAGCCTATATCCATATCTAGGGCTAGGCAAAATAACATCTACCACCACCACTTACTGAGTGCTTATGATGTTTCACGCACTAAGTGCTTGAAGTATATTAAGTCATTTAATTTTCACAACAAAGACAGGAGAACTCATGCAGTGGTGGGGACACTGAAATAGCTATTGCTGCAATAATGCTGTGTAACAAAATACCACCCCCACCCAAAAGCAATGCCTTACAATAACAGGTGTTTAAACTTATTTTGCTCATGGATCTACAGTTGGCTGGGGCTTTACTGTGCTTGACTAGCAACAGCTGAGCTTGGCTCCATGCAGCAGGTTGCGTCCAGACTTACTGCACATGTCTCTCATCTCCATTCAGACCAGCAGCTACCTGTAGGATATTCTTCTCACGATGAATAGCAGGAAGGTAAGAGGCAAGCCAAACCATGTAAGCACACTGCGGGCCTCCCTTCAAATCATGTCCATTGACATTTCATTAGCCAAACCAAGTATGTTAATGACCAAGCTTGATATCAACAAGGCAGAGAGGTATATTTCACTCATAATTGGAGAGAACTGCAAAATTACATGTAAAATCCTATCACAGGAGTGCGAAGAATTGGGACTAATTATTTAAGTTACATAGGTACCTTTGAGGAATGGAGGTCTGAACAGCAAGTTTCAAAATTTTCATATAGAGACCAAAGCCATTGCTTTTTGTTAAGGGTGTGTCTGAAATCCTACAGAGCTAAAAATCCCATGAAAGATCTTTTAAATTACAGATATTTTTTAATTGAGAGATTGGATCTAAAGAATATCCAAATATTTGAAAGAACAATTGATTATATTCTACTAGGAGAGAAAATAGGGCATTTAGATAATCCCACAGCAAGTTATAAGATAGTAATTGTCCTTCAAAGACCCACTCCAAATAAAAGGTGAGTGAAATTTACTATGTAATATTGGGTTTCTTGGGTTTATCTCCCAGGAGCCAAGTTCTTTTGTAACGAAAAATGTACAAGAAATTTTCTAATAGCTAAATTGGGAAAATTTTTATTTATACCAGAAATATTTCAGATGTATTTTTTACCATGCAAATTTTAGGAGGATACTATGGATCTCCACAGTTTTAGAAAAACATATTAATGTGTTTTTTTTAAGCCTTCTGACTTTCAACAAACTGAACAGTTTGTAGCGTCAAGTTGAAAATGTGAAAGAAAAAAATCTGCTACTATGAAGAATCATACTAGTAAAAATTCAAAATGAGATCCATTGTTGAAAAATTAAAAAATCACTTCAGTCTTTCTGAGTTAATAAAATGTAAAGTTAGAGAAACAAGCATAATAACATAACTCTCTATAAAGAAGTCACTTTGGGTCACTTTTAGAAATTAGAGAAAACCATTCATCTGTGAGTATAGGAATCCACTGATAGTGTCAGTCAATATGAAAAATAAATTATAGCAGTTTGAGAAGAAAATAATTGTAATAATCATCTCAATTTTAATGTTATTTTCACCTAAATTATCTGAAAGATCATTCTGAAGGGCGGAATCACAAAGGTAAAAAAACAAAACATCAATTGAGTTTGAGATTGAGTGCATTTTCACAAAACTTATAAATTATTTGAGACAGATTTTTATAGAAACATTATTTTACCTTTAGTGATATAGATATGTGAATTAAATTTTCCTAATAACTAAGATTTTTATAGTCTATGTGAGAACAATAGAGTGAAAGTGGTAAGCTGTGGTACCAGTAAACATTATAGCATAAAATAATTTCACCACAGGAGAAAAATTCGGGGTACAACTGAGATGAACAGTTTCTACATCAGTTTGATAAGTTCTAATGCAGGGGTTCTTAACCTTTTTTGTTCCATGGACCCCTTTGCCAGTCCGGTGAAAACCACGGACCCCTTACTAAGTCCACACTATACTGTGTTTTATTTAGTAAATATATCACACCAGCACCAACACGTCCCCACAAGAATGTTTTTTTGAATTTCAATTTAAGCTCATGGACCCCTGGTTAAGAACCCCTAATATGTTAATAAAGATGCAAAAAATGACCTAAATTAATGAGGACAATAATATAATAAATTTAGGCTTAATTACTGTTATTGGAAGACTGTGAGATAACTTGTTTGATAAGACTCATGCTTAAGTTCAAAGTCCACCTGTATTATTAGGTCATTCTTTCAGGTAGAATTCTTGAAAAAGAAATCTTTTGTGGTCACATGGAAAGAGCATAAAATTTAGTCTTCCAATCTGTGCTTTTGAGTTCTAACTGCCATTTATTAATGGTTACTCAATTTCTCTGAGACTTACTTTTCTCTTTTATAAAATGGGGATAATGACATCAACTTCAAAAGTTGTGATGGTAGAAGGGAATAATATTAGTATTGCCTGACACAGTGAGTGTCCAATAAATAATAGCTGCTAATATTATAATTAATTTCCATCAGAGAGATGGCATTTAAAAATGTTGTCCTTATTTTAAAAATACACAGACTGACATATACTTTTGGGTCAATTAAATGCTACACAGCTATTCTGTGCAAAAATCAACTGTTACAATTAGAAGGGCTAAGAGGCAAACAGAAATAAGAGCATATGGTACAGTAACCAATGTAAGATCAAATAAAGATCAAAGTTCACATTTGTGAAATCATCCATGCATTAGTTATCTATTGTTGTGTAACAACTTATCCCCAAATGCTGTGGCTTAAAACAATGAGCACTTCTTATCTCACAGGTTCTGGGTTAGAGATTTGAGAATAGTTTAACTGGGTGGCTCTGACTCAGGGTCTTTCATGAGGTTGCAGTCAAAATGTTGACCAGGGTTTCAGTCATACAAAGGTTTGGCTGGGGCTGGAACGTCCACTTCTAAGATGGCTCACTTACATGGCTGTTCACAGGAGACCTCAGTTCCTCACAATGTGGACCTCTCTATAGAGCTGCTTGAGTATCTGCACAACATGGCATGTGGCTTCCCCTTGAGCAAGTGATCCAAGAGAGATAGCAAGGAGGGAGCTGCAAAGCCTTTTATGACTTGGTCTCTGTAGCTATTATTGATGAATTCTAAAAAGAAATATTGGATTATATTTGTAAACTGGTCTTTACCTCTGGGTGTATTGGGTGTATTGGATCCAGAGGTTTTGCTTTTACTTGATTAAATAATGATTAAGGCTTTGATTGGGCCACGTCAGTAGGACGTTGTGTCCCCACCCCCTTGTTCCTTGGTAGGTGGGGACTCACAGAAACTGCACCACAATGAAGGGAGGTTGGAGTTTTAATGCTGGAGCCCAGGGAAGTAAGCACACAGAGGAGCTTGGTCGTGAGGAAGGAGAGAAGGCCCCGGGAAAAGAGATGAGCCATTCGCCTGATAGTCTACAGCTGGCCTTGTGGAGAGATGCAAGCCTGAGCCCAGAGAGAAACAAGTCCCGGGAAGAGAGGAACCCAGAAAGCCTGAACTTTTGGCAGGTGTCGGCAGCCATCTTGCTCCAACATGTGGCAATAGACTGGTGAGGGAAGTGACTTTTGCTTTATGGCCTGGTAACTCTAAGTTTCTACCCCAAATAAATACCCTTTATAAAAACCAACAGATTTCTGGTATTTTGCATTGGCACTCCTTTGGCTGACTAATAGTCTCCAAAGTCTCACTACATAGTCGATTTGTTAGAAGTGAGTCACTCAGTCCAACCAACCCACATTCAAAGGAGGAATATAAAAAAACTTGTGGACATATTAGAACCACAACAATCAGTGTGTAGAAAGTGTAATTTGATGCTGTGTATTTTTTCTTTCAGTTTGTTATGTAGATGTGCAATGAATAAATAAAGTGAGACTTAGGGCTTAAAGAGTAGTGAGAGTTTAATAGAGCTGATAAAGGTTATTGTTTAGGTAGGGGGAAAGTAAGTAGAGGCTGAAGACTGGTCTCAATTTGTTAAAATAAATAAATCTTCAGTTTCTAAGATAAGAGATTCAGTAAGTTATTCACTCACAAATATTTTATAAATCAATTTTAATGAGACAAGGTTTTCCTTAATCTATGGCCTAAAAATAAAACCAAAAACAGTTAAGGACTAATGAAGTCCTAAAAAAAAAAAAGCTTAGACTGTACATCCAGGAGTAAAATTTAGGATTATCTGTCATACCTAGGATTTTTTTTGGTACCAGGTCCATCCAAGGATTGAATCCTGGACCTCACATGTGAGAAGCTGGTGCTCCACAACTGAGCCACATTGGCTCCCCAGTTGGTTTTTTCATTTGTTTACTTGTTGTTTGTGTTTTTGCTTTTAGGAGGCACCAGGGACTGAACCTGGGACCTCCCACGTGGGAAGTGGGCACTCAATTGCTTGAGCACACCTGCTCCCCCATAAGACGGTTTAACAAGTTGTGTTTGGGAGATCTTTAAGATAGGGAAGAAAATCTCTAGTTTGAATGTCTCAAAGGAATATAAATCAAATATTGATTAACTGTACGAATCAAGGGTATTTGGGTTATCAGAAAGTGGCTTCTGTTTCGTCCTGGCCATTATGATTTATAGAATCCACAGCTCTTTTCTTGTTCTAAATACGTCTGAGAAAAATTATCAATAGACTGTTTTCCCTTGGTACGTGTCAGTCAAGTGGGATGGGGTGGAGGTGGGTGAGTGTAGTCCAAAACAAAGGGAAGCCAGCCTGCCCTTAATATTCACTTTTGATTTGCACTTGCCATTGTCTTGTTTTCCATTAGTCAGGGTTGTTGGAGAACATTAATGTGATGTAGGGTCCTAGTTGCAAAATCTTTTTACATTAAGAAACAACATCCCATAATCATATTGAAGATACAATCACTAGGGGAAAATCTGGGAAGGGAAAAGTAAAAATTCTAAAAGGAAAGTTTCAAATGTATGTTTTTGATAAAGGATGTGATTTCAAACTTTTTTTCTCCATTTGACTTGAATACAAAAATAAATGAGAGAGAGAGAACAAAAATAGCAAGAAGACTACCATTCTGGATCAGTTGAGATTTGGTTTTTGAAGTGAAAAAAAAAAAAAAAAATATATATATATATATATATATATACACACACATATAGAAGGGTTGTAATAAAATGGTGGGGAAGAAGCAGGTGGACCAAAGTTGCTAAGAAGGAAAATGTAAACTGTCTTGCACTGGTAGGGCTGACCCTGGTGCATTGACTTTTCCTATAGGCTTCTTATCTGCAGGGAGGGGAACCCTGACTGAGACTTTGATAGTGGGTTGGTTGGCCATAAATTTAGTGCAGAAAGGCTTCCAGTGGGAGGTAAGATCTATTTTTGTGGTGGTAAAGCATTTGTGTTGGTGCGTCCTAATTGTGTTTGCAGTAAAATTGAAGACTATTACAAGAATGGGAAATCAGCTGAATGATCATAAATAATTGGTCAAAGAAGTGGCAGTGCAGTCCAGTCAACAACATCGTTTTGGTAGTCAATTGTATTTAAAGAATGCCCACCGGGTACCTGGCATAAATGAAGCAAAGGTCACGATTCTGAGGAAATCATGGGCCTGATCTCCTCAGGGCTCCATTGTGCTTTGTTCTGGGAGTGCGTGATTCCTTTGTGACATTACCACCTCAAAAATACCCTTCTTCTCTACTCCTGGCCGCCCCTCTACCCTCATCTGGTAAGCTTTCCCCAGCTAAACTTCAGCCTGTGGGGCTAGTTCTGCCCTTGGTAGGCGGGAATGGAAGGAACTCAAAGTTACTGCTCTAGTATCTCAGTCTTCGTGCTCTGACCTTGAGCTTCAGTGGGGGATATGAAACACTGCACTATAGTGCCTCTAGCTTCTGGGTGTTGGGGAAGCTTCCAATGCAAACCAGAGCCTCAAACCTTATGATCATTCTCTATTTCCCTCTTTCTTTCACACCATATCCAATCCATCAGTGGGTCCTGTTGACTCTGCCTTTCACATAGATTCCAAATCCAGCTAATTCTCCCCATCTCCAGGTCTACTCTCCTATTCAAGCTACTGTCATCTTTGGCTTGGACTACTTACCCTCTACTTTCACTCTTATCCTCTTACAATCTATCAATCTGTTCTCCACACAGTGGCCAGAGTGAGCTTTAATGTATCGTTTCAGTCACTCCTACTGCTTTTAAAACACCCAGAATATAATCCAGATTCATTATCTTGGCCTAAAGTTTCTTTTGGCATGATCAGATTTCTGCTTGCAGAAACTTTATACTCCACCACATGGTTTATTGCTGTACTATGAGCAAGCCAAGTGTGTTTCACCTTAGACCTTCACTCTGGCAATACTCTGTCTAGAATGCTTCTTTCTCAGCTCTTGCATGTAGCCACCGAAGTCTCTGTTTACATGTCACCTCCTCAGAGAGGTCTTTTCTCACAACCCTAGCTAAGTAAAATGTACCTTATGTCACTTTCTGTACCTTTAACTTCATAGCATTCATCACTACCAAATGGTTTATTATATATTTGTGTACCTGTCTGTCTTTCCCACTGGAATACAATGTCCATAAGGGCAGGGACTCAATTTTGTTTACCACTGTATGCCCAGAACTAGAATGGTTCCTAGCATATTATGGTCACTCAAAAAAATATCTGTTAAAATTACAAATGAAATAATAACTGCTCTCCCTTTTCTGCCTCCCCATTGGCTGTGGTGTGAACCTAAAGGCAGAAGCTGGAGGAAATAGCTTGGACTGAGAGATGAAAGCTACAACTTGATCATGGTAGAGCAACAAGATAAAACACCAACACCATAAAATTGCTATGTCAACCACAGGCTGATTTCACAGATAGATTTTCCAAAAATGACCACAATAAACTTTGATTCCATGTGATCTTTTTATACATACACAGGGACTTTGACACTCCTCCCTTTGAGAAATGGGGATTGTATTCCTCCTTTTGAATTTGAACAGGTTTGTGACTGTGATGGAAGTGATACTATATGACTTCTGATTTCTGAGGCTAGGTCATAAAAAATGTTGCAGCTTCCACTTGCTGCTCTTTGGGTTGCTCATTCTTGGAACTCAGCCACTACATAGTAGGAAGCCCAGCAATCAGATGGAGAGGCCACATCTGGCTAACAACTCCAGCTAGGTCCTAGCAAATAGTCAACTGTCAGATATATGAGTGAGTGAGACTTAGAAATGGCTACAGCCCTCAGCCATTGAGTCACCCCCAAACTTCAAGGTTTCCCAAATGTAGCCCCTGATGTTGTGGAGCAGAGACAAGCCATCCCAGCTGTGCTCTGTCCAAATTCCGCAGAATTAACTAGACATAATAAATTGTTTTGTGTCACTAACCCTTTGGCTTACTATGCAAAAATAGATAGGCAGAAAAATAAATGAACAAATCATAACCTCCCTTCCCCTTCCACATTCCCATTGGCTGAGGTGTGCATAAGATGGAGGAAGCCAGGGGAACCATCTGGGACTCAGAGATGGACGTTACCACTTGATTATGGCAGAGTAGCAAGATAAAGGGAGCCTGGGTCCCTAACACCTTCTAAATCAGTGCTGAAAGAGGAGAAATCAAATTCTATTTTGTTTAAGTCTTTGTTATTTTGGGGTCTTTGTTATCTGCTGAAGCAACTGGAGCCATCATCATCATCACCATCGACAACAACAACATTTTTGTTGCCTGCTTACTACACAAGAGGCACTGGGCTTTATAAACATTATCTCATTTAACCCTTATTACAACCCTGTGGAGGTAGGTACTCTCATAATTCCCATTTAACAAAAGGGTAAACTGAGGTCAGAGAAGGTATATAACTTCCATGATTTCACAGCTAAGAACTTGCAGGATTTGAGTTTGAAGGCAATCAAAGGGACTTCAAAGGCTGAACTCTTTGTATTCACTCTTCTGCCTCACGTGAATTCAGCATAAGTTTACTTTTAGGGAAGTGGGAAGGAAACCTATAAAGTGAAGAGGCAGAGGAATAAACTCTCAGCAATAGCTGCTTTGGCAGTAGAAAGGGCAGCTCATAGGTAATAAGAAATGATATGCCATTTTTTTCTCAGCCATGGTTGTATATAAGAATAGTCAGGTTTTCTTCAAACCAGAAAAACAAAAAATATAAATATACAAGTAATCTGCCTCAGTATAAATATCTTGGCTTTTTTTGTACCACATGCTGCTGTTGGTGTTTTCCATGTATGCAAATGTGGCTAAATATATCTGAATATATATACGAATATATATGTATATAGTCACACACACGCATGCACACACATGCATGGCTGCACACCTCTCATGCTGTTGCCCATTGCATCCTGCAGTTGGGATATGGCGACTCAGTAGCAGTTTATATTCAAAATCTGAGAAAAATTCAACAAAACCTTTTTATAATGCTTGTTTTTCATGATGAGGCACAAATGGAATAGGAAATATGAATTCTTTTTGAAAAAGAAAGTCCAAAGGATTCTGTTCATGCCTGGGAGCTATTACAAATAACACCACCTTTGTTGTAGTGAGAGAGTCACACAATCTCAGTTAAGCCTCACAACAATCCTAAGGGTAGGAACTATTATCCTACTATAGACAAGGAAACCAAGGCAGAGAAAGGTTAAAATGTTTAACTGAAGAGCACACAGCAAGGAATCCTGTGTGCTCTTCTGTTTGACTGCAATAGAAGGATGAGGAATACCCTATTATTTGCTCTTCAGTATGGATGAATTTGTGGTATTAATACATATTTTATTTGTTGTATTTTCTCCAGTAAAACAATAGCGATGATATCTTAGTTACAGTTAAGATTTAAAGTCAAAGATGCTCTTGCTATTTCTTTTTTTTCCCTTGCCATTTCTTTTTAAAAGAGGTAAAAGCAACCTATGATTTAGTTAAATAAAATTTACATGGCAATACTAAGTATCTTCCACTATTTGAAAGTCGCAGATTATATGGAAGCGGTACAAGGAGTGTCAAAGTGAATTATAATATGATTAAAAAAAATAAAGAAAGAAAGAAAAATCAGTCATCCTCTGGGAGGGAAACTCTTATCTGCTGTACCTAATTAGGTAGTCTCTGAAGCAAGAGCTATGAGAGTTGGGTAGCTGAGGGGACACCAAATGAAATCAGACTCTGTAAGAAATGAGAAAGAGTTACAAGACCCAAGCCCTCCTCGATGACCAATGGAGTAGCTTTCCTGTCTCTTCTTAGATTTTGTGGTTCAATCCAGAGACACAAATGTTTCACGTGAACTTTGCTTACATTTGGCTCGAAGGAGAGGTTTTCCCTTATTACTTTCTAATAAAAGGAAATCTGAAGAGCACCACAGACTTTTCTGATTTCATTCTCACCAGAGACTCACAAATTGTCACTATTTTCCTTTGAGCTCATTGTGATGAAAAGAGTACGAGTTGATTTTGTAAAGCTGGGGGTCAGGGGTGTACATGTTTATGGGATTATTTCAGTAACAACCTAGATAGAGACCAGGTATCATTGTTGGTATACTCAGGTTTAAACGGGTTGACCCTCTTTATTACATGTCCTGCTTCTTTTTTGGCTCTAAAATGTGTCCAAGCATTAAGAGGATCAATCAGTTATTTATAGAACAATAAAGGACAGTTAGGGATACAGCTCCAAAGACAGAATTTTCTTGGATTGACTATTGCCTAATATAATTAGTAAAATATCTTATAAAAGTTTGAATTTCACTAACTGTAGGCTTTAAATCAAAGTCAACAATAGAGCAAAGTGAAAAAGGGAAACTAGTAGAAAATTGCTAGCTAAAAATTACCTAAGGTACTGAATTTGGAGAAAAAGAACTTGCTAAACCTTTCTGTAGTTTAAATGTATTAGGTTCACATTTTCCAAAGTTTGTTCTATAAAAGAAAATAAGTTGCAGGTTCAGAGCTATACAATCTAGGAGTCATTTGGGATTTATGGGCTTCTATAGCATGTAAGATTATCAAAGTACACTTAGTAACAATGCAAGTACCTAAAGTAATATCAAGCACTATAGCCATTTACCACATTTCTTTTCAAACAAATCTTTATCCTGAACTGTAATATTTTATGGCCTTTTAGGGGCTCCCTACCTGGAACAGTCCAAACTACGTTGCCAGCTTTTCCAATCTCCTTTCTGCCTTTCCTACTTGCAATATGTATTTGTTGGACATAGTCTGTGTACCACACTTAGCAGTAGGCCTTAGAAATAAAGATGACACCTGCCCTCAAGGAATATTTAGCCCTTCAAACCAATGAATTAATCAAAAGTGTTTCTATTAATTACCTATTGCTTTGTAACAAATCACCTCCAAATTTAACAGCTGAAAATAGCTACCATCTATTATTTCACAGTGGCACAGGACGGCACAGCTCAGTTGGGTGGTGCTGGCTGAGGGTCTCTCAGAAGTCATATTGAAGCCTGCAGCTGCCTGACAGCAGTTGACTGGGGCTGAAGGACCTGCTTCCAAGCTCACTCACAGGTTGTTTGCAGACCTCAGTTCTTGGATGTTGGCTGGATACCTCAGTTCTTCAGTATGTGGACCTCTCCATAGGCTTTCTGAATCTCCTCACAACATAGTAGCTGGCTTTTCCAGAGTAAATGATAAGAGAGAGGGAGAGAGGGAGACAAGATAGAAGCTGCTGTGTTTGTAATCTAATTTCTGTAGTGGCGGATTGCTTTGTCTCACTATTCTATTGGACACACTGACCAACATGGTATGCTGAGGAAGGGAAGAACTCAAGGGTGCAAACAGAAGGAGGCAAGGATTGTTGGAACCCATCTTACAAGATGGCTGCAAAACAGGTTTATCTGAATATTCCTTGTCTTGAAAAGTACTGCTGCCATCAATCAATTTCTTAGCGTAAAAACTTTACGCTCATTTGTAGGCTCCCTCCTTACTCACCTGTACTATCCTATCAAGCAAAGGTATTTAAGCATTGCTTTTTTTTGTTCAACATTAAAATGGTTTCCAATTTTTCAGAAATAAGGGTGCTGTAAGGAGCATCACTGAGTATACAACTTTGTCAGTATCTCTGTTCTCTGACTGTAGATTCCTGGAAATAGAATTATTGGGTCAAAGGGCATGAACGTTGTTTTTGTATTAACATTTTAAAAGTTCTTACTTGATTTGCATATTGCAAATAGCTTTTTAGAATTTACCAATTTATTCTCACCACTTAGGTGAAATTCATTTATTTAAATAGTTGGTATTTTGATAGCACCCCCCCTCCCCCATTCTGTTTTATTGTTAACAGTGACTTCTTCACTTATCTCCTGCCTGGAGTCATATTTTACTCCAGTCAAGCCTTCTTGGGGTTGCCAGGGAGATTTTTCTTTAAAATTCAAACTTGCCATATCACTTGCTTGCTAAAACCAATAATTTGCACCCAGTTGCTTATCAGATCAAAAGACTGCCCTAGGTCCAATGAATGTCTTATCAATCTGGCTTTCTTGCACAGTTCCAGTCTCATTTTTAACTTCTCTCCCATACTCTCCTCTTCACTAACATTAAACCACTTAGAGTTTTATTCAAACCATGTGGTTGTTTTACACTTTGCCTTTTGACATGTTGACCCTTCTGTCTTAAATGCTTTTTCCCACTTGGTTTGCAGCAGTTGCAAATCCTGTTTGGAGAGAAGACAGGAGAGAGATGGGGTGTTCTATTCCTAGAAATGGGGGTGCTAATGTGGTCAGCTTCGTACTGGGTCTTCCTATCACTGTCCCTATGGAGATGTGTTAAAACACTACATGTGGCAACTACACTTCTGTTCCTTTAAAACTCCTTAAATCACGATGTGTCTTCTGAGAATTTCTTCTAAGTAAGTTTCTTACTATTGTTATTGATTCTCCTTGGCTGCAGTTGACGGGGTGTTTATATTGACTTTCATCACCTCAGAGGGGATCTATCAGCCCCCATTTGCCTAACTCTGTTTTCGAAAACATTTTTTTTTTCCATGTACCCATCACACAGCTTCAGCATTTTTTATTTTTTAAGGTTTATTTATTTACTTTATCCATTTTAAACCCCTCCTTCCCCATTTGCTATTTTGTGTCCATTCGTTGGGCAATTCTCTGTGTCTATTTCCTGCCATCTCTTCTCATCTTCCTCCTCCAGTCTTCACCAGGATTCGATCCTGGAGACCTCCGATGTAGGATAGAGGTGTTCTGCCACCTGCACCACCTCGGTTCCTGGTTTTCAGAGCTTTCGGAGCATCTGGTCTTGTCTCTCCCCTGCGTCTCTCTCCTGTTATGTCATCATCTTGCTGCATGGCTCCCGGGGCCTGGTGGCTCACTGGCACACAGAGCCTGGCAGCCCATGTGCCTTCTATATATATATATATATTTTTAATTTTACCAGGAGGTCCCAGGGATCGAACCCAGGTCCCTCCATATGGCAGATGGACGCCCAACCATTTGAGCCACATCCGTCCCCCCAAACATTTCTTGAAATTACCCTGAACTTCTCTAAAATTTTCATTTTAATGCCTAGCATGGTGCTGCCACTGGCTTGTGCTGGCAGATCAAGCATTATCACTTTCATACATTTTGTTAACCCTTGCATGCAAAAGGGCTTTCAAGGACACAAAATAAATAGCCAGTATACAAAACAATGGCAGGAAGAGAACCAACATGTATTTAGAGCGCTCTCAACTCAGGGTTGAATGGTAGGGCACAATAATGGGGGACCCTCATTCATTGGCCTACAGCATCTAGTATAGACTCATGTGTTAATGCCTATTAACTATATGCCCCCAAAACACTCAGGACATGGGGACATTTTGTTAATTTACAGTATACCTTAATAGGTTGCTTTTATATATATATTTACATATTTTTAAAAGGAATATATTATAGGGGCAAGTAGAATTAAAGAATTAGTGGTGAAGGGAGCGTTGTTCAAATGGTATGTGTGCATATAAATCACCTTCTATTTGTATTTAAAACTGTGCAAGTATAATCCCCTCTAGAAAATCTTTTCTGACACTTCCCTTCTTCTGTATCACCTTTTATATGATTTGTATTGATTTGTGATTTGCTTAAAGATTGAGGTGACTTTATGATAAATTACAAATATCATCACCATGACCAAACTTTGATTGAACCAAGGAAAAATAGAGTTGGATGGGATCTTAGATGTCATTTTGTCCAATCTCTCCCTCAGCAGAGGAATGCCTTCTGTGGTGTTTCTGGTTCAGGGTCCATGCTACCTCTGCTAGGATGGTTTTCATTGCTAGAAAAGTTATCCCTCATTTTGTACAAAATATTTCTCTCAGTGACAAGATCTGTTGGTCTTATTTTTTAACACAACAGAATAAATCCAACCCCTCTGTCACAAAAAAAGACCTTCACACATTTGAGGCCAGCAAGCACATCTTCCCTGCTCTTTTTCAGGCTAAACATCTCTAGTTCCTTCAGTGACTACAGTGTGCTCATGCACACATTCAGTGTTGGTGCTGGTAGACCCAAGGCCAGTGTGGCTCCTAGTCTTAAAAGTTCCCAAGTTCCAACACAACGGGAGAGTATTATCCCTTTCATTCCACTCCCTTATTCTGGGTAGCTTAAAAGTTCATCTGCCAGATGAATTTTGTTAATTAGTCAGGACTCCTTTGGTTGCAAGTAATAGAAACCTAATTCATACAAAGTAAATAAGGAAAGTGTCATGGAAGTATCAGGCAAGCCAAGAGGTGGGTTCAGGCACAATTGGATCTGGGATGCATTGCAGCTAGGTTCTAATCCTCTCTTTATCTCTCAGCTCTGCTTGCCCCTGTTTGAACTTAATTCCCAGGTGGACAAGATAGCCAGCAGTCCTCAGCCTATCTGTGGTCCTAGAGAAAGAGAGACTATCTCTCTTGATCTCTATGAAAAGATACCTGAGGAGATTGGCTTAGCTTGGGTCATATGCCCATCCCTGAACCAATTACTGTGGTCAGACTGCATGGTGTGATTTGATCAAGTTTGCTTTCTGTGTCCACCCATTCTCCTTACTTTAGGCTGGAACTAATGTGGTCAGCTCCATCAAAGTCACTTGGATTGAACAGGTTTACTGTGGAATGGGATTGGCATTGGTTCTCCAAAGGAAGTAATGCTGAGCAGACAAGTATATCACCAAGTTATTTACTGGGTTATTCTAGAAAAGCCATGGCTCAAAAATTCAAAGTCCACAATTGGGATTGAGATAGCTGGATAAAAGCAGAAACGGTGATCAGGTGGAATACCTTTTTAAAATTTGCAGACCATTTTCAACTCTACATTGCCTCTCAGATACCTTACACATATCAGGACTCAAACTGTGTCTTATTGTAACATTACAAAGCTGCTTTATTTTTAATAAGTCACTTTTTCCTCAGGAGCCCAGTATATTGATTTACAATCATAATGTCTACTTGTTTACATGTTTGAGTTATACTTCATTGTTTTAAGCCAGGTTGGACATTCTATTCCATTTCTAAATCTATTCCCATTTGAAAGCACCTCTCTTGTGAGATTCTACTTTATGATATTTTAAAAACACATGCAGAGATGGAGGCTGAGCTAGATTAACGTTGTACAAATCTGATTAACATCATCTGCTCTCTTTCAAAGGTCAGGTGCACTCAACGAATTTGCTTTGAAATTATTTTGTTTATTTTGTGGGCATATACATCATGAGCTTTCTAAAGGTCAAAAGAAGAGTTTGTTCTTGGATTCTAAAGCAATCTGATTTCCATTTACAGTATGTTTTGCTGACCCTACATGTAGAAGTAGGCCCAGTTAAGGCATACTTCCAGTTTGTGTTTGGTTTAATTTCCTCATGAAGACAAAAATTCCTGCTAGATTAAGGCAGTGCCAAAATAGCATTTTCCTAAAATTACTTTTATTTTCAATTAGGTTTATAAGGGAACGCTACTCCTACATGGCACCTGGACTCTTTCTGAATGTTGGTTTCGTGCCTCTTTTATTTTTGATGATATGGAAGCATCTTAGCTAGTTTCTTACCTGGAAACTGGAGTAAAGGTAGGAAAAGTTTAGACTTCTGGGTTTTATTAACATCTGCTTGGGAAGGTTCCTCAAGCTTTATTAATTAATGTTTGTAAAAAATCACTGAGTACATCATTGAGAAGATGTGCCAATAAATTATACAGTCTTATTTACTATTCAAAAATTCAAGAGTCTAGTTATAAACGTGAAGTGTTTTATCATTAATTATTTTAAATGCTTTTCTCCCTTACCATATGTACTTTACCAAGATAAAAAGAAAATCTCTCTGAGTATTTTGTATTCATGTTCATTAACATTCCTGTGGAATAATAAACCTCAAAACGATTCATGTATGAATCAGTGAGGCATGGCTAATTACAGTTTTCAACTACACAGCCAGTAACATTCACCGTGAAGCTCGGTGTCTGTTAAATACATCTCTCTGAATTTTTGTTGGGGGAGAGTTGTAGGAAATAGGGACGTTGCAAATTGCAATTTAAAATGTCTAAATATTTTAGGAGCTTCTACACTATAAATGTCTTTCAGGCAAGTATCTGTCACAAGCACGACACCCTGTTATCAAAACAGATAAAACAACCCACAGATATGCCTTAAAACAAAACAAAATAAAAACCGCCACAAGTCCTGAAAATGGACCCATGTTCTATAAGGAAACAGAAGGAACTTCTTGGAACATTAGGAATTATGATTTACCACAATTAAAAAAACTCCATTTTATAATGAATTTTAGAAATAATTTTCCTATCCTTTATATGATCATTTTGATACTATGACTCTCGTTAGTCCACAGATGCATTTAAGGGACAAAAATCTGAAAAGCATACAGAGGACACAGTGAAATCGAATGTCATGACCAAAATTATCAAACTTAGAAGTGATTTTGTAATGCACATTCAAAATCTATTATATATTTTTTCTGTTTAAAATATTTTCCAATTATACCATCATATTATTGAATATCCAAAGGCTATATGAGTAAAAACATTACTATTGACATTTTACTTTATTTTTAAATTTAACATAGTTGTACTGCAATTACATAAATGATACATGGTAAAAAAAAAAAAAAAAAAGAAAAAAGATCAATTCAATATGGTATAAAATAGAATAAAAGATATTCCTGCCACTGATCCCCAGTCTCACTCCTCCAACCATGTTCACAGTCACTTATGATGCTCCCAGAAGTTTTCTATACATGTACAAGTGCAGCTTCACAATCCCTTACCTGCAATTCCTAAATCCAAAAGCTCTGAAAACCAAAAGTTTGACCTGATATGGGGCTGTTTCTAGTGTTTGTTTAGCATGTTTATATTTAGACATTTTTTGCAGAAATATTAATATGTTTGTTAACTTGATGCTGTCTGAAGACCTGTGGAGTCCTTTCTAAAAACCCCCAAATTATTAATTTCCAAAACACATCTGTCCTCAAAGTGTTGGATGAGTGATTGTAGACCCTGATAGGTAAGTACGTGTGTGTGTAACAGGCAACCTTCTTTTATGTTTCCACAAATGGGTCACAGTATGTATATGGTCTGGCAACTACATTTAAGGAATAGTTTCACATTTTCCCTGAAGACCTTACCATGCCTACCTTGCTCTACTTGATCTGGCCTCTGGTTACTGTTGACCCCATCTCCCTTTCAATCCTCTCTAGCCAAAGGAGCCTCCTTGCTATTCTTCCACCAAGCCATGCTTTTTCCTACCCAGAGGCTTTTGCACTTACTGTTCCTTCTATCTGGATGGTTCTTCCCCAGATTTCCTCATGGCTGGCCCCTTGACTTCACTGAGATCTTTATCTTTGCTCAACTGACATCTCTTCAAAGAAGCTGACCACTCTACCTAAAAGAAGACCACATATCATTTTCTATTCCCTTATTCTGCTTTATTATTTTCTCATTACATTTATCAACACCAATGATAAATTCTAATTTTGTATATGAGTGCTTGATCTGTCTTTATTAGAAGTGGGTTCCATGAGGGTAGGGTTTTTTTAAAATATGATTTATTTACTGCTGCATCCATAGAACCTAGAACAGTGCCTGGCATATAGTAAGTACTCAATAAATATTTGTTGGATAAATTTTTCCTTTTGCCTCAAAATTAAACATTTTGTAGTTATAAGGCTCCCAATTGCTCTTGGAGTAAACTAAAAATTATGCCTACAAGTCCATCATGAGCTGATCTTGAGGCCTCTTCCAGTCTCACCACTGCCCTACTTCCTCTCTAGATTATAGAATGATGAATCTCTGGTGCTTGCCATGTGCTCTGTTGCCTTTGCCTAGAAACCCCAATCTCCTCCACATGGGTAGCGGACTCTACTCATTCTTTAAGATCCCATTTATAGGACATCACATTGAAGTGTAACAGCCTGTTTACTTGTTCCTAGTCTCCCATTACAGTACAAGCTCCAGGGACTGCATCTTGTTCATTGGTAAATGCCAACCTCTAGCACAGTGGCTGGCATGAATGACCCTCAATACATGACAAACTGTACTGAATTGAAGTTGCATACCATTCTGCACTGTCATCTAATAAAAAATACATGTTTTAATTTTTAAGAAATGCTTTTAATGGGTTTTCTCCTCTAGAATGATGAAGATGCCTTTAAAGCTGCAATGAAACCGGAGCAATGTGCTGGCATGATTTCAAGGCATAATTTCTTGAAGCAGAGTGATGAAAAATCATAGTTTATCTCTAGGCCACCCTAGTGAGATCACAGCTTGGACACTGAGCTTAGTTTTATGCACCTTATGTTCTAGGTAACTGGAAGATGATTGCAAAAGATGGCAGTAAGAAGGATTAAGTGTGATTATTTATGAGGCATAGTTAAAAGGAGACAGCATGCATATGTTCACTAACTATAGGGAATAGACTGATCTCTAAATATCTGCTGAACAAATCTACCCAAGGAATGCATTTAAAATGGAACAATAAGGGGATGAATAAGACAAGAGAATAAAAAAGATAGGAAAATTTAGAGAATTTTCAGCATATCATGAGATGGCTCTTACTAGCATCCAGAATTCTCTAACAGCAGTGAAAAAGCTGAGGAATTTGATTTGAGGAATTTGTGAAGGAGACTGCAGCATTTGGGTATAGCTGTTTCCAACCTTTCTATGCTTTGTATTACCAAAACAATGCATACTTTTTCTTATTTCTAATACAATATATTTTTATTAGTTATGATATTTCCAATTAAATAAATCTTCCCCCAGATTCTTGTTTGAAAGACTGGATTATGACCTGTAACATACAGCTGAGATGAATTATGTAAAGGGTTGAACTATTTAACCTCTAAGACCCTTTAAGTCTGTTTCCATGGTAAAGATTTCCTTGCAAGTCCTATGTGATTGAAGAAGATGTTGTTGGAGTGTATGGCTATAGCAGAAGAATAGTAAGTGACCACCAGGCTTTCTGGACATCAGGATGGTTCCAAGCTTTGTGATAATGAAAGGTTATTGGAGGAGGGTATGGTGGTTTGGAGCTATGTACCCCAGAAACACATGTCCTTAATTCATTCCTGTGGGTGTGACCCCATTGTAGGTAGGATCTTTTGATGATGTTGCTTCCATTAAGGTGTGGCCCAACTCAATCAGGATGGTTCTTAATCCTATTACCGGAGACTCTATTACCTAATTTGTTTCTGTGGCTGTAACACATTCATTTATTGATCACATATTTATTAAGTGCCTACTATGCACTAGGGATGTTGATAAACACAACATGGACTAAGACAGAAACAAAGTTCTTGCCTTCATGGAGTTCACATTTTATTTGGAAGAGAAAGATGACAGAAAGACAAATTAATGGTGACTGTAGTTTCAAGTAGAGCTATTGGCTATGAAGAAGTGTTGTAACCGAACAACCCACGTAGATCTTTCACACAACTGTCTTTTAGGTCTACTACATAGTCTGTGTATTTAATGTTAATTGCTGAAAAAATCTGAAGTGCTTTACTTGTCTTTCCTAAACATGACAAAATGAACAATATCTTGTCTACCAATATTTCTTTAAATTCCCTTTTCTTGGTCTCCTTTCTTTTTCCACTTCAGTTTCCCCAAAGCCCCTCCTTAGGTCTTTAGCAAGTTCATATTTCTCAGTGCAAATGCCATTTTTGTTGTTTTTGTTTGGCTTTTATGTCTTATTGAGGATTTAGTAAATATTATCTATATTATTTGCTCATATGAAGGAAAACATAGAGTGGCAGACAGCCTGCTTTTTTTCTTTTCCTTTTTGTATGTACCTGTTTCTTGTATGTATCTCATTCTACTAATCTCAGTGACATAAGCTTGTGGTGAACCAAGCCACTGGTGGTAGATCCTATGGGTGCCCTGCCAGCATACTCTAGGCCTTTCTCATTTCAGTGCATACCAGCTTGACTTCCAATGTCATACCTGTATCTCTGGCTTTCTCTGGCTACCAAGGCAGCTCTGGATGCTCATGAAGTAGGCCAGAAAAGCCATGGACTCAACTTCTGAAGGCAGTCCTCAATCACTGCCTGATGGGAATAGTATTTAAATAACCCAGTTCTCTTGTCTCTTTGCTGAAATAACTTTACCTAAGGCATGTGTTCCATAGTGTTTCCCAGAGTTCCCCAGGAGGCTTAAGCTTCAGTTTCCTTAATGGTAAGGTGCTTGATAGTACATATATTTTTTGGCTGTCTTCCCTTCATTCCTATTCTCCCACTAATGTTTATTGCAATTATATCCCACATCTCATATAAATACTTGCCCTTGAATACTTCTCTCAGGATTTGCTTCTGGATGAACCTAAACTAAGGCACCATTCCAGGTAATTATTAATTCAGTCAAGTTGTAGATCAGATAGTCGTCTTCCCATTGATTTCCTTAGCACTTGGATGTCCTGGGTCCGAGGCAAGAGCCATATGTCTAAATGCTCTTTGCAAATAGCAGTCAGCCTTATCCACAGCTGAAGTAATACCTAAAGTCGCATACCAGGCTGCCAGGCAATGGTGTAATTATGATTAGATACCATGGTTTAGCTCATTAGTACATTCTACATTTACCTTTTGATGGCTAAATAGAAGATGTAATGATTATAAGGGAAAGTCTAATTGTTGAGCTTTCCAGTTTCATATTGTTCAGTGATTTCTTCCATGTCTAGTCTGGCTACTGACACGTGTTGAAATCTCTCATCCCAATCAGCTTGAGAAAAACTGGACTGTGAAGCTGAGTCTGTGGTCATAAAAGCTAGAAAGAACTGCTATAGTATAGGAAACAATCCCAAATTTACAGAAGATTAAGCTGGGCTACCTGAACAGGAGTTTTAATCCCTATGCACAAAATTTATCTTTATCACATATTGATCACACTCCTGCTGTTTTATCTGTAATTGTTTTCAATTTCACCTTGTTCAAAATTCTCTAACATTTTATGTGGCCATGTGTTTGTGTGATGACCTGTAAACTGACCATAATCCAGTGTGACATTCTCTGAGAGTCAAGCTGCCAAGGACATCAGTCTTTCACACCAGGACACTTTGTAGGACACCTTGCTACTCTCTGTGGGATTCAAACATCAGAAAGGATAAGAGATCTAAGACTTGGTGTAATCAGCTGCATGTAATGAACCAGGTCAAAGAAAAAAGTGAAAGAGGGGGAAAAAAAAGGAAAGTAGGGACATATCTCAGTGTTTGTTCAAGTGTAATTGCTCTTTGTTTTTCTCTTTTAAAATGTAAAAGAGGACTGGGCAAACATCTCTCCTTCCTTGGACTCAGGATTGGGAGGGAAGAAAAGAAGGGAAGGAGATGCTGCTATGAGAAACAGCATGGTGTATTAGCAAGTCTGAAGCCCAGGATTCTGGTCCCTTCTTACCGTATGATCATGTGCAAGACATTGAACTGTTCTTCAATTTGCTATTGCATTTATTGCTAACTTTATTACTCCAGTAAACCAAGAACATCTTGAGGTTAGGAATTGGATCTGATTCAATGATTTCTTCAGCACCCACACTGCACACTGCATCTGGCACTGAATATAATGAAGAATGATATTGAATTATTTAAAAAAAAAAAAAAAAGGTAGGAGTTCTGGAGGCCTTTGGTGGTTAGAGAAGGGTTTAATGATCTGTATTAAAGCAAGGGAGAATAGTGGGTGTGTGGTGGTTTGGAACCGAACATACTCCAAAAATGGTTGTAAAACCATTGTAAGTAGGGCCTCCCCCCGCCCCCCACCCCAGAGGCTCTCTTGTCTGTATGCTTGTTGTTTTTGCTCATTGTTTGCGCTGTCTGCTCCTTGTCTGTTTTTCCTTTAGGAGGAACCAAACCTGGGACCTCCCATGTGAGAGGTGGACCCTCAACTGCTTGAGCCACAGCTACTCTTCGCTTGTTTGGTTTTTTTTTTTGCTCATTGTCTGCTTGCTGTTTGTTTGTTGTCTTTCTTGTTTTTGCTCATTGTCTGCTCAGTGTTTTTTTATTTTTTATTTTGTTGTTCTATTTCTGCTCGTTTGTTTGTCTTCTTTAGGAGGCACTGGGAACTGACCCTGGGACCTCCCATGTAGGAGGCGGGCACTCAACTGCTTGAGTCACATCCACTCCCAGTAGGACCTTTTTTATGACCTTGCATCAGTTAGCCCAGGGTGGGTCTTAATCCTCTTACTGGAATTTTCACAAAGGGGACGATTACAGAGAGAAAAAGTCATGGAAGCAAGAAGCTGAAAGCAAGGAAACCTGGAAGAGAAGGGAGAGAACAGTAGATACTGCCATGTTTGGAGAGTGGAAAGTGCTGGGACCGTCTTGGGGAAGAAAGCATGGCCTGATGATGCCTCAATCTGGACATTTTTCTCAGCCTCAAAACTGTAAGCTTATAAAGGCTAATAAATTACCATTGTTAAAGCCAACACATTTCATGGTATCTGCTTTGAGCAGATTAGCAAACTAAAAAGGGGGAAGGTCTCTCTAGATTTCCTTCAAGTATTCAAAATAGATTCATTGAATGCCCAGTATGTGCCAGTCAGTTTTCTAGGGCCTAGGAATACTTCAG
Source organism: Tolypeutes matacus (assembly GCA_026826555.1). Classification (NCBI taxonomy): domain Eukaryota; kingdom Metazoa; phylum Chordata; class Mammalia; order Cingulata; family Chlamyphoridae; genus Tolypeutes; species Tolypeutes matacus. The sequence continues at coordinate 16,329,734 of JAKSZT010053825.1, forward strand.
CGACCAAAAACAGAAGTCCCCATCTACATGAATATTGTATTCTAATGTTCAAAGGAGATGATAGATAAGATAATTATGCACAGCACTAGGTAATGCACAAGGGAGGTTGTGATGCAAATTTGGTTAGGGTGCTAGAGGAGAACAAGTGTAGTCATAAATTGGATAAATCAGGGCCTGCGAATCCGTATTCTGAGAGAAATATAAAAAAAGGAAGGCTTAAGAAATCAAGAAAGATCCAGTGTGGGGAGAACAGAAAGCATAACCAGCCTGTGGGATGGAGTGAGGGGGGCATAAGTTAAGAGCGCTTAAGGTAGCAGAAATGCAACAAAGCCTTTCATTTCATTTTAAAAGAATCGTTCTTTTTTCCACTTAGAAAGAGGCAAAGAGTGTGCGATTTCTAATAAAAATCTCTTCCTAAGGGGTTTTTCACCTCCCCTTCACTCCTGCGAGGCACTGCCTTTCTGGCCCCTGAAGCAGGGTCGCTTTCACAACTGGCTTCTGATTGGATCTGTGTGGGCGCGTGCTCTGCGCCTATTGGCCCCCGCTCCTGTTCCCAAACGAGCGGCCGCGTGGCCCACTGGGAGTTGTAGTTCGCCGCCACTCGCTCCGGGCGCGGGAGTTTTTGCCCTCTGCTCGCTGGCTCTCAGGCGGCCACCCCCGTGGGCCCAGACCCAGGCCCAGGCCCAGGCGGCGCTCCCTCCCTCTGCTTTACACTTCCCAGCAGTCAAGATCTCGGAAGGTAGGGGGTGGGGAATAAGCCCAAGTAGAAGAGTGTTTCTGGGGCGCGAGCCTGGATTTCCACGCACTGCTGATCATTGCCCCCGCGGCTCGGTGGGGCGGGGACGGGGCCGGCTGTCCCGGAGGTGGGGAGCCTGTTCCGAGGACCCCTCCCGCCGCCTTCCTTCTCACCTTTCTCAGGACAGGGACCCAAGCGCCCCATTTCTGGAGCATTCACCATAGCCCTAACTCGCCTGTCCCCAGCGCATTATGCAAGCGGGGAAACTGAGGCATGGGGCCACGCCAACGGGGCCAGAGCCGCCCCAGCTCCTAGCGGTGGTGGTGCGGTTGACATTGCCGCTTTTGGATGGTTTGGCACTTTCATAGACAAATCAGAGGAATTTCTGCCCATCAGGTCTGCGTTAAATACCCTGTGCTGGGTTCTCCAAAGGGCGGATTGAACACGTGCCTAAGGCATCAGCAAACCAGGGCACATGGAAGGCTGTATGTATTTTAGGAAATAACTTTACATTTGGTATTTAAAAAATAGAACTACATCTAATTCTTATGGTGGGGGAGCGAATTAGTACCCTGTTGAATTTGTTATGCATATTGGTATGGTTTAGTGTGTAAGGTACTAGATCCGTGTGTGGGAAAGTAGGAGGCAGGGTAGTACAACTTCAGCAGGATTTGCAGCTCCTTTTCTAGGTTCAAATCTACTTCAGCTGCTTAACCTTGGACCAGCCGTTCGCCCTCTAGGAACCTCACTGTGCTTATCTAGGAAAAACTAGCTAACACTCCCTGTCCTATTTGCCCGTTGGATGAGGCTGAAATCTAAACGAGGTCAAGCTTGTAAGAGTTTTCCATCTGCAAAGTTACTGCTTTTATTATTTTGGGCCTCTCAAAAATGTGCTGGGGACCAGCAGGAAATATTCCCAATGGTTATTTCACAAAGGCCCTGACCTGTGCTGGCCCCCGATTCCCAAGGGCGGTCCCGACTCGCACCGGTTAAGCTGGGTATGCCTGAACCCTCCCTCTCCCGCTCCATCTTAAGGCCTGCAGCCAGTCCTGGAGAGGCATCTGGGAGTTGGAGTTCCGTCTCACTACCAGGCGGCTGAGCGCCACCTCCCAGCGTGCCCTTTGGCGCGGCGAGGTGTCTGGTGGGAGATGAAGTCTCAGTTCCGGCCATTCTGTGGGGCAACCTGTGGACTTGGAACTACAACTCCCATGTGGCCCTGCGCACCTGGCTACCTGCCTCTTAGTCCGCCAGCTGCTTTGTGTGGTAAAGAGGTATTGGGTTCCTTAGTTGTGTACGCTGTTTCAAGTGTTAGAGAATGTGCATGTTTTCAAATAAAGCTAACAGTTGGTAATTTACAGAACATGTTCACATTGATTATCTCTTTTAATAATACTGTATCTCCCATTTTGTAGGTGAGGAAATACAGCTTGAGAAAATGACTTGCCTACCATCACATAACCTAGTAGTTACTTATGTAATTATATATATAATATGCATATATATGTATTATATATATATATATATATATATATCAATTGTTCTATTCATTGTGTGTGTGTGTGTGTGTATTCTACCTTACAGATCTGAGAGGAAGCCCAGCCTTTCAGATTTTGGAATCTTTCCATTATATCGTTTTGCCTCTGTAGTTAGGTGTTAAATGTTAAAGCTGCAAAAACCTTTGAGATCATTTAAATCTAAAGCAAAGGTCTTGGAGCAGTTCCTGTCATATAATAAAGGTTTCACAAATGTTATCTATATATAGCTTTACAATTACTTACTCTTTAGAGATGAGGAAACTGGCCCACCGTGGTAAAGCAGCCTGTCCAAGGTCACATAGTTGCTATGTGTCAGAAATGAGGCTAGACCCAAACCTCTTTTATATCCAAGTCCAGAGTTATTTTCATTCCTCAGGCAGTCAGCTCACAGGAGCACCAGATGTGTAGCAGTTTAGTTTATCCTTTCTAGGCTGAAGACCAGAACCAATTGTTGTAAAGCTTTTTCCTTATTATTGAAAAGCTGGTAATATTTCATTAAGTCAACAAATATTTTTCAAACATCTTTGTATACTCATCTCTCTTTTAGGTGCAAGGACCACATGGGTGAAAAGCATCTAATGGGTTAGGGATAGAAGAACCTTACAGATCATCTAATCTAACTTTTTCATTTCCCGGATGAGGAGAACAATATACAAAGTTGCCCATGGTCTTCATCTCATGCCCTTGGGTCATCCTGTTTCTGCAAGGAGGCAGGTTTCTGGAAGTCAGACAGTACTGGGTGTGACCTTTTCAGGCTCATGCTTTCTTCTACCTTGTTTTAGCCTCATTCCTGTAAAAGTTTAATGGAATGCTTTAGGAAAAGTTTTTGTGTATACATCTTTATATATCTGTACATACAGTTTTAATATGCTCCATTTCTATTTTGAGAATTAGTCTTGTTTTGGCTCCCACTATTCTTTTCTCTTTTGTTCTTTAAGACACTGGAGAACAAAATTTGACATTGAGTTTGAACTCACAGACATAAAAATCTGATTCTCTAATATAAGGTATCAGAAATGAATATACAAATTGTTTGAATTACACAAAACTCTCCTTTTAGTAGACACATTGGCTCTTGCAGTTATGTATTCACAGATAACAAAGCAGGTTGCACACACCTTTTCTGTGTGAATGATGGTTTCTATTAGATAGTAAAGTAACAGTTTCGTAAATTATTAGCTAAACATTCCTGAAAACCGTCACTGTGGGAAAAGTTGTCCCTGTTCCCCTCCCTCCCAAAGCACTCTCCGACTGCCAGTCTGATCATTTGGCATCTCGCACAGTGCCCGACCACTTTCAGACACTGAAAAAGTATTTGTGGATTTGCATTCACAAGTGTCCCTAAGCTCTGTTCCTACATTTTTTCCTTGAATCTCAGGTTTTTCTTTTAATGTAGAAATGCAGCTTTGAAATATAAGATGTTGCATGTTACTTTCAACATCTACATTGCAGAGAAAAATCTCAGCCTTTGAGGTCTTCCTCCAAGGGCTGTCTCTTTGGGAATGTCCATGTCCGGGACTTCTCAGATGAGAAAGCAATCCAAATAGCAAAAAAAAAAAAAATAACAGAGAAGCAATAGAGAGCGGTGACTAGAGGCCTGTGATTCGAATCCAGCCTTTCCTCCAAGGTTTCTCAGCTCTTGTTTTTCTCTTTTGTAAAATAGAGGTAATTAAGCATTTCTACCTCATTTAGTGATGGAGAAGATTAAATAAGACAGTGTGTTTAAAGCTTTCAGCATGTTATCAGGTGCTCAATAGCTTGCATTCAATAGACAAATAGATTTTATTTTTGTTATTAGCAATATAAACTTGATATATGAAAATTCAGATTTACTTCAGATTTAAACTTGAGACAAACATCTTTTTTATAAAAGGATTTTCCACTTGTTTTCTTAGAGTAACAATCTTGACCATAGTATTTGAAATATGAAGTTGCCCACAACTCTTTTGATAACCCATCTTGACAGTGCAGTGATGCTTTCTTGTGTAGGCAGAGAGAGTGAAATTTTTGGCTTGGTACTGCCTGCTGAGAGACCCCCTGATATATGGTTCCATCTATATAATAAATCTCAAATGGAAAAGCAGCCTGCTTCTGTCAGTGGGAACTTCTTTCTACTTGTAGAAAGGATTGGAGCCTCAGGGTCAAAGTGAAGCAGTTGTCACCCAGCTGGGGAGTAATCCCTGGGCAATGGCCACGTGGACTTGGCAGTGCTTCCTTCTAATGCTGTCAACTTCAACTGATAAGGTGAGTTACAGAAAAGATTTAATCCAAGGGACAGGGAAGGAGAAATGGGAGTGAAGATCACAGCAAGAGCAAAGAGGGGATGGAAGAAGGAAATAGCCAAGGCATTCAGTATCTTAAACATGTAGTCGTGCACCTAATTTATTTTTTGCTAGGCGCTGTGCTATGCACTGGAGCTACAGCAGTGAGTGTGGCTGACATGGAGGTGGTGATGGTGATGGAGGTGGTAGTATGTTCCAGGCCTGGGAAGAGCTTAGAAGAAAGGAAGAAAGGAAGGGAGGGAAAGAGGAAGGGAGGTAGGTAGGTAGGTTGGTTGGGATTTGATGAGCAAAAAGAAGGCCTGTGTGTCTGGGGGTATAACAGTCAATGGATGGGGGAAAGGAGGGAGAGATGAGGCTGCAGAGGCAGGCATGGGCAATGTTATACAGAGTCCAGTTATCTGTATTTTAAAAAAATTCTAGGCTTTATTGCAAGGGCATTGTGAAATCATTAAGTAGTCTTCAATGGAATGAAATGATCAAATTTGTTTTTTAAAAAAGATCCTTCTTGATGCAGTGTGGATAATGAATTTCTGAGAGGCCACCGTCAATGTGGGAAGACCAGTTAGGCTGGTGCTCTCAACCTTTAATGTGCAATTCTGATTCATTAGTCTGGGAATGGGTCAGAGATTTCAATATTTCTAACAGGCCAGTGCTGGTCCACGGACTACACTTTGAATAAAAGAACTTAGGGGACTGTTGCAGTGGTACAGGTGAGAGATGATGCTGGTAACTCTCTAGAGCAAAAGATCTGGATTCTAATTTTGACACTACCATTAACTAGCTGTGTGGCTCTGAGAAAGTATCTTAAACTCTGTGAGCCTCAACTTCCTCATCAGTGAAATGGGGATAATAATTCCTATCTCATAGGGATGTTTAAGTTTTCAATGAGGTAACACATGGAAAGTGTTTAACACAGTTCCAGGTATGTAAGCACTCAATAAATGGGAGCTTTGATTGTACTCTTACATTATTAATCAAAATCACAACTTTATGGGTCCTGCTCCATGTTCCTTGTTTATCATATTTTTCATATTAGATGGAATAGATTGTTTTCAATTCTACTGTTTTTATTCATCTCTCACATATGAAATCCAGAACTTCTTCAAGAAATTGCAAAAATTTGAGTATTATGTGCAAAGAGATATTTCAGGCCATGAAATAAAGCCTCTGTAATTATATGGAAAAAATCTGAAATCCTTAATTAGCATGCTATATTTGATTATTTAGATGGAAATTTGAGGCAGCGTGCCTCCTCATGGAAATTTATTTAGCCCAATATAGTGCCGCTTGTTTGGGCTACTCCCAATAATCAGTAATTCTCAGCTTTGGCTGTAAGTTAGAATCAGCTGGGAGGCCTTGTACCTAAAAAGTAAATCAGAGTGGGGGGTGGGTGGGTTGGGAGCAGACGTTTAAAAAATTTTTTTTTTAGGTTTTAAAATTTAAGTCAGGGATTCTTTAACAAGGGCTCTGTGAGCTTGAATTGAAATTCAGAAAAACTTTATTCTTGTGGGAATGTGTTGGTGCGGGTGTGATATATTTATTAAATAATACACAGTATAGTGTGGACTTAGTAAGGGGTCTGTGGTTTTCACCTGACTGGCAAAGGGTCTGTGGAACAAAAAAGGTTAAGAACCCCTGATTTAAGTTTCAGTTTTTTAAGTTTTAAGATTCCAAAGTACATTTAGGATTGAGAAGCGCTGCTTCTAAAAACATCATGAAATGAATCTGGTAGAATCTAACAGGTAAAAGGTCTGCATGGGGAAGGAAATATCTAGAAAGTAGCATTTTGAAGGCTTTGAGAGTCAAAGAGATAATAAACCTTATCATCACTCTTGCACTCGAATTTAATGAACTAACTACAGGTCTTTGAGGTTAACTACCAGGGACACTCCTTCTGCCTTGCATTGCCAGTTGTGCTTACCTGAGTCAGGATTTTCATGTTGAGTTTCAGGTTGTGTTTCCCTTTCTGGTATTTAGTTTGTTCCATTCCTTATTCCTTATGGGAAAAACAAAACAAAACAAAAATAACAAGAAAACCAGAAAACAAAAACAAAAACAAAATACCCTCATTAAAATCATGTTCAAAAGAAACTGAGTTACATGCTTTGATGAGCTATCCAGCATTATTGAAAAGGTTTAACTATTTTTCAAATAAAACAGCACCAGTTTTTACTAGTAATATTCTTATATTCTAATTCTGTAGCTTGAAACAAACCACTTCCAGAGAGGCTGCTTATTGTAAAGATTGTTTTTCTTTCTCTCTTTTTTAAAATAGTTACTGCCCTCTCCATTTTAGGGCAGAATAATTAAGCTCTTTGATTAAATGCTTTTAATTTTCTGGATTATCCGTAATATTTTGAGACCCCTTCCTTTTAAAAGTTTTTTTTTTCTTCATAAATGTGTGTATTCTTATATTTGTATTGATGGTTTAAACCTTATACTCAATTTCCAGGAGTATTCTTGGCATGAGTTTATATTATCTTACACCATAATTTCATTTTTCAGCATTTCCTGAGCTTCTCTACGTACCAGAAGGTTATTTTACAACGTAGTAGCTATTTTTCTAGTGTGTTGATTCCATAGGGAGAAAAAGAGAAAGAGTAAGAAAAAGAGTGTTTTTTTTTGCTACTTGGTTTAACACAGTTAAAAGATTACACATTTTAGAGATATTTTGTATGTATGCCAGAGTTTTCTTCTAATGACAAATATGAAGAAATAGGAGAAAAATTGAGAAACTGGTTAAGAGATTTGCTAAAGGTACACCTTGACAGTATTCTGGAACTTTAAGTCTCTTTCTAAGTCTTTTTATGTGTTTATTAGTGTTCCTCATTATGGATTTACCTCTTTTTATTAATAATCAGATTTCCATTAAAATTCAGTATATTTTGCAGTTTCTTTGGCTTAAGCTATGGGAGCCAAAAAACATCATAGATAATCTTGAGGAATCAGTACTCCCTCATGAGGTTTTAATGCCTGCATATTTTAGTTGGGCACAGGCTGGAGGAGAATCCACTCTGCAGTCATTTAATCATCGAGGTTTGTGGTATGTGGTAAGAACAAAATTTTTATTTTCTGCAAGACTTGAGGTCGACTTCCCATATTTTCAGTTTTGAAAAAAAAAACACAAAAAACTCGCTGCCATCCTAAGACTCTGTATTAACTGAAAGCTAGGGCCTGCTTGGTTGTGCTGGGAGATGTTTAAGATGGTGCCCAGAAGCAGGAGTTTATATATGTTCCTGGAGCCCTGTGGACAGGTGGAGAGGGGTTGGAATCTGCTAGACTAATGTTGTTTCTCTCAACTCTGGAGCACTGGCGATAACTGTTCAACCTCTTCCAAGAATTCTGAGCCAGACGAGAGAAGCGGCAGTGATCCAACAGAGACGGCAAGAGAGAGGGATAGCAACAGAGGCACAGAGGTTATGGAAGAGGTATAACAACAAAAAGATGGCTGGGGGGAGGGCAAGGGAATGCTTTTTCTTTTTATATCATCTATGTAAATAAAATTAAGTCTCTGCTAATTACCACATCACATGAAAGAGGCAGATTTACTTTTCACTGAATTTGGTCTACCAATTTGGATGGTCTGCCTTGAAGTACAGACTATGTGGCATACTTAAAATTCACTTTGGGGCACCTTAGAGAGATGTGTAGTCACATTTTAGCACACTTAAAACTGAGGTACCAATGCCGGCACCACTGCCCTGCTCTGGACTTGACCCATCTGGATGGGGACCTACCCCCGTTGATTCTAACTTGCAGTGGGTTCCAAGAACTGCTTTCCAGGTAGGAAAGCAGTCCAAGCAGGTTAAAATTGTGTAAATAAGGGGACACTGTAATTGGGCTAAATAAATTTCCAGTAGGAGTTAAGGTACCTCAGATTCCCATTTTCATAATCAAATATAGTATGTTACTTTAAAGATCCCAGATTTTTATTTCCCATAAAATTTAGAGACTAAATTGCATGGGCTAAAATATATCTATTTGCCCATAAGAAGTATATGCCCACCCTTGGAGGGGAGAGGTTCACCCAAAGGAGGTGGGGCAGAGCTGCCACATTGCTCCACTTCAGGACCCACCATTCCCATGTACTATACACATTATATATACACCATTTACGTCTCAAAATATATGTGAATGGTGCCCCCTGGAGTTGTGCTGTGCATAGCACACATGACTGAACACAGAGCGACCGTGATTAGAGGGAAGTGCCGATACCTTCAGAAGAGGGTAAGTGATACTGGGGAATACAAAAACAGCAGATGGCCACTGCAGTCTGAAATCCCAGTTGCAGGCTTAGGGACAAGAATCCTCAGCAACCAGTGGCCTCAGATAAATCTACAGCTGAGGCCCTCTCTTGGCTCTTCTGAGCATGGGATAAAGCTCTCTCTAAGCCAAAGCTTCTCCTAGCCTCTTGAACTTCTGAGAGGCAACAGGCCAAGGTTCCCCTGGCCTAGAGAAATGAGCTGTATTTGGCTTCCTAGTGCAGATAGAACAGCTGGGTCCAACCCCTATGGGTCAAGGACTGTGTGAAACTGTATGCAAGGGTCCTGGTAAGGTCAGAAGCTTCTGGATTTCTAACAACAATAGCACGATTTTAGAACTTTATGGCTTCTACTATGTTGCCATTCTGTTTTAATGTAATGAATTGTGCTGTTTAGGGTTTACATCAAATCCATTTATCACTCTGTTACAGGTTGGGGGAAAGCTATTTTGCTTTGCAGAGTTTTATTTTCCTCTGTAAAATGGACATAATATGAATTAAAAGGGATAATCTATATAAAATAGCAGAGTGTTTTTGATATAGTAAGTTCTCAGTAAATATTAGCCATTATTTTTTTATTATTCTATTTTAGATTTTATTATTTTTGGACTTGGAGATCAAAGAGTATGGAGCTTTACCACTTACTAGATATGTGAGTTTGGACAGTTTTCTTGGCTAAGTCCCAGTTGCCTCATCTTTAAAATGGGGATTATAATGGTAGCTACCTAATATGGTTGTCGTGAGGGTTAAATGAGATTGTATTTACAAAGCCCTTGGAATGTATCAACTGCTCCCACCGTTATGACTAGTAATCACTGGATTTGAGAGGTCTGTTTGAGCAACCTCTGTTACATGGGCTTGACTAGGTTTTTGTGAGCAGTCGATAGTAGGCTCTGTTGGTGCAGTCCACAGCCCCTGCTAGGTCTAGTGCAGAGTGGGCCGGAGGTTTTGAGGCAGATAATATTTTCAGGTAAGGCAAGTAGGCAGGTGGAGTATGGGACGATTGCCTGGCAACAGGCCCATTAGCATGTCTTTTTTGATGCTGAAGGTTGCCCTGACCTTGTGTTCATGAGCCTCACTGCTTTGTATCTGGGTCCCGCATGTGGCCTTTTTCCTGTAAATGGATCCTTGTGACTCAAGACCTCTCTTGACAATGGTTTACCAGGGTGTTACCCCAGATTGCATTCCAAACTCCCAGCTATGTTCTTCTTGAGTTTGTGTCATCATTTTACTTTTCATTTATTTGCTCACTGAGCATTTACTGGGGCCTTTTATATGCCAGGCACTGTGTTAGGCGTGGCTATACATCAGTGAACAAGACAGGCATAGTCCCTGTCCTCATGGAGATTACAGTCCAGTGAAGGAGATGGACAATAAATCAGACAAACAAACTGATAAGTAATTCTAAAATGCAAAGTAATAGGAAGGAAAAGTATAAAGCACTGCTATAGCGAAAGAGGGTGGATAACCTATTTAGATTGAGTGGCCAGGAAGGCCTCATGAGGAGGTAACATTTGAACTGAGACCTAAGTACTGGTGGAGACAGAGCCACTCATTTGAAGAGCTCGTGGACTGGCCTGCCAGGGAGAAGGAACAGCCTCTACAATGGCCTTCAGGTGGGGAAGAGCTTGGCATACTCCAAGGGCTGAAATAAGGCCCTAAGGGATGAAATAAGACCACAGGGACTGAAGGGGCACTTGACAGGAGCCAGGCCATGTAGCAAAGTGTGGAGTTTGGATTTTATTCTTGGTTAGTGGCCCTCTCACTGAATCTTGGTACTGTGGTTGGGGCCTTGCTCTTGGCTGTCAAGACCTCCTTCCTGCTGACTTGCATCTCTGCCACGTTCTTGCCAGAACATCAGCTACAGTCCTGGCTGATGCCTCTCTAATGCCTCCTATCTCCATAGACTGCTTCCCATTAACACACTTTCTGGACACCAAGTTCCATGTGTTTCACCCAATTTCTTCTCGTTTCCTTTACCCAGGTTCTGCGCAGATAGCCTGCTACCCCCATTAGGGTGTCAGCCCAATTCTCTCACAGTGAAAACCAAGAACAAAGCCCTTGCTACCAAGGAATGGAATGAAGGGACCAAGGCAGGGAGGAAGATGAGCTAACATATAGTCTGTGTATGTGGGGATCAGAGGTGCCAAGTTTTGTTGTTGTTTTGAAAGCCTATTTAGAAAGCTGGTTCTAAAGAGGGGAAATGACTTGCTCTGGGTCACAGATGGATTCCGTGACAGAATGGTGACCTTTCTAGTCTCCTGTAAGTTAGGCCCCCTTTCACTTCCTAAGTATTTGATCAATGCTTCTCTTCCCTCTTGACGTAAGGTCTGTGAAGGCAGGAGCAGCAGCTATTGTGCAGACTGTTGTTCTATCAGCACGCGTTCTGGTGCCCAGCTTAGGGGAAGTAGTCTATGCCAGGTCCTGACCTAGAAGCCAGTGTTGCACTATACCACACTGCTTCTGGACTGTCCTCCATTACTGGCTATAAGTAATTTCTCTAGTTAGCCAAGTTTTGGCTGGGTGGGGATGATGTTTGGGAAAGTCCAAGACTTCAGCTCCTCTTACCATTTTTCTGAATTTGCATAGCCTCTGATCACTGGTTTGCTCTCCCACAACCTCTCCTGTTTATTGTGCTAATATTGTCTGATTCCCCTATCAAGAAAGTAAGTTCCATGACTACAGATAGTCCTGCTCACTGTTCTATTCCAGTGCGTAGAAGAACATGTGGCCTCTAGTAGACAGAATGAAAATCTGGGTTGTCCTGATGGCCTGTTGCTCCATGCAGATGGATCAATTATGCTTTGCAGATGACAAGAATTTTCAAATGCTGGGGAGTCAGGGAGGGACTCCTAAGGGAGGGAGTATGGTAAAGAGCGTACTGTCTGGCTCTGGGAACTGACTTCTGGCTTTGCTACTTAACAGCTGTGCAATTTTGAGCAAAATTCTCAACCTATTTTGTGTCTCACTTTTCTGTAAAACAGCCATATTACTCCTTAGGTCTTAAAGTGGCTGTGAGGAACAAGTGAAATCATTGAGGTAAAGCATGCCTTGCACAGTGCCTGACACACAGGAAACACTCAATAACCATTACCTATGATCAGTATCATTAAACCTAGAGTGTTATGCCATCTACTACTGCTGGCTGGTAGTTATGCATGCATGCCAGTTTTCACTCTGAAAATCTTAGCCAGATCTTTCCCACAGTATTGTGTTATATGGTGGAATCTCATATTCATTTCTGTCATCACATAAATGTAGAGGCCATCAATTCTCTCTCAATAAAGTTTACTGAAAATGTTGATGAAAAACTACCTAGGATTTAGCATAAAAAATAAATGCTGGTTGATGTTGAAGATAGAGAAATATAAATCAGAAAACAAACACATCTGTGGTACTGTAATATTTAAATGCCTTCTCACAGTTGATTCTCATTAGTTCACCATCAGAAAAATGATAAATATTAATATTTGTCATCAAAGGCAAGCTTAGAAATCAAAGCAGAGTAAACAACTCTTGTATTTCAAGGATTATGTAATACTGAATGCATTTTAAATTTGATACCCCCAAACTCTATATATTTTATTATTTCTCTATGAGACAGTTTAATTTTTTTTTCCATTTGGTACACCAACTACAGAAGATGTGAGTTTATCCAGAAAAAAATTCGGTTGTTTTTGTTAATCCATATCTTGTTCTCAAAGACTTTGGCTGTTTTTGTTTTTTTGTTTTTTAGGTGCCAGGGCTGGGGATTGAACCCGGGACCTCATATGTGGGAAGCCGGCGCTCAACCACTGAGCCACCTTGGCTCTCCTGGGTTGGTTTTTTCATTTGTTTGCTTGTTGTTTGTTTTTTAGGAGGTACGGGGAACCGAACCCTGGACCTTCCATGTGGGAGGCAGGTGCTCAACCGCTTGAGCCATGTTCGCTCCCTGTGTTGTGTTTTATGTCTACAAAAGAAAGAGACCCACATGTGTTTCCACCACCTCTCCTCCTTCATTGACCGCCAGCTCTGTTTCCGGAGAATCACACTGGAAGGAGGCTCTGAGTATACCACGAAGGGCCATGGGGTGCTTCTAGTCTTTGCTGTAGGTTCTCTTTATTTTTTTCCCTCTTCTCAGTTCCTGAAGCTGCTGCTCGCAAAGTGCCAAGAAGTACGTGCAGCAGTCCCTCAGGTCAGGAGGGAGCAGAGGGCTAGAAGACAGGCTTTCACCACCACTCTGTCAGGCTTTCCTTTCCTGCTTTCACCGAGGGGAGAGGGTTAGTGCCTGAGTTGACTGACTCAACATGAGAGGGGCACATCACGTCACCAAAAGAGACCGGGGTTTTAGTTCTGGCCCTCCCACTGCCTTGTTCAAGTACATTCCTCTCTCTGGGCCTTAGTTTCCACATCTGTAAAGAGAGGGCCTTGGATTTGCTAATCTCTAAATTCCCGTGTCTCTCCAACATCCCGTGACCTGGGTGCAGAGCTTCAAGCAGCTGAAGAGCTTTGTTTCTTTCTCTGCAGAAGAGTAATTGCCTGCTGAGGCTGCCTTGGGGCTCAGAGACCTGTATCTTACCTTAGGTTATTCCTGTAAGCTCTTGGTTTCCTTATCCATAAAATGAGAGATGTGCAAGGTTATTATAAAAACACGAGATAATGTTTGGAAAACATCTAGTGCTATGCCTGGCACGTTGCAGACATTTAGTAATGATGCTGTGTTGTTATTATTAATATAACTCCTGTGTTTGTATTTCAACGTATCTCTTTTCACCTCAGTTTCCTTATCTGAAAAATAGAGATAATAAGAGAACATACCTCACTGGATCAATGTGAGCATTAAATGAGATGATATGTGAAAACAGAATATTTCCTGGCACATAATAAGCACAGAACAAATGTTAGCGATTATTTTAGCTATAATTTTTATTGTTAATCACAGTGCCTTGAATATAATAGTGCTTTTTGTGAGTGAACTGAATAGTGCAAGGCAAATGGGGTACCTACCTTCTTTAATACAATGCTGAAGCATATTTCCAATGGTCTAAAACCCCAACATTTCTGTTAACATCTCCTTTATCGATGATATGAATAATAAATGAATGACATTGAATCTGAACTTAAAAGTCAAATATCTGTATCCAATGTGGATTCTTAAATCAGGATGCTGGAGCCTTTCTAGAATCTGTTCCAGGTCCATGATCTGGCTCCATACATGAGTTGAAAACATTACTTTTTATCAGATTACTGTGGGCCAGGCACTAAACTAAGATATTTGCATGGATTCTCTCATGCCATCCTTACAACAGCACTATGAGGTAGGCACTCTTACTATCTCTGTTTTACACATGAGAAAACTGAGTCTCAGCGAGGTTAAGTAAGGTGCTCAAGGACAACCAGCTGGCAAGTAGTGGAGCAAGGATATGGACCCAGGAAATCCTACTAGGGACCTTGAGCTCTACTAGCTGGTGTCTTCAGGTGGCAGAAAGATCAGACCTGCCTTCTAGTGACTTTTTCTGTATAATGAGGATCTAATGGCTCAGGACATGGATGTAAAATAGACTTGCATTTTATTAATGAGATAGGAAATTAACCTTCATTTTAATTTTTTCCAAGATTTGTATTTCATGTAGGGGGATGAATTTCAATATAGAATAAACTTACATCAGGAAACATCAATATTTTTCTCAAACCAGCAGCTTTAAAACCTGTATTTATGGAATTAAAGAAAACATGCTGCAATTGTATAATGTAAATTCACCTGGAAACACAAAATTTTTTTATCTTTTTCTGTAGCTTAGCTAGCAGCTGTTGGCATCAGTCTATTTTTAAAACACAAAAATAAATAGTTTCTTGTTAACTCCACTGAATCTGCAGGCAGACATTAGACAAAGTTGGTGTCAATGAGGCCAATGTCTTGGTCAGAGGGCCCAGATTATTCTATGAGAAGGTGACATTTAGAAAAAGTTTTCTCACTAGCTGCATAAAAAAATAAATTTATTTTAGAACATTAAAAAATATAGAGGGAAACGGATGTGGCTCAAGAGGTTCAGCGTCCGTCTACCATATGGAGAGACCGGGGTTCGATCCCCGGTACCTCCCGGTAAAAAAAAAAAAAAAAATATATATATAAAAAAAATAAAAATATATATATATAAATAGAGAGAGAGAAAGAGAGAGAGAAATGCTCCATAGATAAAATAGCATTGCCATACCACCCCTCATATAGCACTCTCAGTATTTCCGTGTATACCCTTGCTGTCTTTTTTTCATTGCATGTATATATTTTGTTAGTTTTCTAAATTGGGATTGTATTTTACATATAGTTTTGTTACCTATTTTTCACTCATCAATGTATTGTGTGCATTTTCTCACATCATTAATGACTGCAAAGTATATCACTGTTAGAACGTCCATTATTTTTTAACCTTTCCCAAATTTTTAACATTTAGGTTTCCCCACCGTTTTCTGAAATATATTAAGGAAGAATGTCTGCATATATGTGTAATCACATCCATAATTCTTTTCTTAGGATAAATTCTCAGAAGAGGAATTGTTGGGTCATATTATAAGTTGTAGGAGTACCTACTTAGTTTTTCTTAACCACAGGCAGTGCTCCCCCTTGGACCTACAATACCTGTAAACACTTCTGAGCTCTGCTTACCAGGAACTTCCGAGAAGTGACAGTAGATCCAAAAGCTGGTGGGGCGATTAACCACATTGGTTTTCAGGCCCTACTGATTGATTAAAATAAACATGTTGAGTTCCCTATCGGTCTTCATATGTCATGTATTATTTAGTATGTTACTGTATAAGTTCAGAATGTTTTCAGTTGCAATAGAAAACTTGCTTTGTGATGACTTAGAAAAATAAAGATTTATTTCTCTCACTTAACAAGAAAGTGAGAAATGTGTGGTTGTGCCTTTAGTCCAGCAGTTCAGATGTTAAGGAAGGTGTATCTGCCGTACTGTTGGCCTTTCCGTAATGGTCGTAGATGGCTGTGTCTGAGGCAGGCATCATGTTTGTGTTCAGAGAGTCAGGGATGGGCAAGGGAACAGAGATGAATGAGACACATTCTTGACCCTGAGAGTTGCTGGCCTGTTAAAAAAAGTAGCACTTTTTTTTTTTTTTTTTTCTTTTTGATGAAGTAATATAATTTCATGATAGAAAAAAATGAATAGAAGAATATGTATTTCACTCATAACCTCGCCACCCAGAGGTAACACTGTTCTCATTTCGGTGTTTATCTTTCTAGTCTAGTTATAAATGCACAAAATGTACGATTATCCATATATGTGTTGCCTTTTTAATCAGCATCTGACTCAGAGCCTTGTCCCTCATAGATATGCTTTAAAATTTTACTGAAAAATTAATGAATGATTTTAAAAATACACGATGAATATTTTTCTGTCTCTGAGTATTCTTCCATAGTATATATTTTACAGCATAATTTTTAATGGCTGAGTATTATTCAATTGTTTGAATAGTCCATAATTTATTTCACTAGTGTTCTATTATTTTTTATGTACATTTTTTGAAAAATTTAACTGTCACATGTAATTCTGCAGTGAAGATCTTTTTGTATGTATATCCGTGTGTAAAAATCTCTCGGTATTTCCTTAGGTAATTCATTTCCGAAGTAGACTCACTGGTCCCAGGGATATAATCAGTTTTAAGGCCCTTAATATAAACATCACCAAATTGCCCTCTTCAAATGTCCTATTTTATACTACCGCTCATGATGAGAGTTATTATAATTTTTGTTTTATTTCTTTATTTTAAGATGCTTAACTTCTTTTGAGTAGTTTGTATGTTCATATGTTTCAAAAATTGAAGCAATGCAGAAAGTGTATAAAGTGAAGTTTTGCTCCAGCTACTGTCCCCACACCTCCCTTAGGTAGCCACTTTCATTAGTTTTTTTTACATCTTTTCAGTGTTTTTTAATGCACATGGGCAAATATGTATAAACATTGTTATTTTCATCCCTTTCTTACACAAAAAGTAACATACAGTATATACTGTTCTGTACCTTTATTTGGGCTGACTGCTGTATCATGTTCTATTATGCAAATATTCTGTAGCTTTACTTATCTGTTCTCCTGTCTAGCCTAATTTGAAACCTGTGTCTTTTCTGCCTAACTGGGCCCAAGTGAACCATAATAACCTGGCCCTGCAGCTACACCACTAATAGGAGAAGGCAGCTGGATCTTAATTTCTTAATCCTACTGCCTGCCCTGCTACACATTTTGACTTTGCCTCTCGGTGTAGTTGGCGGTGCCAGAAATATTCTGTACCTTCCAACAAGGGAGAGAATTGTAAAGCTAGGATGTTTGTCCTCTTTGAAGACCTACTGGCTTGTCCTTTTCTCCTAGCTTGATTGTGAGATAACTTTTGTGTTCTGGTTTGGGTAAAGAGCAACTCCTTTTTTCTCATCCAAGGGGGATGGGTTCATGTAGGAAATTATGTACTGTGTACATTTTAAGGAATTTTTTTTTTGTATTCAAAATGTTTGTTGAGATGCTATCCCACTCATCCTGCTTCAGGGTGCTTTTAGTGCTGCTTTGGTCTGAAGGAACATCTTTCT
Source organism: Tolypeutes matacus (assembly GCA_026826555.1). Taxonomy (NCBI): domain Eukaryota; kingdom Metazoa; phylum Chordata; class Mammalia; order Cingulata; family Chlamyphoridae; genus Tolypeutes; species Tolypeutes matacus. The sequence goes on from JAKSZT010053825.1 coordinate 16,347,111, forward strand.
GTAAGCCTTGCTTTTCCTCCAGTAGGTTGGCAGAGGACAGTGGAGCAGCCAACACACAGAACTACTGTTTGTGCATGGCTAAAGACCGTGCTGATTTTATAGCATCCTGGGCATTTTACCTCCATGAAGTAGGAATTGGGGTTCTCACCAGGAGCTTCTTCTTGTGTTTCTTCTTTTCCTTTTCTGGATAGGGATGAAGGAGGCCTTTGTGAGAGGCATATTCTTGTGGGGAGGTTGTCACTGCTGGCCTTATAAGAAAGTTAATCTCACCAAGTGCCAGGCCCATGGTATATTTACTTTCACGTGAAGAACAGCTTGAAATACCTTCTCTGGCAAAGGCAGAGGTCAGCCGTGCTTTTTCTTCCTCCTCCTTTAGATTGGTGCAGAAGAGTAGAGCCTCCTCCTAAGGGCACACCACAGAGTCAACTCAAAGCATGTTCTTCCATTATTTAGGATTTGTACCATGTCAAGACTATATGGGGAAGCGGCTGTGGCTCAAGCAATTGAGCTCCCGTTTACAATATGGAGGACCTGGGTTCTATCCCCCGGGCCTCCTGGTAAAAAAAAAAAAAAAAAAAAAAAAAATGTTCCAGAGCTGCGCAGGCCCCCCCATGGCGAAGCGATGCACCAAAAAGACGATGACATAACCAGGTAGAAGAGGAAGAAAAAAAAATATGGATTTAAGAGATAAGAGCATGTCCCCAAACGGCAATTTGTTTTTCCATTTCTGTGACCCAGGGGGCTAAGTTTACATGACCTAGATGTGTTCTTTATAAAAGGCTTGAAAGTCTCCTCAGCAAAGCCTTCCCTTATCATCCTACCCAACCACTCCCTCTCTGTATTTTCTGCCTCAGTTGTTTGTCTGTTTGCTTACTGCATTTCTTCCTGCCTAGGCTTTACACTCTGTGAAGGGAGGGCCCAGGGCTGCCATTGCATGCCAGTGCCTAGCGTAGCGCCTGGCACATAAAAGATGCTCAGTAAAGAGCTGCCAAATGAATTGTTCTCAATAATCACCATTAATATGCTATGTATAAAAGATGGTTGATTACATTTATTTAGCTTTGAATCTGGCCAGATTAATAAAAAGCCAAGAACTTTCAGAGCCCAGTGAGTATTTTTTAATTGAAATTTTTATTCATATATTTGTTGATTCACATGCAGTTTCAAGAATCCCATGTACACTTTGCTCAATTTCTCCCAATAGCAACATTTTGTAATATCACAACCAGGATATTGACATTGATGTAATCCACCCATTTTATTCAGATTTCCCCAGTTTTACTTGTGTGTGTATTTAGTTCGATGTAATTTTATCAGTGACTATATATTTTTTGGATTCTAAAAAGATGACTTTTTGATCTTCAACACTTCAGTGATGGCCAGACCCCAGAGTTCTTATGTTTCTTTAAAAATAATAGAATATTAATACTGGGATAGAGCTTTGGCTTGATGCCTTGATTTGGGCATTTTCTTGGCCTCAAAACTGTAAGCTAATAAATTCCCATTTTTAAGTCAACCTATTTCATGGCATCTGCTTTGAGCAGCCTAGGAAACGAAAATTTTGTAAAAAATTACTACAAACTTGGTGATTTGAGCAACAGAAATGTATTCTTTCATTGTTCTGGAGGCTGACAGTTCAAAATCAAGGTGTGAGTAGGGCCGTGCTCCCTCAGAAAGAGCTAGGGGAGAATCCTTCCCTGCCCCTTCTAGCTTCTGGTGGCTCCAGGTGTTCACTGGCTTGTGGCCACATCACTCCAAACTCTGCCTCTGTTTTGACAAGGCCTTCTTCTCTTTGTCCACTTCTCTTTTATCAGTCTTAAATCTCCATCTACGTTTCTCTTGTAAATTCACTTGTCATTAGATTTAGGGCCCACCTGCATAATACAGGATAATCTCATCTCAAGATCCTTGGTTTAATTACATCTTCAAAGACCTTTTTACCAAATAAGATTTAACATTCACAGGTTCCAGAGATTTGATGTGGGCTTGTCTTTTTGGTGACCACCATTCAACCCAGTGCAGGCTTTGCCTCTAGTCCTCTGATTCCAGAATGTGTGCTCCACTTTGCTGTATCATCTCCTGTGTGAAGTGCCACAGAGAAAGCCCATTTTCTCTTCCACATGATAAAGATGGCAGTTGTCTTGCTTTGTGTTTTATCTCCAGTTTCTTGCATAGTACCTTGCATAGAGGAAGTGCTCTAAAATGGAATGGTTTTATGAATGAATATTCCATCAACCATATGAGGGTAGTTTTCACATCTGTCATTTGTTTTCTCCAGGCTGAATATCCCTGGCTACTTCATTTGTTCCTTATGTGAAGTTCAGAAACCATCACCATTCTGGTTGCCCTAGTGTAGACACTTTTTAATTTGGCACATACTTCTCTTAAAATATACCTTCTAAATTGAACTCTAAGTAACACCCAAATAATAGGGTAGAATGGTACTGCTAATTCTTATGGTTTGTACACTATATTTCTTTAATGTAGCCCTAGATTGTGTTCATTTAGAGCTGTTGCTAAGGTCATTGTTGATAATTAATGGCAAAAGATGTTTTTAAAAAAATTTCTCCATACTAGTAACCCTACTCAGTCACTGAGTTTCTAAGGGCCAAATTCAGCCCTCAGTTATGCTAATGCAGTTTTCATTGATTTTGGATTCTGGGAATGGATTTTGAGTTTGGAAAGAAAATAGTCCAGACATCACACTCTGGGGTTTAGTAGAAAGGGCAAGCATACTCATGAATAAAACTAGTTTCCCTTCTCCATTCTAATTTGTTGAACCCATGGAAAAAAGTTGTGTGCTTTAAGAGAGATGAATGATGAGCCAAACCAATTTCTTTAAGAACAAATCAGGATTTTTTAAAACCAAATATTAGAGAAGAGAACATTGTTTTCCTTACTTTCCACTCTGGCATGTAGTTGGTAGAATCTCTCTCTCTCTCTCTCTCTCTTTCTCTCTCTCTCTTTTTTTGTAAATTCCATTTACCAACTGTTTTTGTTAATTTTCATGTACTTGTACCCTGAACAAATTTATGCTATTGGTGTTGTATGTGCTACAAGTTTCAGTGCTGTCAAAACATATTTTTAAAAATAACCCATGGGTTTTTACCATGTAGTCAAGATAAATTAGATTTTTAAAAGTAAAATGTACCTTAATATTTAGATCAGCAAGTAGCTGTGGTTATGAATAACTTTTGTCCTTATGTGGCATGATATGACAAGGTTACACTAATGTCTTTTAAATTAAAAAAAAATTAATTAATTTTTAAACTATGGGTTAAAATATGGAAATCCCAGTGGTGGATTCCATGGCCTCATTTACTTTATTATGTTTTCTATTGCATCTTGAGGCTGTTGTCTTAATGTTTTCTTCAAAAAAAAATGTTGTCTTCCCCTGTACCTCTTATGGCTAACTCTAATTATACTTTGGCCCTAGCTTAAACATCTCTTCCATGGGGAAACTTTTTCTGATGTGTAAGACTTGGTTGGTTCTTATATTATAAGCTCCCTTAGTACCCTGCAGTTCATTTTTCACAGCCTTCATTACATTAATCTCAACAGAATGTTAATGTTTGTTCTTTACTCCAGACTATAAAGTCCAGGAGGTCAGGCACTATTTTTAACACTCTAGCATTAGTACCTAGTTCAGTGTGTGGTTAAGTAGATGCTTAATAATTTTTAGTTGACTGATTGGCTGGAGGCTGACAAAGTCCTTTAGGGGCTTATGGGAAAAATAATTTTAATAATATTTGAATTTGTGTGTGTGTGTACACTTCTTTTTTTTCTCTCTCTTTTCCTTGATATTTTTTTGAGTACCACTGCATCAAATTATTGAAGTAGAAAGAATAGTTGACATTCTGTTTTAAAGTGACCCTGTATCTGACCCACTTCTTCTCTAGTAATGTCATCACCATTGTATCTCATTGCTCTGATTCTTGGAGGCTGACAGGCGGAACAAGTAGCTTCAGCACATAGTCCTCATCTGTCATACAGAACAGCTTGCAGATTCTTATTATGTGAGTGAAATATGGAGAGAGGGATATTTTTCTTCCTGGCCTATCAGGGTAATTGAAAGTAACCATATCAGGGCACAAGGGGGAAATGCAGGAAAACAGACTGCCTTTGTGCAGGGCAACTCATCGGCTCTGCAGGTGTTGAGCCTCATCTCTAAAGTGCAAAGACTTGGGAAGTGTTTCCCATTATCAAACGATTTGACCGACACATTCTTTCTGTAAAGAAAATGCCTTGGTTTATGTTACCATCTCTCAGCTGCCTGATAAGATGCCATCACCATTGTCTTTAGAGGCATGTCCCACGGGACACTGGGAATGGGCTTTGCGGGACCCTGGGAATGGGCTTTGCGTATTCTTTAGTCAGGGAAGAAAATGGTTTTAGTATTCCAGATCAATAAACTGTAGTGGAAGAATTAGAAATGTGCTATGAAAAAATCATTTAGCAGACATGTTCTATTGTTCCTCAATTTAGGATGAGAAGAAATAAATAACACTTGACTGCTCTTATAGTTTATATTTTGCAAGCAGGGCTCCGGTGAAACAGAATCAGATATACTGTATAAAAGATACTTTACCTTCTAAATGGTTTGATTCTGCAGATAAAAATTGTGCTTTATACAATTGTTTTAGTTAACAGTAATCTTTTTACTTAACATTGGTCAAAAGTACTAACATGGTGATGGAAAGCAAGGTACAATTCAGTCATTTAAGTCATGCCTTGGTTATATTTTGAGATAGCTTTAAAAATCACTTAGTCGAATAAAACTCTAAAGTACTGTAACTGCCAGGTCGCTTTATCTAATTTATGAAACAGAGGCAAAGGAATCAACAATAACTGTCCATTTACCATTATTAGATTAGCTATTACTGAAACCACAGAAAGTATATAACCCTTTACTTTGTGTTCATTTGAATTTGGTTATTAAGCTTTGATGGAACTTTCATTTAGCCAAATGCATTTGTTTACAACAATAAACATGTTAAATCTTTTGTGTTCTGAATTTGATATGACCATTTTAGTATGTGCCTCCTGCAAAGGCATGTTAAAAGTTACAGATTCTATCATTTGTGATCTGTCCAGCATTTTCAATCCAATTCCGTTAGGGTTTTTCTTTCCCCCTTTATTTCTTGAAGAAACACATTTTTTTCCCCCTCCATAAGTCCTCTGCTTTTTCAAGAATATAACCAGGCATCAACCAACATGGAACTACTTCTTAGAGCAATGCCATAAAAATTGATTTTTCAAAATTAAATAAGCATCTGTAGGTCTGAAAATGTTTTATACCTGATATTTAAAAGATATTTTGACTATTGCCAAAAGGAGTCTATTTCTTTATGCTGTCTTCCTTGCAGATGCTGTCATCTGCCACTGTGTTATGTAAAGCATAGGCTCTGGAGGGAGGCCGGCTTGGATTTGCATATTATCTCTGCTATTTACCTGTCTGAACAAGGGACTTCACTTCTTAGGGAAGTGGGTTATCTCTAACTGCCCTTTCCTTGTGTAATAGAACTTATAATAATATATATGTATTTTTAGGAGGTACTGGGGATTGAACCCAGGACCTCGTATATGGGAAGAAGGTGCTCAGCCACTGAGCTACACCTGCTTCCCCATAGCGTTGTACACAAGGGAATGCATGTAACCCCCTTAAACATGTAAGAATTCCTATTATGATAAGTGTGTGTGTATATGTGTACTCTATATGCACATGTTATCAATTTGACTGGAACTTTATTGATTATTGCTTCTGAATTAGGTTATAATAGTGGAAATGCCATCATCCTTTCAGTACATAATGTTCTGTTCTATGGAACATAGTTACCATTTTTTACCTATTCTGAACCACAGCTTGAGATAAGTCACCGTGAAGCAATGTCAGTTGCTATGATTTGAACCCACGATCCAAATCCATACTCCAAAGAAGTATTTCTTTTAAAGTGGAACTTCATTTCAGTTTTTCTTAATTGATGTAAAAGCTAGGATAAGGAGTATTTTAGATATGTCAACTAGCAACATATGGCCCTTCCAATAAGAAGAGCTCCTCCATAGTTTTTCACTGACTTTATCTGTTTTCCACATCTATTAAGTGTTTCTCTAATTGCCTTACTTGCCTCGCCTTCTTCATCTGCATCTCTTCATCCTTTACATTCCCATTATTGGGGTAGTGGATCTGGGTTTAGATCCATCCACTGTCTCTCATCCAGCGTCTGTTAGACCAGTAGTCCTAGAGGGGTGACAAGAAGTCAAGCTGGGAGATAGGGTCTCTGGCCTTGGTTTCCAGCAAATTAACATGGTTTTTGTGGGGGTGGAGTTTTTCTTCTTATCTGTACCATCTTCTGTCAACTTAAATTGATGAGTCATGGAAGAATGAAAACTTCTTTAGCTGTTAAACTTTCAGTAAGAAATGTTAGGCCCATGGTGTTAGTACAATGTAAAATAAGATAGCATTTAAAGACAGTCTCTGCTTCAGCACCATATTGACAATGCCCCTCACTTGAGTCAGGGATTGAGGACTTACTGAGATACACCATCTGGCAAAATACAGAAGGCCAGTCTTATGCCAGCTGAAAAAGCTGCATTAGTTCCAACTCTTGTGTACTTTGCACATTACTGGATGCCTTGCAAAACGTTTATCATTTTTTTAATTGGGAAGGACTAAGGGATTTTAGTACTCCAAAGAAAATGTCAGCAGCACAAAGATAGAAAAATTATTCAGTGGATTATAAAGGGCAGCAGGCATTGAACTTTGCACTTGTACAAGGAAACAAGGACAGTTTCATACTAAGATCTTTGTTGGGGGGATATGAGGGCAGTGTGTCCTTGGCCTGTCTGGGGTGGAACTGGGAATCTGGTCCTTCTGTTACTCTGACAGGTCTCCAGCTTGTTTACCATGCAGCGTGGTCAGGCCTTGAAGGCACATGCTAAGAGATCAACTCTGTTCTGCTTCTTGGTCTATCATGTAAACTGTGGCCTGTCATGTTCATTAAAATGAAAATTGGTTGAATGGAATTTGTCCGACAGGCAGAATGGTTTAAATGTCAGATGTCATTAGGCTTGGATATAAATATTATGTTTCTATTGTTAATTAATTGCAGTGCCTCAGTACCAGTGATCCAAAATCCAATTTAGTCTGCAGTGGGCCTGTGGATAAGGGCCAGAGATAATGAAGGCAGAGGGAAAAAATTTATTCAGAGTTTCCATCGTATCTGTCAATGTCCTCTTAGAGAAATAGCAAATTTTGGTGTGCCACAGTAGTTCAAAAGGTGCAAAACAGGATGGAAGTAAGACTCACCTTTTGAAACCTCTCAAATGTTATTGTATATCTATTCAACTGCCAGCTCTGAGTCCATCCCAGCATCAAATGCTTGACAGATGCTGACCTGTCTCCTTTCTGTGATTTCCCCCATTGCTTCCATCCCTGAGTCTGTTGTTATTTTCATAGCTCATTTTAGAGTCATAGAAGTGATATCCCATAATCCTCTTCATTTCTCTTTGCAATGTTCATTTTTCTTTCTTCCGTTTGCCATCAACCCTTCCTTTCTTTTTCTTTTTGCCTTTTGTTTTGGTCCCCAGGTTCAGCAGCCTGTCTGTCAAGTTTGCCACTGTTTGTTAAGATCATTTTGCTTCAATATTGAGCTGGTAGCCAGGCGTTTACCCAGAATAATGCTGCTAGAATTGTCTGCATTAGAAAAGGGAGCAGAAACCTTACTACTGGTGCCCAGACTTTAGAACTGACTGTTGTTGCAAAGCTGTGAGCCAGCAGGCGTTTGTGACTGCCATGCTCTACCAATATTTTGTGGAATCCTTGCTGTGAGCATGGCACCTTACCCAATAACTTCTCTGGATTCCACAGGCTAGTGGGTGTGCCAGGCAGAGGAGGACTAATTAAGACTTTGGAAGGCAGGATTAATGTGGTCCAGTGGTCAGGGACCCTCATTTAATTCCTGGCATCCTGGTCCATGCTAACCTCATTCTGCCCTTGTGATTGTGCCAGCTGAGAAGTGGGGAAAGAAAGATGAACTTTGGTCTGCATGAGTTTCCCTGTCCAGCAGTGTCTGTCAGATTAAAAATGAGAGGGAAAGAGGCCAGAGACTCTTCCAGATGGAGAATTCAGAGGAGGGCACAACCAGACTCCCTCTCCGCAGTGACGTAGCTAGGCCAGCGGAGCATCAGGCCAGGAGCCAGGAGGAGCACAGGCTGCTGCCCGACCTGCGGTGGAGTGGGGCCTGGCAGAGCAGGGCCAGGCAGTCCCTTTTGGCTCTGGGCGGGAGTAGACTCATACCAGGCGCACACAGGCCACGTGGTAAAGGCAGAGCATTTACCTTGAGGGCTGGGTCAGCCTGGCTGGAGTTGGCCCCTCATCCTGAACCACTCTCAAGGGTGCTTTGCCCAAAACATATGGGGTAGAGCTTGCGACTGCAGAAACCAAATGGGGAGTTGGTGTTCTCCAACCTCTGTGTTTTCTTCCTTTATAATGGGGCAGCCAGGCAGGAAAGGTGACCTTAGAGAGGCTGGAGGCAGCAGTAACGGCAGTGGCCCTGTGTCCTTGGACTGCCTTGTATGTGGACAGCAGTTCTAGGCAGCAGGGGTTTGGTGCAGACAGTTTGCTGGCAGTCACTCTCCATGCCTTTTGGTAGCACAACTTTGTAACTGGCTTCAGCATCATTGAAAAAATAGTCAGAATGGATGCTCCAGGAACAGGGTTTTGCTCAAATGAGAACTGTTTTTAAGACTGAAAACCAGTTTATATAGATGTCAATATAATAGTGAAAAGGTAACAAATGAGGTTAAACACTGAGTATCTGGTTTTACCTTCTTTAAACCTTTTAGCATTGCATCGACAGAACCTCAGTTTCTCTGTAAGATGGACCACTCGCTTTTCCTCAAACTCAGGTGATTAGAGTTTGGGCATGGGCTGTGCTGCTGTGAGCAGAGCTGTTTGACTTGAAATGTCATCCCATTCTGAGTAAACATGCTGGGGCCATGTTAGGGCATCCCTGTGCAAATATCACATTGTCAGTGTCTCCCCTGGGATCAGAGTAGCCATGGTACTTTCCAGCCCTATCTGGGTGGACAAAGCCCTTGACTCCCCATGGCCTGAGTACAAAGCCAGCTAGGGTCATGTTCCCTGGGCTTTCATGGAATTTGATTTGTCTGTAATTCTATGAACATTCAGATGCTGATTATTAGCTGATTGGTATTCTGCTCCTTACATGCCACCTAATGATTTTGTAGTGCTTGTGCTACTTGGCAAATTAACTTTTTTGATGTCTGGCAAATATGGCAGCATTGAACAGGTGTGGCAAGGGTATGTTGTGTTATGAGTGTTTGTGCGTGTGCTTTTGTCTTAAGCAACAGAAGTATTTATTCAGTAGAGAGATCTTTTACATCTTTTGAAAGCCTAGGGTGCAAATTAAGAAAATGGAAAAAAACCCGAAAACTAACCTCACCTTAAGAATTCTGTTTGCAATTTTACTAGTAAACATATAAGATTCTTTTATACAGCAAATTTTATTGAGTGTATACTATGTACTGACAGGTCCTAGAGGTCAGTGTTACTGACCTCGTTCAGTATGGAACGAGATAAACATGGTCTTTATCTCTGCAGCATTTACGATTTAGTGGAAAGATTTTCACATTTATTTTGACAATAATGATCAGTTTTCAAGGTGAATAAGAAATTAAGAATTATTTTGATGACACCTCCTTGAGCCTTAATATATCATAGTTTCACAAATTCTGAAAATACTTTAAAAGAAATACATGCATAAATTGAAATAAAACTTCGAGGAACATATATTAGAAGTGTTAGGTTTTGAGGTCCTTACTGCTGTTTCTTTTGAGGATTTAAATCAGTATGCAGATTCTCAAATAATTCCCTGTATTTAAAACATTAATTTATCATCAGGTAATTTAACCAGGGCTCTGTTTCCCAACTGCCTGGTTTTCACTGATATGTAAAAGAAAAGGTTTTAGAAAAAGGTTTGAGAGTTCTCTTTTAGTTGAAAATTGGCTATCGTTTGAAGAATGTTGCCATAATTTGTCTGCAGTAACAGCTCACTGAACTTGGCATAAGAACGAAAACGAGGGCTGAATTTATTCAGTGTCTTCATTCTTGTACCTGAGTGAACAGACGTCTTTCCTAGGTATATAGATAATTGTAAAAGACTGAAAGGTCAATAACCAATCCCTTAATGTGGCAGTCAGCTTAGGTAAGAGATGGCTGCAAAATGCAACAATGTAGGCAAATCCCTCAGTTCCAGGCAATGTTGCTGGAAGTAAGGTGCAGTTGTATAGTTCCGCGTGAGAGGCTTCAACTGGAAGAAGATAAATTGCAATCAAACCAGGTTTCTATATTTGGGAGTGATGTTTATTTAAATTCAGAGCCATATTTTTAAGGGGGCCAGGAGCTTGATAATGTATCAAGGGGCTTGGAAGTGATAAAGATTTTCTGGGAGGCTGTCCTTTGAAAAACCACCAAGATAAATGAATATGTTACTCGGTTGTACAGCTCTGCTTCCATGTTTATGTCTTTTAGGAGCAGGGGAAGACCGACCCTATTTGGATTTATTTAAATCTAGTTTATGATCTACAGGAGGTCATATGAAGGATACAGAGTTTGTCTGCTCTAGAAGAAAATGTGGACCAGTTAGGAATGAAGAGGGTGGGAAGTGGCATAATACATCTAGCTGTAGGTGAAAATGTTTTCATGGCCTGTGGAAACTTGGGTCCTTGAATTTTTGAGTCAAAGAAAACATGGGAAAGGAGGGCAAGTTTGAATGGTTATTGCTGACTTTTATCCAGAGACATGCACTTTGAGCATGGGAACAGTTTTCTAGTCTTGACCTGCTCTGACTTTGGATAATTACATACACACACACACGCACATTTTCAGACACGAAAGATATACACAAAGACTGTAGAATCCGCTTGTACTCATTTATTCAACAAGTATTTTTTGACTGACTACTGGGTAACAGGGTAGACTCTGGAGCTGGGGATGTGTAGGTAGGGTGGGCTATGTTTGAACAGTAAAGGCCATAGGTTTTAAAGGGCTTAGACACTTAGTTAAGGTGGTAAAACCAAACACAGGAGAAGGTAAGAGTTTAAGAGAATACATGGGTGCCTATCACAAGGCTTTATATGATTAAGGTGAGTGAGACCACAGCTTTATTTAAGACCAGTCCCACCACCTGTCCCTTCTGCCCTGAGGAACCCTCGGTACTGGTTTCCTTTTATCACACTTCTACATTCAGCCTCTTAATCTGATATGGATCTTCTTATCACCTTTACACACGCTCAGGCTTTTTTCTGTCCAAAAACTACGCAAATAAGCCCTATTTGCGTAGTTCAATTGCTACTCTCTTTCCTCCCCATTCACAGCCAAACTTACCTGAGAGTCATCCTTACTCACTGTCTCCATTTTAATAGTTTCCATGTATTTCTTAACCCCCAAACTAAATTCCATCTCTGTCAGTCCACAGAACAGCATTTGTTGAGTTCTTCATTGACCTTCATCCATGAGCATTTTTAGTACTTCTGTTACTTGACCTTTCTGTGACACTTAAGATTTTTGTCCGATCTCTCTGGCAGCTCGTCTCTCTCCTACGCAGAATTCATTCTCCTCAAAACACCTGTTAAATGTTGAACTTCCTCAGAGATCACTGATGGGCCTTCTTCTCTTCCTAATTTATACCTTCTCCTTGGACAGAGTCACATCCACACTCACAATTGTAGTTACTACATACTTATAGATAATTCACCACTTCCAGACCTCTGAGCTCCAGACCTATATATATAACTGCTTACCTGGACATCTTCTTTCAAATGTCTTTAAAGAACCTCAAATTCAATATATCCACAACTAAACTGGTAATCTTTGACTCCAGATGTAATTCCTAATGCAGTAGATTCGGTCAATGTCCTTGTCCAACCCCAAGTCAGAAATGGGAACTGTCATTCATAATGGTTTTAATTTTCAAACAAATTTTTAAATTCTCCTTTCATAATTGATTTCCAAATTTATTGCATTGTGATCAGAGAATGTAGTCTGTTTGATATCTGTTTTTGATATTTGTTGAGACTGGCTTTGTAGCCTAATACATGGTCAGTATTCATATTCCATGTGTGCTTGTACAGAATGCTGCGACAGATTGCATTTTTCAGAGGTGATTGCAACAATACAATTATCCAGTCCCATATGCTCTTCTCATGGTGTAACTGACACTCCTTCCTCTGACAGGTGGGGTCTTTGTTTTCTTCCCACTGTATCTGGGTGGGGGTTTGGGTGCCATGACACTGTAAATGGTGCGATGTGACTTCTGAGGCTGGGTCATAAAAAATACAGCTTCTGCCTAGCTCTCTTGGAACTCAGCCTTTGGAACTCACCCATCATGTTGTGAGGGAACTCTGGCCACGTGGAGAGGTCACATGTAGGTGTTCCAGCTGATAGCCCCAGCTAAGGTCTCAGCTAATGTAACTGCTGGCAGACATGTGAGGGAATGAGCCTTCAGATGATTCCAGCCCTACCTTCACCTCTAGCTGAGGCCTCAGACATCATGGCATACAGAAAAGCAGTCTGCTGTACCCTGCCTGAATTATTGATCCACAGAGACCATGAGGGAGAATAAATTATTGACTTAAGCCACAAAGTTTTGGGTAATTGTTATGTAGCAATAGATAACTACTACAAATACCTACTCTCCTGCTATTGTTGAAGTCTGTTTTGCCTAATACTAACTTCTTTCTACCAGCTTTCCTTTGGTAACTATTTGCGTGGTGTGGAGTTTTTCATACTTTAAATTTCAAATCTCTATACCAGTATATTTTCAATTGTTTCTTATAAACATTGCATAGCAAGATTTTTAAAAAAATCATCTGAAAAAATTTTCTTTCAACAGATGTGTTTAATACATTTACCATGATGACTGACATGTTTGGACTTATTTCAAATTTTTATTTTATGTTCTCTATTCACTGTGAATTCTTTTGCTTCCTTCTCCCTTCCATTTTATTCTTCTGTAGAATTGATTGAGTTTGCTTTACTCCAATTAGTTCCCTCGTCTAATAGAATTACACATTCTATTATATTCATTTGGTAGTTACTCTTATGTATTTTAAAATAATGAAATAGAGCATACATTCAAAATAATTTTTGAAAGTGTACATATAGGTTTAAAGAAAATCATAAAATGAACACCCAAATAAATACCTCTTCCTAGGTCAAGAAATAGAGCACTATCATATTCCACAATCCCTCCATATGCTTCTCCCCTATTGCAATCCCTCCCCATCCCCAAGATAAATACTAGTCTGAATTCTGTCTAAATCATCCCCTTGCTTTTCTTTATAGTTTTTTTTTTTTTGCCTCCTTTGTGTTATATTCTGAAACAAGATAGAATTTATTTTTACCTTTTTGAACTTTATATAAATAATAAGATTATGTATAGTGTATAGTGTTTGTGACTTGCTTCTTTTTTTCTACATCATCCTTTTGAGAGGCATCTGTGTTGGTGTGTATAACTATTTCATTGATTTTTCAATGCTGTATAATAGTCCATTGTAAGAATTTATAAAAATTTGTTTATTCATTGTACTATTGATAGATGTTTGTCTTGTTTTCAGTTTTTTTTTCCTCTTCAAGCAATTCAGCTCTAAACATTTTTGTACACATCTTTCTAAGCATATGTGGGTCTCTTTGGTTTTATATATATATATATATAATTTGCTGGTTATCCTTAACAAGTTAGTAGCTTTAATATGTATTCTTAACAAGTTAATCAACATTTCTGTGTTCCTCCTAAGCAATCCAGTCCCCCTCCCTTATTCCAGATGATTGTGGCCAACCACTCTAGTTTTACCTTATTTACTAACCCTAAAAATTGGTCATTGTTGTTCGCTTTTACAATCAGGGCTTAGTAAGTATCACTAAATATCCACTATTTATGACTAAAATTACAAGATTTATCATCATGCTGCCTAATTTTTTATTTCAGTTTTCCTTCTTATTCCCTACTCCTTCCTTCTGGGATCAATTCCTTCTCATTCAAGTATATCCATTAGTATTTCTTTCAGTAAGTCTAAACTACTGGGAATAGTAAACATTCTTTTTTACTGGAAAAGTGTTCAGATTTCTCTGTTACTCTTGAATGATAGGCTTAGGATGGGTATAGAATTTGTTGAGCTTTTTTCCCTTTAGCACTTTGCACATGCTGTTTCACTGCTGTCTTGCTTTTATTTTTTTGTTTGTTTTTAATTTATTGAAGTATATCACTCATACATAAACATACATAAACAATAAGTGTATAGTAATAGTTGTGAACTTACAAAACAAATATATATAACATCATACATGACTCTCATACCTCACCCTACCATCAATACCTTGCATTGTTGTGAAACATTTTTAACTAATGATTAAAGAGCATCCTCAAAATATTACTACTAACCAAAATATTCTTCCCCCAACCCACCCTATTATTATTATTATTATTATTATTATATCATTTTTACATGAACATACATAAACAATAAGTGTATAGTAAAAGTTGTGAACTTACAAAGCAAACATACATAACATCATACAGGGGTCCCATACATCAACCCACCACCACCACCTTGCATTGTGAGACATTTGTTACAAATTATGAAAGAATATTGTTAAAATCTTACTACTAACAATAGCCCTTATCTTATATTTGGTGTATTCCTCCCCCCTCACACCTTATTATTATTTTTAAAATATATTTTTATAACAGAAGTTGGAAACTTACAGAACAATCATGCACAGGTGCAGAATTCCCAAACAACACCCCTCTATCAACATACCACACCGTGGTAGAAGATTTGTTAGAGATTAAGAGATAATATCCTCAGATTATTACCAGGTCCATAGCATACATTTGGCACACTTTTTCCGTACTCCCCCATTATCAACACAGTACATCTTTGGTATAGATGTATGAAAATTGTATTATTACTGTTAACTACAGTCCGTAGGTCACTCCAGTTGTATTTTTCCCATGCTTCTCTATATTCCCACCACCCTGCAATAGTGATGTACATCTGCTCTAGCTCACAAAGGACACTCTTGCATCTCACCATCAACCACAATTCTCATCCACCTTTGGGTTTACTGTGCTATTCATTCAGTCCTTAGATTATTCTCTAGCTTTCTGTCAATTGGCATTTACATCCCTAGATTACCATTTTCAGCCACATCCCCGTTTATAAACCAGCTGTTACTCACTATAATGTGTTACCATCAACTCTGTACATTTACAGTATTTTCCAGTAAAGTTAATTAAAAGTTCTACATACATTAAACATCAGTAGTTCATCTCAGTCCTCCTCTTATCTTCTTTAAGGATCTACCACCTACCACCAGGTCTTGATATTTTCCTACATTTTCTTCTAGAAGCTTTATGGTTCTTGCTTTTATATTTAGGTTTTTGATCCATTTTGAATTAATTTTTTTTAATAAGGTGTGAGATAGGAGTCCTCTTTCCTTCTTTTAGTTATGGATATCCAGTTGTCTCAGCACCATTTGTTGAATGGACTGTTCTGCCCAAGCTGGGTGGGTTTGACAGACTAGTCAAAAATACTTGACCATAGATGAGAGGGCCTGTTTCTGAACCATCAGTTTGGTTCCATTGGTCTATGTGTCTGTCTTTATGCCAGTACCATGCTGTTTTTACCACTGTAGCTAGGTAATAAGATTTAAAGTCCAGAAATGAGAGTCCCCCAAGTTTGCTTTTCCTTTTTAAGATGTTTCTGGCTATTCAGTACCCCTTACCCTTCCAAATAAGTTGAATAATAATGTTTTCTATTTATTTAAAAATGCTGGAGGGATTTTTTTAATCAGGATTGCATTGAATCTTTATATCAATATGAGTAGAATTGACATCTTAATGATTTTTAGTCTTCCAATCTGTGAGCATGGAATGTTCTTCTAATTATTCAGGTCTTTTAAAATTTCTTTTAACAATGATTTGTAGTTTTCTGAACACAAGTGCTTTACATTGTTGGTTAAGTTTATTCCTGAATATTTGAGTTTTATCAGTCATATTTTATTTTCACAACTTTTAAAATAATTTTTTATTTTTTAAAAGATACTTAAAGTACATAAATGTTACATAAAAAATATAGGGATTCCCATATGCCCCACTGCCCACAATCCCCACATCCTCCCACATAAACAACATCCATCATCAGTGTGACACATTTATTGCAATTGATAATCATACTCTTTTGACACTTTTAGTTACTTTTATTGATATAATCTTCATTTCTAGACTCTCTACCAGGCTCTCTCTCCTGTCTTTTCTTTTCAGGCTGTAGCACAGCCTTTAGTATTTCCTGCAAAGCTGGTCTCTTGGTTACAAACTCTCTCAGTTTCTGTTTATCTGTGAATATCCTAAACTCACCCTCATTTTTGAAAGACAATCTTGCTGGATAGAAGATTCTTAGCCTGAAGTTTTTCTCTTGCAGTATCTTAAATATATCATACTGCTGTCTTCTTGCTTCCATGGTTTCTGATGAGAAATCAGCACTTGTTGGGTAGCCCTTATATGTTATGCATTGCTTTTCTCTTGCTGCTCTCAGAATTCTCTCTTTGTCTTTGGCATTTGACATTCCAATTAGTATGTGTCTTGGAGTTGGTCTATTTGGATTTATTTGGATGGGAGTATGTTGTGCTTCTTGGACATGGATATCTATGTCTTTCAATAGGTTTGGGAAATTTTCTACCATTATTTCTTCATATATTACTTCTGTGTCTTTTCCCTTGTCTTCTCATGACATGAATGTTTGCACATCTCTTGCTGTTGTTTAGCTCCCTGAGACCCTGTTCAATTTTTTCCATTCTTTTCTTCATCTGTTCTTTTTGTTTGTTCACTTTCAGAGGCAATTTTTTCAAGCTCACCAATCCATTCTTCTGCCTCCTCAAATCTGCTATTATATGATTCCAGTGTATTTCTAATTTCATTTATTTCGCCTTTCATTCCCATAAGATCTATTTTTCTATGTATGTTTTCAAATTCTTCTTTGTGCTTATCCAATTTCTTCTTAATATCCTTAATATCTTAAGCCATCTCATCGAATTTATTAAGGAGATTTGTTTGAACATTTATGATTAGTTTTCTCAACTCCTTTATGTCATCTGGAGGCTTATCTTGTTCCTTTAACTGGGCCATATCTTCCTGTTTCTTGGTGTGGATTGTAATTTTTTGTTGGTGTCTTGGCATCTGCCTTACTAGAGTATTTATTCTGGGTGCAGTTTCTCTCTTTAGTTTAGGGCTTTCTTGCTCTTTCTCCCTTGCTGTTTGTGTAGTCGGAGCCAAGGATGTAGTTGGTGCTATAAGCTGTGGAGGCTAAAGCTGCCCTCATTGCCCTAGCGACTGATGAAGTTTCTCCCAAATTTCTCCTTTGCTAAGGGTCCAGACAGAGCCTCAGCTGTGTGTAATAATCCAAGTCTTGCAGGCCTAGATTGTAGTTACCCAGAGAGACTGATGAAGCTTCCCACCCATTTGTCTCCTGCCTGGGGCGGGGATGGAGCTGTAGGTATGAGCAGTAATCTGTTGCCCCGGTAGACTTATGACTATTCAGTCTGTGCTTGCTGAATGTACCTACAGTTACCTGGGGAGGCTGGTGCAGGGCCCACCAGCTTCCTCTATGCTAGAGGTGGGGCTGTAGCCTAGGCTAGGGC
Source organism: Tolypeutes matacus (assembly GCA_026826555.1). Lineage (NCBI taxonomy): Eukaryota > Metazoa > Chordata > Mammalia > Cingulata > Chlamyphoridae > Tolypeutes > Tolypeutes matacus. The sequence continues at coordinate 16,364,830 of JAKSZT010053825.1, forward strand.
TGTAGGCAGATCTGGGTGAAAGAAACTGGTCCCTACAGTTACTGTGATTTTCAGTCGGCCCGGCTTCCCCTCATGCTGGGGATGGAGTTAAAATGGTGGCTACCGGCCTCTTTCCGACTTGGACAGGTTCAAACTTTAGCTGTTCTTAGGGTTATACTTTAGCCAGCCAAATTTACTAGTCAGTAGCTGAAATTGGTGGCCAACCATCTCTTCCTCTCCTGTTTTTGGGAAATGGAGCCTCCAACTCTAGCCATAAAATAGCGCCTGAGGCGGCTTCCACTGCTGGAGTAGGATGATCGCCAGCCTCTGTGGTGTGGCCTGTAGTTTCCCAGAGAGCCTGGCGCAGCTCCCCTCAGCTTCCTCCCTGTCCGAGGTGGGGCTGGGGCTTAGGCTAGAGCTGCAATCTGATCTGGATGGAAAGAAGCCGGTCCCTACCAGCACTGTGATTTTCAGTCAGCCTCGCTTCCCCTCGTGCCTGGGGTGGAGTTAAAATGGCGGCTAACAGCCTCTTTTTGATTTGGACAGGTTCAAACTTTAGCAGTTCTTAGGGTTATACTTTAGCCAATCGAATTTACTAATCAGTAGCTGAAGTTGGTGAAGTCTTTTCCTCCCCAGTTTTTGGGAAGTGGAGCTTCCAATCCCAGCTGATGAATACCCCGCGAGCTGGCTTGTGCCTCCAGTGGAGGATGGGCACCATCCTCTGGGGTGTGGAGCGCTCTGCTCACAAATCTTCTCTGCAGATGGTCAGACTCCTCTTCCAATCTTTCAAGGATGTTGCAGGATGCTCTTCTGGTCTACTGGAGCCCCCAAACAGGTGCTTTAGATAGCTCTGGGTGATTACTAACTGCCCTGTAGCAGGAGCTGACTCTAGAAGCTCCTTACTCTGCCACCATCTTGCTGGTTGTCCTTGCTTTTATTTTTGCTGATGACAAGTTCTGTTGAAGAAAGTCTGGGTTCTTCTCTCTGGTTGGTTTTGTGACTTTCTTCCTCCCTCCCATATTCTGTTTTCACTCTGATGTTTCTAAACGTGGGTTTACTTACATTTATCTTGTTGAGGTCTTGGTGTGCTTCTTCAAGGGGACCCATGTCTTTCATTCTGGAAAGTTTGCATCCATTGTCTTTCAAATAGGCTTTTCCCTTTCTTTTGAGCATGGCTATATATATGTTTTAATTATCACTAGATTTTGTTTAGCATTTCTCTTGTTTGATGTGGTTAGGGATTTAGCTCAATTTCCATGTTGCCAGAACCATAAATCTCAGATTTTATGAAACACAATATCATAATATTTTATCTAGTAGTCTCCACGTTATGCCACCCCCAACCCTATTGCAATCCACATAACATAGAGGGAAGGAGAAGTTTCTGATGCTTTCGTACCGAAGGGCTTTATCTCTTGTATTGATATTCCAAGATTTTCATCACATCTTATAAGCCTGGCCTTGTTTGATGGTCACACATCAGTGATAATGGGCTCTTTGGTGGGCTAGGGGGATGTGGAGGGAAATAGCCTAGTAAGGGCTAAAGTGATCACTTATGTTGAAGAGAACAACAACAAAATGAATCACGGAAAAACCATGGAGTAGTTTGCCATTCTCAACTATTCCACCTTGAAGAGATGTTAGGATCAAGCCAAGAATAATAGTAAAACACGTATTACAATTGTTTTTGACTACAGAGTCACCGTGTAGTTAATGTTGGACTGCTATAGGATTGGCCCCTTTAAAGTGAAGTTCCTATTATGCCGTAACAACTCTAATTTTTATTACCTCCTGTCATATTGACCTGTGTTTGGTCAGTGCATAGTATGTTTTGGTCATATCGTGCTGAATTTTAAAAATTAAGATTTTATTTGAAATGTCCAGTTTTGCTTTCTTTGTTTTGTGAGTTTCCCTCTGCTGAGAGAAGGCTGGGCTTTTTGTGGAGGAAGGGGGCTTGTCCCTAGCAGCAGGCACATATGTACTCCTGGAGAGATGTGCTGAGGTCTGGAAATGGAAGGACCATGCAGCTCGTCTAAATGGAATAGGCTTCCCCAAATAAAGCTTTTTCAGGGAAGTGGGAATACCTTGTACAAGAAAGATGCCAGTAAAAGGAATAAGAAAATAAAATGCTTGGTCAGATTGAATGTGCTGCACTAATGTTTAATTCCATTTTCATCTCTGCACTTTATAAGCCGTTACCATTCTGTCTAGGAGTTCATACCCCAAAAGATTTGACTAGATTTGGCTGGGTTTTCTTGATTCAATTCTGAGTAGATGTGTACACCATTTTCGTTTTATGACGGCGTCTTTTATTGGCCTCTTCACAGGGAGGTAGGAAGCACAAACCTTACCAATGTTTTATTTGGCTAGCACAGCATATGGAAATTCCACATATAGACGTGGGGAGAAAATGGTTGGTGTTTTACTTGCAGATAACTCAGTGTCTTTTTTTTTTTTTTTTTTAAATCTCTTCGTAGCTTTGAAGCTCAGCAAAGAAGGGAAATTCATTGAGAACAGTCTGTAAAGGTAAGTATTTATTACATGGCCTTGACAAACATTGCCTTTACAACATTGATTTTTCTTTTATTCAGAGATTTAAACACTTGGATTAAAGATATAGCTGACAGGACAACTTCCTTAACCAGCTGCTTGTCCTCCCTCATAGGCAGAAGTGCTGAGCAATAGTTAGCAGAGAGCAGGAGGAAATAAAATGATGTGCTGAGAGTAGCCAAATACAATTGTGTGCTTGCTGACTTTTGCTTTCTTCTCAGCGGTTAAGACATTCCACTGGAGCTAAGTTTACAAAGATTAATGCTAGATGGAAAAAGAATATACTTGTACCACTTCTGGTCAATAGTTAAATAAAACCAGCTGGCCAAATAAAGCATTTAAAATAAAATGCAGAGTGGCATTTCAATTGGATTGGATGAAGTTTATTGTGGAAGTCAGTTGTGCGGTTGCGTGGAGCAGCTAGTTTTGTAGAAAGGAGAAAGCCAGCCAGTTTGGTGTAGCTAATTTCATTCTACCCAGTCACTGTGGACCCTAAGTGAGTTACAGGAAATGAACTTCCAAGCTTGAAGCAATGGGAAAAGTACCTTCTCAGCCTCATGTGAAACATTGCAATTGCGTTGGTTTTTACATGGACAAATGTAATTGTTTCCTCTTTGCTAGGTATATTTATAAGCATTCTGCTGTACAGCATTGTTCTTTGATTCATTGTTTAATTTCTGTTCTGCATGAAGTATTTTAATTTTAAGAATTCATTCTGGGGAATTATAAGGTTGCCGTTTCATCAAGAGTCTTTGGTGGCCAGGGTGAAATATGCCATAATTTCATATTTGTTTTCAATCATCAATTATGTTTTGACAATTTTAGTTTTTTTCCCTGCCATTTTTATTACAACAATCATGACTGTGACCACTTAAGTTAAAGTTGAAAAGCTGTTTTGATTTACTTTATATTTTAAGATATTCCTAACTTTATGACAAGTCTACTTCTGGGGCCAAATTTTCAACGTTTATTTTGAGGGTGAAGAAGAAATTTACAGGGATAATAGAGAAAATCCCTTTTGAATAATGAAAATGTGGGCTATAAAAACACCTGTTTTGAATATTTACTTTGGGGTGTGGGGTTTAAATGAATTCTGTGTCAAGGGTTGAGAGCAGTGCCTGGCTCATAGGTGCTCAGTGCTCAGTGGATGTTAGCTGCTGCTGCTTTAGTTACTATGACTGTTATCATTATCATCTTCAACGTTAGCATCCTTGCGTGTTTATTAATCAGATATTTTGAGAAGTATATTGTTTTTAGAAGCTTCAGGGCAATGTTACTAAGATGAGAATGTTGAAATGTTACCAAAGAAGTGTAAATTCTACCTTGTCCTTTGGAATCAAATAAAAAGGGAACTTTTAGGGAATATGAAAAGTTAGGTCTCTGGAAGTGAAAAGTTGTCAAGTTGAAGTTTTGGAAGCAGCTGGGAAAGCATTTTCTTTTATTATGTGTGGTCAATTACTAACTAATATAGTCTTTTGAAACTAGAGATCTACAACTACTTAGATTCTTAAGGAATGTTTGAAGAATGCCCTCTGGTAACTATAATGCCCACCCCCTCCCCTCACTTTTTTTTTTTTTTTTCCTGTCCTGTATCTGTTTCCTAGTCCTAATAGCAACTTTATTTCCTTTTGAGGTAGTCTAGAGGGACTGTAGCCAAGGGCCTCCCCCTTCCCCAGCCAAAGAGTGGATGTACGAAAACAAGCTTCGTCTAGTGGTTGCTCTTTCTTTGGAATTTGAATCTTGAGCTAAGGGGTTCTTTCTCCCAGTTGGGCATCCTGATCTGACAGTACCTGCTATGAGATCAATTTAGCAGTTCTCCTTTCCTAGTTTGCAGGTCAGTCTGGGCAACTGATTGTTTCCAAGCCTTTATTTTCTAGACTACCATAGATTTTCTGAGCTCCCATAAATTTCCTTCTTAAAATTAGCTAATTTGTTTCTGTTGCTTGCAACCACAGAACCCTAACTGATTTTGTGGCTTGCACTTTAAGGAGCTAGATTTGGAATAAATGATGTATGTTTAGAGGTTTACAATTAAAATGCTATTTATTGCTTTCTTTCATTATCTATAAGTAGCTGAATGCTTTGTAGCAGATTATGAAAATACAATGTTCTTAGTCTCTTAAAAATGGGTTATTTGCTGGATTCCCCAGTATTCCTGTTTTTGGTGAAAAGAAGCCACTTTTGGCTACTTCTCTAAGCTATCAAAGAAGGTGTGTGTAGGGGAGAGGGGTTAGAATTAGGAAGAGAAGTAAAGAGGTCATCCTTCCCAATCTTTGTGGCTAAGGTCTCTTTGTGACATGGGGATTGTGAGGGGACTGTGATTTCCTTCTACTTGCCCCAGTATTCCAAAGCAACATAGGTATATTCTTTAAACATTTTCCTACTTTTCCTGAATTTTTTCTTTTCTCTTTTGAACACTTTCCTTGCCCTGCTAAATGCCTTCTTTTCAATGATGTGTAAAATGTGATCGATAACTCAATTACTTCAGTCTCTGGCATTGCTTGTGGTTTCCTAAGAATGGAATGGGCAAGTTTTCTGTATTGCCTCTTGTGTCTTGTTTGTTGTTGTTGTCTATGTTCTGTACAGTGCCTAGAACAGAGCTGGTTAATGATTTTTTTCACAGGGCCTTCAATTTTGCATTCCTATTGTGAATAAATAGCATGATGGAAAGAGCCTTAGCTGAAGTGTTAGGAAACATGTCTTCTAGTTTGGGCTCTGCCACTTGCTAGCTTTATGACTCTTGCCAAGATATTCAACTTCCCCTAAGGTCTCCGATCCCTCACCTGTAAAATAGGAATAACCTTTGCTCCATCTATTTGTATAGGCCCTTTTGAGGATAACATAAAGATAATGCTTGTAAAAGTGCTTTGTAAATTGTAAAATGCTATGTAACATCAGGGTATTTTTATTATTATTGTGACATATATATATTTATTAAACAGATTGAAAAATTAGGGCTTGCTTTTTGAGGCTGAATAGGAAATACAGGTAAATTAAAAATAAACAAACAAACCTGCTGAGTGCTTGTACTGGATAGTCTCCCTTTACCCTTCCAGCTCCTCTTTTCTCTAAACAGTTCTGTGTCCCACAAGGCTAACTTTTGTTGTCAGCATTCCCCAGACTACCTTGACCTCTCACGTCGATTTGGATTAGACAATGGAAAGTTGTGGGCAAAGATTTGAGAGTGAGAGTTGGAATATTGTTCCCTTGTCTTCCTCCCTGCAGTATTATGTGTCGGCAGTGGCCTTATTCCACCAAGGAAGGTAAGCCAGCCATAGTTCTGGTTTGGAATCTCTCTTCTGCAGCTAGAAATGCAGCTGCAATCTATAACCCTTTCCATTATCCTGTAACTGCAGCTTTTCTTTGCTCCTTTAGGTCTTGGAGTGATAACAGTTCCAGTTCTTGCTAGCCCCAGGGTACTGCTTCACCCTTATTGGTTTATCTTAGACCAGCAATTGGTTTATCTTATTGTTCACACCCTTCATTAAATTCACTCAGTTACCTCTGGTGAGTTTGCCATCTGTTTCCTGCCAGGACCTCTATTGTACAAAGGAACTTTTTTCTTTATATTTTTCTGCCATCCACAATTCAATTCAACAAATGTCTTTTGAGGGCTTACAGTGTGCCAGGGACATAGTAAGTATTTATGGTATACTTGCAGAAACTAGAAATTTAGGTAGTACAGTTGGAGTAATTATATCAGTTTACAAAAAAAGCAAGCTTTTGGTAAGTTGACAAAACTTTATATTAACCCAGTATAGAAAGAACTACAATATTGTACTTATACAAGTTATGAATTACCTTTTTTTCCCACTTTTTTTATTAGAGAAGTTGAAGTTTTACAAAAATATCATGTAGAAAATACAGAGTTTCCATATACCACCTATTATTAACAGTGTGGTACCTTTGTTAAAATTCATGAAAGAACATTTTATAATTGTACTATTAACTATCATTTACAATAGGGGTAACTGTATTGTACAATCCTATGCTTTTTTTTTGAATTTTTATTCTAGTAGCATATATACAACCTAAAATTTCCCCTTTTAACCACATTCAAATATTTAATTCAAATATTAATTACGCTGTGCTACCATCACAAAATTTTACAATCAACCCAGGTAGAAACTCTGTACACTTTAAAATTAACTCCCTATTCCCTATCCCCCCTCTGGCCTCTGGTAACCTATATTCTAGTTTCTGACTCTTTGTATTTGCTTATTCTAATTATTTTATATCAATGAGATTATACAATATTTGTCTGTTTGTGTCTGGCTTATTTCACTTAACATGATGTCTTCAAGGTTCATCCATATAGTCTCATATATCAGAACTTCATTCCTTTTTTACTGCTGAATAATATTCCATTGTCTGTATATACACGTTTTATTTTTCCATTCTTTGGCTGATGGGCACTAGGGTTGCTTCCATCTTTTGGCAATAGTGAATAATATCACTATGAATGTAGGTGTGCAAATATCTGTTTGAGTCCCTGCTTTCAATTCTCTAGGGTATTTCCCTAGAAGTGGGATTGCTGGGTCATATGATAATTCTAAACTTAACTTGCTGAGGAAATGCCAAACTGTCTTCCTCAGTTTACATTCCCACCAACAATGATGAATATTCCTATTTCTCCATATCCTTCCCAACACTTATAATTTTCCATTTTTTTAAACGGTAGCCATTCAAGTGGGTGTGAAATGGTATTTTATTGTACTTTTGATTTGCCTTTCCCTAATAGCTACTGAGGTTGAGCATGTTTTCATGGGTTTTTTTGGCCCTTTGTATATTTCCCTTGAAGAAATGTCTACTCAAGTCTTTTGCCCATTTTTAATTGGGTTCTTTTTCTTTTTATTGTTGAGTTGTAGAATTTTTTATATCATCTGGATAGTAAATCCTTATTTTTTCCCATTGAGTAGGTTGTCTTTTACTTTCATGATAAAGTCCTTTGATGGACACAAATTTTAAATTTTGATGAGTCCCATTTATGTATTATTTCTTTTGTTGTTTGTGCTTTGGGTGTAAAGTTTAAGAAACCATTGTCTAACACAAGATCCTGAAGATGCTTTTCTATGTTTTCTTCCAGGAGTTTTATAGTTCTGTTCTTATATTTAGGTCTTTGATCCATTTTGATTGATTTTTGTGTATGGTGTGAGGTAGGGGTCCAATTTCATTCTTTTGCATATGGACGTCCAGTTTTCCCAGAGACTATTTGGGAAGAGACTATTCTTTCTCAATTAAGTTGACTTGGTACGCTTGTCAAAAATCATTTGGCCATTGATGTGAGGGTTTATTTCTGAACTCTCAATTCAACTCCATTGGTCTACATGCCTATCCTTCTGCTAGTGGAATACTGTTTTGGTTACTGTGATTTTGTGATAAGTTTAAGATCAGGAAGTGTGAGTCCTCCAACTTCATTTTCCTTTTTCAAGATAGCTTTGACTATTCAGGGTCTCTTACCCTGCCATATAAAATTGATGATTGGCTTTTCTGTTTTTGCAAAGATGGCTGTTGGAATTTTGATTGGGATTACGTTGAATCTGCAAATTGCTTTGGATAAATTGATGTCTTAACAATGTTTAGTCTTCCAATCCATGAACACAGAATGTCCTTATTTAGGTCATCTTTGATTTATTTTTTTTAGCAATGTTTTGTTGTTTTCTTTGTACATCCTTGGTTAGATTTATTCCTTGATATTTGATTCATTTAGTTGCTATTGTAAATGGAATTTTTTCTTAATTTCTTCTTCAGATTGTTCATTACTAGTGTATAGAAATACTACTGATTTTGGGGTGTTGATCTTGTAACTTGCCACTATGCTGAAATCATTTATTAGGTCTAAGGGCTTTTTGTGTAATCTTATGTATTGGATCATGTCCTCTGCAGATAGGGAAAGGTTTACTTTTTCCTCTCCAATTCAGATGCCTTTTATTTCTTTCTTTTACCTAATTGCTCTAGATAGAACTGCCAGTACAATGTTGAGTAGCGGGGGTGACAATGGAAATCCTTGTCTTATTCCTGATCTTAGAGGGAAAGCGTTTCACCTTTCACCATGGAGTATGATGTTAGCTGCGGGTTTTTATCTATGCTCTTTATCATGCTGAGGAAGTTTCCTTCTATTCTTAGTTTTCTTAGTGTTTTTATTAAGAAGATGTGGTGGATTTTGTCAAATGCCTTTGTTTTTGCATTGAGAAGATCATTTGCACTTTTCCCTTTGTTATGTTAAAGTGGTGTGTTACATTTATTGATTTTCTAATGTTGAACCACTCTTGCAATACCTGGAATAGATCCCACTTGATCATGGTGTATAATTTTTTTGATGTGTTGTTGGATTCTGTTTGTTAGTATTTTGTTGAGGATTTTTGCATCTGTATTCATAAAGGATATTGGTCTCTAGTTTTCTTGTGGTATCTTTATCTGATTTTGGTATGAGGGTGATGTTGACCTTATAGAATGAGTTAGGGAGTTGTATTAGTCAAAGTGTTGCTGATGCAAAATACCAGAAATTGGTTGGTCTTTATAAAGGGTGTTTATTTGGGGTAGAAGTCCACAGTTATCAGGCTATAAAGTGTAAGTTTCTTCCCTCACCAAAGTCCATTGCCACATGTTGGAGCAAGATGGCTGCCAACATTTGCCAGGTTTCAGGCTTCTTGGGTTCCTCTCTTCCTGGGGCTGCATTTCTCTCCCAGCTTAGTGCCTCTGTTTCCTCCACAAGGTCAGCTGTAGACTATCAGATGAACGGCTTGCTTCTCTTCTCCTGAGGTCTTCTCTCCAACATCAAAACTCCAACATCAAAACTGCCCTCTCTGTCTTTTGCCTTGCCTTTTATATTTGATTCCCCCACCCACCAAGGGGTGGGGCTCAACGCCCTACTTAGGTGGCCCAGTTAACGCCCTAATCATAACTTAATCATGGCCAGATTAGCAGACTAGTTTACAAGCATGATCCAGTTATATATTTGGAATTCATAACTACATCAGATTGCCCAACGGCTATACTCCACCCTCTGAATTCCAAAAATACATTACAATATTCAAAAAACCTTAAATCAGTAACAATTCAAGTACAAAATCATATCATAGGCAGTTTAAAGAAGGGGCAAAGTCTGCTATAGACCTCTGAAACTTACAAAACCATTTAACTGTGTCCAATACACAAATGGAAAGACAAAGGATAAACATTTTCATTATCATAAGGAGGAATTGGGATGTTAAACATGAGTCATGGATCCTCTACAGTTCAGTAAACCTGCAGGGCATCCTCCATTTGAATTCAAAGTCTGAGAGTCATTCTTAAGATGATGGTTTCTTCTCCTTGGGGCCACATGGGGAACACCCTTTCCACAGGCTTGCCCAAGGGCCATCTTCTTGGTTCCACCCTCATCAAGCATCTGGGTGTCAACCAAGCTCCAGACCTCATCCTCCAAGAGTGTTGGGGTGATTGTCACACCGTACCCAATATTTCAATATTTTTTATTTAATGAGATTTATTTTGTGACCTAACACATGGTCTATCCTGGACAATGATTCATGTGCACTTGAGAAGAATGTGTATTCTGTTTTTTTTGGGGGTGACATGTTCTATATGTGTCTGGTAGATCTCACTGGTTTAGAGTATTGCTCAAATCTTCTATTTCCTTATTAATCTTCTGTCTAAATATTCTATCCATTATTTAAAGTGGTGTATTGAAATATCTTACTATCAGAGTCTTCTATTTCTTCCTTCAAATCTGTCAATAACTACTTCATGTATTTTGAGGCTCTGCTCTTATATTATAAATATATTTATAATTGTTAATTGTTAATTATAAATATATTTATATATTTTATAATTATATAAATATATTTATAATTGTTACGTGTTCTTGTTGAATTGATCCCTTTATCAGTATATAATGACCCTTTTTGTCCCTCATGACCGTTTTTGATCTAAAGTCTATTTTTATCAAATATTAGTATAGCTACTACAACTCTTCTTTGATTATGACTTGCATAGTATATTTATTTCTATTCACTTTCAACCTACTGAATTTAAGGTATACCTTGTAAACAGCATATAGTTGTGATGTAGCTTTTTAAATTTGTTCTGCCAATCTCTGCCTGTTGACAGGGGAATTTAATCCATTTACATTTAAAATAATACTGATAATGCAAGACTTTCATTTGCCATTTTCCTGTGTTTGTAAATCTTATATCTTTTTTGACTCTCAATTCTTCTGTTAATGCCTAATTCCATATCTATTTAATTTATTTATTTTTGTATTATACCATTTTGAGTCCCTTCTCACTCTTTCTGAATATTTTTTTTCATGTTCTTTGTGGTTTTAATGGCGTTAAAATTTAACATCCTAAATCTATAACAATCATTTTTAACTTGATAACAATGTATCTTCAATAGTGTGCATACATACACTGTTCTTCCACCCCACCATCCCCCACCTGGTTTTTGCACTTATTAAAAACTATACTTTTGTACATTGTATGTCTAAAACCATTTATTTATCATACTTCTTATGCATTTACATTTATTGCTTGTAAGAATTCGGAAGTGGATTTACATAAAAAATAATACAGTGCACTAATACTGGCATTTATAATTGCCTATAGGCTTACCTTTACTGGAGATCTTTTTAAATTCATGTTCCTTTGATCTTACTCTCTAGTGTCTTTTCCTTTTATTTGAAGAACTCTCTTTAGCATTGCTTGTAGGGCAGGTCTACTGGTAAAGAACTCCCACAGCTTTTGTTTATCTGGGAATATTTTAATCTCTTCCTCCTTTTTGCAATAAGTTTCACTGGATATGAAATTCTTGATTGGCATTTGTCTTCTTTAAGCACTTTAAGTATTTCAATCCACGGCCTTCTTGCCTCCATGGTTTCGGATGAGAAACTGGCACTGTCTTACTGGGTTTCCCTTGTACATAATTTGTTGCTTTTCGCTTATAGTTTTCAGGACTCTCTCCTTGTCCTTGGCATTGGAGAATTTGATTACTATGTGTCTGGGCATGGTTCTCTTTGAATTTATCCTATTTGGGGTTCATTGGGCTTCTTGAATGTGCATATTTATGTCTTTTGTTAAGTTTGGGAAAATTTCTTCCATTATTTCTTTGAATATTCCTTTTGACCCCTTCTCTCTTTCTTTTCCTTCTGGGACACTCATAATGTGTGTATTGGTATGCTTGATGGTGTCCTACAGTTCTCTTTGACTCTGTTCATTCTTTTTCATTCTTTTATCTTTCTGCTTCTTAGCCTGAATCATTTCAGTTGTCTTGTCTTCGACAACTCCAATCCTCTGCAACCTCCAATCCTCTGTTGAAACCGTCTAGTTTCATTTTTCACTTCAGTTATTGTATTCTTCAACTCTAGTATTTCTCTGGAGAGATTCCCATATTGTTCACCCATTATTTTCCTCATATCCTTTAGTTATTTCTCTGTGCTTTCCTTTATTTCCTTGAGCATATTGAGGATCATTATTTTAAAGTCTTTGTCCAGTAAGTCCAGTCTGGTTGCATTTGATGTTTTCTGGAGTTTTTTCTTGTTCCTTTGAACGGGCCAATTTTTTTTGTTTGTTTCTTTGTTTTTCTTGTAATATTTTGTGGCACACTTATATTTTAATATTTTAAAGTGTTATCCCTGGGATTTAGTCCCTGAGATGTCCCTTAAGTTTGTATTAAGCCTGTGATATGTCAGAGATTTTCTTGAATGCTAGGAGCTAATCAAAACAAACAAACCAATGCAAAAAGCACCTTTTACATTCTTTCCAATTTGGCTCTGCTTTGACTGGTAGTTTCCTTCAGAGCTTAGTCCTCCTATCAAGAAGATCATCCCAAGGCAGTTGTGAATGGTGGGTCCTCTCTGTCTTATCTGAGCCTGTGTGTAACTAGAACCCAGGGCCCTGCTTCTTTTCCAGTGCTTGTGCTTACTAGAGGCCTTAGGAATTACCCTTTTATAGTTTACAGGACTTGAGTGTATGCCCCTTCAACTAGTTTTGAAATAGACCTCCTCGTCCTTCTAGGTGCTCTCTTGAGTGACTTTATACAGGTAGTCCTTTGCTCCAGTCTGCTTCATCTTAATTGCTTCATCTTAACTGTCATTCTATCTGCAACTGGCTTCTGTGCCTTCAGGAGAAAGTCTGAGAGGGAGAGCCCAAGACAAAGTCCCATCTCAGTTTCTCAGAGTTCCACTGGATAGATTGGCAGTAACATGTATGTACCCCAGTGTACACACAGGTGCCACTCTACTCCCTCTGGACCAGGGCCAAGGACCTACAATGGGAGTACAAGCTGGCTTCATCTTGCATTGTGGAGGGAGTGGGAGAGGGGACAGCAAAGGTACCTGGAGCTGCTTCTATGGCTTTTTTCTGAATTCATTACTTGCCAGGTTTTGCAGCCCTCTAACTCTTTTCCATAGTTTTGAGGAACTTAAGACCCCTCTGTTGCCTTTGCCCAAGGGGGTTTGGAACAGTGGCTGCCCTCAGAGCATGTCCCCTGCTATGGCTATCTGAAGTAGCTGATCAAAGGTAGAGATCTGGAATCAGACCACACCCCCTTGGAGTTTGGAGGACTTGTTCTTTATGTGCCACCTTGGCACTAGCCCCAGGCCCCACTGTTGCCTGCCACTAGGCTGTGGGAAGGGGGGATGGAGGCTGCTGTAGCGAGGGTGAAACTCGCCAGTTTTCCTAACTTTACACTTTACTAACCTTTCCTTCTGTTCCTTTCTGGATGCTCCACAGTGTTTCCCTAGACTCCAGAGTTTCAGAGTGGTTGATTCAGGCAGTTCCTGCCAGTTCAATAGTTATTTTGGTGGAAGGACTGATTTCTTGAGCTTCCTGCTCTGCCATCTTCCCACAATCCTCCTGTGAATTAGCTTTTAAAATTCACTTTTATTTATTTTTTTATCAAAGCAGTATATCCATATTGTTTAAATTAAATAGCACTAAAAAGCAAATACTGAAAAACTTCACGCCTGTCCCATCCTTCTACCTCCCTCCAGATCTCCTCCCCAGAAGCAGTAACTTTGAAAACTAATCTTTCTGGTGTTTACCTCTTAATTTTTAAAATAATGCACTTATACTGTTCTTTCTTGATGTATCAGTTTGAGCAATAGTTCTCTAACACTTGTTACTCCTACCACTTCCATTCCACATCTCCTAAGAGTGTTACAGCCCGTATTTTTGTTTAATTTTTTTCTCTTGCTGAGGCCAGTGGTATATGTTTTCTTTGATATAAAAACTTATCCTTCTTTGAATTAATATAATATATGCTTAATTTATTTTTTATTTTTATTTTTTTACTTCCCTAAGCATTTATCTTACAAGGTATGTGGTAATGAAGACAGGAAAGTGTTGGATTCTTCTAGCTTCTTGGCTAAGTTGCTTAAAAGAATTTAAGAACATGCCTGTTTAGTTAGGCCAGTAAAAAGAATTTGTTGGGGAATGGGGGCAAAGAACAGAGCTTTCTGAGAAATGGGAGAGAAGGATGGAAATACGCACTGAGATTTGGTGCAGGCTCCTCCAGGCGGAGAGAGCGAGCTCTGCCTTGTGAGATTACCTTTTAAACTATTAATTATTCCTCCCCCTTGCTAATGCTAGGGGGAGGGACCCCGGCTGTTATTGGCTACCTCATCAGTGGTGGGGCCATGGTGAAGACTGTTTGGAATATCCGGGGCAAAGGGGAGGTCCTGGAAAGAGAAACTGGGACCTCAAGGTTAAGGTCAAGGTCTCAGAGAGGTCTGGTGGCCATGTTGTCTGTCGGCCATGCTGTGGCTCTTCTCCTCGTTTCCCTGGCTAACCTGCCTCAAGTAATAGCATCTCAGTTTTCTCGATGGGTCATATTATGATTTACATTTTGTAGATGTTGAAATTGAGGCTTAAGGCTATGTGTTTTGCCCAGGGCTTCATAACTAGTAAGTGTTAGAATTGGGATTAGACTTCAGCCAGTGTGTCTTAATCATGACATTATTTACAAACATTGTTACTTCAGTTGTTATTCTGATAGCTACATTAAAAAACAAACAAACATGGATTCTATCCTCAAGATATTCAGATTCAGTAAGTCTTAGAGGGGGACCAGTAATCTGTATTTTCAAAAGCTCCACAGGGGATTCCATTGATCAGTAGGGTTTGGGAACTACTGTTCAATATCCCATCATTGCCATAATTACTACCATGGCCATCTTGATCATCAGCATCATCATTACACCATCAACATCATCCCAGCACCATCACCAGCATCACCACCTCCGTCAGCAGCAACAAATGACAGTTTTCTGCATTGTTCTCAGTAGCTGAGTAGAAATCTTGGTGTTAGTTATAGCTCCCACTCTTTGACCTTATAGGTGAGATTGCACTGATATAATTCAGGTAATGATTTATCTGGTTATCTCTAAATTTGGCAAGTGTTTTGGAAGGAATTGTGTCCCAAACAAGCAGACATGGTTGTTTTTTTCAGCTCAGCTGGTTGTGGCTTTATCTAGTATAAAAGCAATGAGGACATTATCCCAGTACTTAACCCTGACCTAAAGGGACTTAGGTTTCTTTTTGTTTGTTTGTTTGTTTATTTTTGTTTTTCATAGCGCTCCCTAAAATGACATCTAGGGGAATACAAAACCCAAGTAAAAGAGAAACTTTGATGTCTTTGTTCTGTTTGATTTTCATTTCCCCCAATGCTTGTGGCATTTCTTGTTTATCAGGCAAGAGAGAAGCAGTAAAATTTGGCCTGGAGTTTTCTCATCCCTAGGTGTGAAATTATTTCAGAACTATAATAATAATACTTTGCATTTCTATAGTCCTTTTATTTGAAGATCTTAAAGTGTTCTGTTGGTGTTAATAGAGCTTACCAGCACCCTCTGAAGTAGGTAAGTATTATTAGAGAATATTTCCTCCAAGAACATTTTCACTTCATATCCCATGTGTGACTTGAAAATGCTTTTGTATTATTTAGGACTTTCAGCTATTTAAAGTGCCATGCATATATGGCACTTCTTTTCTTTACATTCACTCTTCATTAATTCCTAGCACACTGCAGAAAATATAGTTTCTCATCAATGGTGTGGCATTACTTAGAAAGAATTAAAATAAAAGCAGTCTGTTACTGCCTTTTATTTGAGTGTTTTGGAAATATTGAATAATGTTCATGAGGTATGGAGTCACCTATCTTAGAGTTAATTTTCCTTTTAAAGCAAGCAGCACTTATTAGACTATATTAGAGTATAATGGACAGTGTGTTGCCTTCTGAGAGCTCATGATATGTCAAACCAGCTAAAAATACAGATGATGTTTGCATTCTGATTTAGAGGTTTCATTTTGAAAAAGTGTTTAGAATGTTGCATGTCTGATTAAAATTCATGCTTGGATCACCTTTTTAAAAAATTATTATTCTAAATGGTGGGAAGGTCAGTCTCAGTGGTGTTAAGGGTTCCTGTGAACCTAGGGTCATTAATGCAAAAGGGCTGCAAGTCTTGCTTATAGCAGAAAACATTCAGGAAAAGGTTGTGTGGCACTGGTCACTCTGAGTGGTTCCTTGTTTATGCAGTGCTGGTTGGCCCTGCTGTGTATAGACAATGCAAAGGAGATTGGTATTCTTTTCTATAGCTCCAAGGCTCCAGTATCCAATTTCCCACCATTCTCTCACCATCCCCATCAAAAGTCCTGTCATCTCCCTAGAGTCTTGCCAGGGACCAGGGTGCCAGCCTTCTCTACTTTAAGGAACTGGAAACCTCCAGCTTTTCCCAGGTATCAGGAAAACCCATCAGTTCTTTTTCAACTCCAATTGTTCACCTAAACAAGATCCAAAGAGATAAAATAATTTTAAACAAAACAAAACAAAAAACACAAATTTATCTTCATCTCTGCCCTTTCTGATAGTGTCCAACACATTCCCTTCAATGAATTTAGACTTTTGAAAAGAAAACCTTAATGGGAGCAAGGTTTGGCAGGGCTGGGGATTCCCTTTTGGCACATTTTGCTTTTGGACATGCTCCTGAGACAGAACACGAACTCTGCACAAACTCTGTCTAGGTTTTTGAGATAAGGAAAGGAAAAACATACACAGGAGGGATAATGAAAAGTACAAATTGATTTCTCAATACATTATGCTGCCCCAAATTCAACATGAGACAAGGTGATGCATCACTACTCCTAGATACTTTATGGCTTTCGCAGTGGAGAGAGAGTCAGATGAACATTTGGTTAATCCTTTCACTGACATTTAATTGTCTTCTGTTTTGGAAACTATTCACTTAAGACCCATCATCTAAAGATTTTTGGGAATGTGGGCAGAGTTATGAATCTCTGCACTGTTTTCTCCTGAGTCTTTGCTTGAAGGGGTATACATAAATTTGCTGTTAATTACATGATGATAGATTTATCAGTGAAGATGCTTTTGGCTGCATATAATCAAAACATCAACTCAAAATGGCCTAAACCATAAGGAAATAAATGAAAAATGCTTCCCACCCTCTCCATGTCTTCTTGTTGAGTCCCATGGTTGTCATGAATGATAGAAAGGCATTACAGAATCCTGGCTCTGAATGTCTGGAATACACCCTCAATCCATTCTTCCCTGGTGCCAAGCAACTTGGGATCCACCAGGGTGCCTTTGATGGTGTTGCTGTGGAGAGGATTTTGAGCATTATGCTGTTGACAGATGGCTAGGCACTGTCAATTATTTTGTGAATCATTTTATCAACTCTTATTTGGAAATCCACAAAATAAAACCCAAGAGATTAAGGAAAATGAATTCTCTCATGGAACAAGTCCGCTTGAGAGGGTCAGCTCCATGGTTTATTAATTTAGTACTCAAAATGTCATCAAAGTCCCTGTTTTTTACTCTTATTGTCTGCTATCTTCAGTGTTTCATGATTGGGTGTCACAAGCAGACCTGATAGCATCCATGGCAAAAGAGACTGTCTATTTTTGTGTGTTCCTTTTTAAAAGCAGGGAAACTTTCCTATAACCCCCCAGCTGACTTCCCTTCAGGACTTGTTTGGCTGATGTCAGTCACAGACTCCTTTGTAGATTAGTCCCTGAGATGCTGAATTGGCTTACACGGGTGCTTCCCAGCCTTGATTTTTCCATGGCACACAGAAGAAAATGATAACATTTGGTTAGCACAGTGAGTAAACAGAAGAGGTTGTTCACAGCTGGGTGTGGCTGATGTGTGTTGGTGGCCTCTGGCTGCCCTAGCCTTGTCCAACTGGGGCTGAAGGGATGGATATCTGAGCAGCCATAACCCATTCCCTGGTTTAAACTAATCAGGATTTACCCCTGAGCTGGGATAGTCTCACCTTCTCTGGGCACCCCAATAAAATTGGGGCTTTACCTGTAACGCAGCTATTGGATAGGCCCTCAGCTCAGGAGTGTCTGCTGTGTAGATGTTTCTTGTCCTTAGCATAAGTACCTAATCTCTTTTTTGAACCATCAACTCCTTCCGGAGAAAGGACCAAGTCTTGCAAATTTTAAGTGCTCAGTAATTATTTATATATTGAATGAATGAATATGTACTTGAGGGACTGATTCATTCAACACCATTGAAGTAACGTGCCAGGAATATGCAGTGAGGAACATAGGCCCTGCTTATGATTTTATACCTAGGGAGGGAGGCAGATCATAACTAGTAAACAAACAATGCATATATAATTAAGAGTTATGTTAAATCCTATTTAGAAAACAACAGGAGGCAAAACAGAGCAGACCTCCTCGTATGGGGCGGTCAGGGAAGGCTTCTCTGATTAATGACATTGAAGCTGAAATCTGAGGGAAGGATGGAAGGACAACAGGAGGGAATCAGCCGTGCAAGGAGAGGGGGAAGAGGTTCCTTGAAATGATTTCATAGTTTTGACCCTTGCAAATATGCCTTAGTTAGGAATCATCTGTTCCCAATAAACAGAACAAAACAAAAAGCAACAGAAACAACAAAAGGTGGGGGGCCTTGCTATAAGGCCACAGAAAACTTACTGATTTGAGGGCAGGTTGGCCAGCCTGAGGCATTTGGGCCTGGGAGTGGTTGACCCTCAAGAGCTAGCAGAAGTAGGACAGGTGAATGGATAAACATGCCCACTACATTCTGTTCTCTCATTGTCTCTATCCCAAAGAGCATTTCAGTGTCTTGGTATAGTCTCTTACCCCTGCTTCTCCTTGCAGACTGGCTTTTCTGCTTCTCTGGGTATCTGGGTCTAACATGGCTACTCCTGAACTCCTTTGGTCCCATTCAAGGGGCTGATAGACACTAACTGCAATTCCTGCACTCCAGTTGCTCTTTCCTGAGCAAAGAATCTGAATGGCCTGATGTAGGTCAGGTTCCCACCCTTGCTAGAGTGTGGTGTGGCCAGGACAGGGCCCATCTGGTTGGGAGAGACTCTCTGAGAAGGGGTGTGAAGGGCAGGCAGATGGAGTAACACCTCTGCTCAAAGCTGCTTTTCAGATTCTCCAACTTTAATAACACTGGTCGGGTCTCAATGGTAAATAACTTTGTTACCATCTGGGTTATTTAGTTGAGTACAGGTGCCAACCCAGTATGCTGCATACAACAGGCACTTAAGAAGTAGTTAGTGATGGTGATAATAACTAAGTTGATGTGAGATGTGTTCTAGTTCTTTCTCAATGGTGCAGGTAAATTAAATTCTTTTACTAGAAATGATTTACTGTTTTGCAGATGAAAACCCCTTTTGTAAATACCAGTCTACAATGTTGAGTCAGTTTATAATGATTTGATTCCTGTTACAAAAGTAATGCATTTCCATCTTTGAATATTTGGAAAACAGATCAGTGAAAGAGAAGAAAACAGAAATTGTCTATAATCCTACTGCCCAGAGATGACAATCGATGCAATTTTGGGGTATTTCTTTCCAGTCAATTCTCTCTCTCTCTCTCTCTCTCTATATATATATATATATATTTAAAATTATACATACTGCTTTTTTCACTTAACATTATATTGTGAACATTTACATTCTTCCACCACATCACTGTTAAGGACTGCACTGTGTTCATTCGTGTGGATATAGTATTTAGAACTGGCTAGAAAGATTTGAATGTGGTTCTCAGACCTGGATGGATTTGAACACTGATCTTGAGGACTGTGTAGCAATGTAGAAACTGCCTGACTAACTTCCAAAGAGCTGGCTGATAAAGTTGGCCAGAAATTAAGTTTGTGATAATGACCACTCTTGTCCCCTTGGCCACCGTTTTCCTGAGGATAATTTGAATGAAGCTCATTTACTGTTGTGCAAGGAGGATGGTTCAGCTTGGGCATCCCTATGGAAAATAATCAGCCTCCCCTTCAGGGATTCCAGGAAGCTTCTCTGATGCTCAGGTCAGGGTGGCCTCTGCAGATGCACTTGCTTCTCCTGATAAAGGCAAATGCAAGCATGCCAAATTGCTTTGCTCCGGCTTAACCCTACTCCAGAATGCATCCATAAATGCTACAAAAGGAAAGCTTATAAACATATGCCACACAGAACTCAGAAAATGTCCTGCCTACTTAATCCTTTTCCTACTTCAGGGAAAAAAAGTCTGTTTATACTTGAACTGAGAACAGAGGGATCACAAAAATGGAAATTGGATGCCATGCTAGAAATCACCAGTTGTGTTTTCTCATTTCCCTTAGAGCCATGGGTTGATTTTTCAATAGAGCTGTTTCAGTAGAAAAATGTGCCACTCTTTCTAGAGTTCTTAGATTCACTCCCAATTATGTGATTGTGTCCAAATGCCTTTTGAGGAAATGAAATTTCCCCTTGTTTAAACATAGAATGTTCATGATAGTGGATTCTGAGGGCCGGAGGCATCTCTTGAGTGTGCCCTCTCCCCTCACATGACTCTACATTTAGATGATGGCAAATGGAGGACGGCAACTTCTACCCTTTGTGTGTTCTTGGAGAGATTATTGCACAGAGAGGTGCATGGAATCACAATAGATTTGCACTAGCTCAGAGCTTCAGGAACTTGCCCTGACACGTAGAATGCATGCTGGTCCTTCCGTTCAAGATGATTCCCCTGCAAAACCGGCCATCCTTTTCCTTGCTGGCATATTTGACACTGAAGCTGTCTTAACAAGCTTTCTGACCCCAAAACCCATCTGTTTTTTTGATCCAGCTCTTTTTGCTATGGGCCATCCCACACTGGAGTTCTGGAAGACCCTCTAGCAGATCTGCTTCAATCCCTCCACCTCAAGGAAGTAAATGCGATTTTCCTGCCCGTGCCTTATTTAACGTATGTCCGTGTCTTCCAGGCTGTCTTGGGTTAGAGGGTCTGTGGGAACATTTGGTTTGATACTAAGGGCACTGTCTGTGTAGAGACAGTCATAATGAATCACTGAAAACATGATTAGATGCCCGCCCAAAGGGGCTGTTAGCCGAGAGGTGTGTGAATCTGCTTGGAGGGGTAACAGCTGAGTTGTCAGAGTTGTTTACCATCTCCTGGGTAGAGGCAGTGGGACAGTATTTTCTGTCTCAATAAATATTACATCAGATCCCAAATGTCCCCTCCTGTGGCTGCAGGTGCTCTTCCTTCTGATTTAGAAATGAGGGAAGATCCATGGGTTTTACATGTGTGGGAGCTTCAGAGTGAGAAGGATGTGAAAAAATGCAGGGAATGATTGTGGTCATCTCAACCCAGGATGCATTTGTTAAGATGCACTTATGAAGAAGCGGCTTGCCCATGATGCTGTGATGGTTAATGCCACTGGGACCTACTAACCTGCTCTGTTTCAAATATGAAAAATCCTGGTACTGGTAAGCAGGAAAGATACAAAGACAGCAGAATGAAAGCATGTTTGTCTTATATTGTGGTATCCTCTAACCATTATTTCATGGATTCACATTAGGGTACTGTGATCTGGCCCAAGAATGTAGGCAGCATCTTGAGCTTTTGAT
The DNA here is from genome assembly GCA_026826555.1 of Tolypeutes matacus. Lineage (NCBI taxonomy): Eukaryota > Metazoa > Chordata > Mammalia > Cingulata > Chlamyphoridae > Tolypeutes > Tolypeutes matacus. Next base: position 16,386,227 of record JAKSZT010053825.1, read on the forward strand.
GCCCTCTAGGCAATGTGCTAGTCACTTTTCTTGGATTCTGTCATTTAATCTTTGCCACAACCTATGGGGTAGATGTTATTATTATTCAATATTTAACAGATAAGAGATCAAAGAGGTTAAATTACTTGAAAAAGATTGCACAGCATTTAAGATGGAGGCACTTTAGGAGAGCAAAAACAGGAGTCTTTGTCTAGCTAGTGCAGGGGGAGGAGAACCTATTATTTTTTCTGAAAAGGCAGAGGGAAACATGGTATTTGTACTTTGGATGGGGTTGAGATAATTTAGGGGTGGGCAACCACTTGCCTTAGGCACAAAAGCACACTGTTCTGCAAAGTTTTCATACATTTGTTCATTCGTTTGTTCGTTCATTCATTCATTCAGTTACAGTTGATTTATTCAGATTCACTTAATTACTTTTCTATAAATTGGGCAACTGTTTGTGTTTTGCTGAGTGCTAGGTGTTAAGAGCATCAGAAAGATTACCAGATAGTTGAGAATCTGAGTAGAGAGAAAAGAATATCCAGGAAAAACTAGAATGTATAGTACTTTGTGGTAAGTGTGGCAAGGAACAACAGAAATCAGGACCTTGCTCAGGAGTCCTTGGAGTGACCTTTAGGGTGGTATGTCTCCTCCCACTGGGAACCCCAGTTAGTATTCCAGAAATTTGGTCTGAGCACAGGGACTGGCATTTGTTCTGCACTGTCAGCCACAATGAAGAGACCTATTAATGGCGTGCAGTTTCTTTGTGATGGGTAATTTGTGAGCTCAGGCATGTATGTCTGAAAGAGATGGGGCATAGAAGTGGAGGATGGGCCTTCAAGTCAAACAGTAGAGCAGATGTCCTTAATGACACAGAGCCAGGGACAGCCCCAGATGTAAATAATTGTGAAGTGGGCCACAATCTGCTCTTTTGTGCCCTTACTTTCCATACTTGCAACGTCCACTCCTCCTTCTCACCAAATATCCAGCCTTCACATACACTCCTTCAGGTTCTCAGTATCCTACCTACTTTTTTGTGATGGTCCCTCACCCTTTAATCAGAGGATGGAGGGGTGTTCAAAGTTCTGCTATCAGTCATTTACTATTCAGTATGAATTTAAACCAATGATTTGTATAGTATTTCATGTGGTACATGAGATTATTTTACATTGTATGTGAGTGAACACTTTTTTGGTTAGTCACATTAATTTCTTTCAGTTTCCTTCTATTTATTGCATGTGATATTGACTTTCCATTTGCAGTAGTGATATAAAATTGTCTTTTTCAAAGAATTGTATTGGCAAAATTGCATTGATTTAAAGAAATATGTTGTATTAATGGTAGGACATTGGCTCTCAGATATTACAAAACTCATGAAATGGGTATGTAGATGATAAATTTTGGAACAATGATATTGTCTTATCTGGGAGTATTTGCATTTCAAAACTTATCTTTAGTTATGGATTAATGTATTTTGTCTCATAGGAAGAGAATTTAATCGATCATGGTGGAGAGATCATCATACCTGTGTTGTAGATGATGCATCTCCCATCAGTCTTTTCTCTTCCAGTTAATGGTTACCCTTCAGAGACAGCAATTCCTCTGTCATAATATTCAAATTTGTGTAACTATGAGGCATATAACCATGGGGTTCTTCTTCATTAAATGCTCATGTGAGCATAGACTAATGTTAATTGGAGTATGTAAAGTAGACATCATATCTAAAGCAGCCAGAATGAATAGTAGCAACCATCCAACCAACAATTATAGAATACAAATGTATAGAATGTATGGAATATTTATTTCATGAGCCAAAAATAACACCTGCCTCTACTCCTGAGCCATTTTTCTAAGGGAGGTGAACAAATGTCAAAACAAAGAGAGATTTTTCTCAGAGAATAGTAATTACAGAAGACATTACTGCAATTTAAAGTGGGTCTGATGCGGCAGGATTCTGGGGCTTGCTAGTGTTAGAATACTTTGTGAAGTTTTTTGGTCTTCAATGGGTCTGTCTTCAGGCAGAGCCAAGAGAGGGAACCCAGGGAGTAAAAGAGCAGCTTGTGATGGTGGCATCAAATGAAACTTGCTGATAATTGTGCATGACAGGCCAGGTGACATCTTGTGGTCCCTTCAGCCTTGTGATTTGGGTGATTTCTTCTCAGTCCCACAATATTGGTTGGTGCTTCCTGAAAGTCCCAGAAGGAACATCCAGCCCAAAAGGTCTGTTGTAACATCTTTGCTTAAACGCAGTGGAAAGCTTAACTATGCAAGGTAACTTTTTATCCTTCTTATACAGACAGATGCGGGGGTTTCCACAGTATGTATATATTTATTTATTTCCTAAAGCATGTTGATAGTTGAGGAACAAGACAGAAAAAATAAGAAAAGTTGTTACTACTAATGCCATTCTTAGTCTTTACTTGCCTGGGTTTTTATCTAATTTGGGGGCCAAATTCTTTCTGTGACAAAGAACAATTAATTACTTTCAGATCATCTAGGCTGCTGTGTCCCCAACAGGTGATTTGTAAAGCTAAGAATATCATTTTAACTTAAGAGTATTCACTTTTCTTATATTTGTATTAGGGAAAATAACCAAAACCTTTGAATTACTGTTTTATTTTTCACTGGAAAAAATGATGGAGATAAACATGCTTGAAATGCATGTATCTTGTAAAGATATTGAGTTGATAAATTAAAGAAGTGCAGGCCTAAAATGATAACTATCAATAGTTGCTCCCCAGCCCCCTCAAGATTAACTGGTGGAATGAGTCATTCAGTTGGGAGTTTGGATGTTGTTTCCTATAACTAGGGTAGGTGATTAGCATACAGTTGTTAACAATACTGATTAAGGTTCTTCCCCATGATTCTTGTGGTCTAGCTTTAAATAAAAACAGGACAATTGAACAATTAATACATTGCTTGATACTTTTTGTGACCAAATAAATTATTATTTCTTGAAGTAACATCAGTTTTTTTTCCAGACAGCAATAGAAACTTAACCTTGGCATTTAGTCTGGGAAGACATGCAAATTCCAATTCAAGCATTTGCTCCCTAAACACTGGAAACTGGTCAGATAGGAGAAACTGAAGAAGGATTCCCACTGTCTTCACATTTCATATTTATGGAGAAAAAACTAGGCTTAACCTATTATGTAATGTGTATTGATTGTTGAGAGGGAAAAAATGAAAATCTGTTTAACATGTCATCTTCTAACTTCTTGAAACGTGAAATGAACTTTAGCAGTACTAGTTTTTCTAAAAAAGTATCAAGTGTTTACATCTTAAAAGCAATTGTCAATGAGCTGTTACTGTGAAAGTGCATTGCTTTCCTATAAATTATTTATTGGGCCATCAGAGGCCTAAATCCCAGCGAATGTTTTCTGGAATTTGTAGGGCATACTTATAATTGGCTACAAACCTTCTCACACTTTCATTACAGGAATTAATATACAGCAATACCTTGGAGATATTGTGGGTTTGGTTCCAGACCACCACAGTAAAGCAAATATCACAACCGAGTCACAAGAATATTTTGGTTTCCCAGTGCATATAAAAGTTATGTTTGCACATACTGTAGTCTCTTAAGTGTGCAATACTATCATGTCTAAAAAAACCGTGTATATACTTTAAGTAAAATGTGCCACAGAGACACGAAGTGAGCAGATCTGTTGGAAAAATGGCACTGGAAGAATTTACTTAACGCAGGGTTGCGACAAACCTTTGGTTAGTAAAAAACACAATGTCTGTGAAGTGCAATAAAGTAAAATGCAATAAAATGAGGTATGCCTGTAGTGAATTGCTGTATAAATTGTTTGCTGCTGTGGGGGAAAGAATGCTAAGAAGTTCTAGTAAGACTGTTGGTGCCTCAATAGTTAACAAGGTCAAACTTCTAAGTGTTTTTTTTTTTTTTTTTCTATTTCAATTTTTAAAAAAACAATCAAGTGTACCATACAGGATTCCCATACACCCACCACTAACACCTTGCATTGCTGTGACACATTTGTTACAAATGATTAAAGAACATTGTTACAACACTCCTGTTATCTATCATCCATAGCTAATGTTTGGTGTATTTTCCCTATAATTTTCCATCAAGTATTAATATTGTATATCTGTTATAGTTCATGAGAGAACATTATGATTTTTGTACTGTTAACCACAGTCCATAATTCACCATAGGTTTCACCAGGTTATATGGTCCCCTGCCTTGTACAGCCCATCCAAAGTGTTCATTCATTAGCTTTCAGTTTCATCACAGAGTTCTGTCATCAGCTCAGTCCATTTCAGAAAGTTTTCATTATTCCAAAAGGAAAAATCCCATATCCCTTAACACTACCCCCATTATTGACCGTTAGCATTGATTATAGTACTTTCTTTGCCATTCTTGTAAAAATGTTATAATATTACTATTAACTATGGTCTATATGTTACATTAGTTGTCTTTCCCCCCAAGTATCTCCATATTCTTAACATATTGTAATAGAGGAACATTCTTGTATTTGTAGTATTAACTACATCACCATCCACATCAAAATCACTGTTATATAGTCCCTAGATTATCCTTTACCTTTCTTTCAATTACATTAACCTCCCTAGACTAGTCTTTTCAGCCACATTCACATTTATAAATGGCAGTGTTAGCTATACTCACTATAATGTGTTATCATCAACTCTGTACATTTATAATCCACCTTATTAAGCATTCTACATGCATTCAGCATCAGCTCCCCCTTTTCAACTCACGTTCTATCTCCTAGAAGCCTATACTCTAAACTGTTGTAACATCAGAGTTTAACTCCACGAGTTTACTCATTGTATATTAATTATATTAGTTATAATTATAATTATAATTATAATTATAATTATATTATATTATGTGAGACCATACAATATTTGTCCTTTTGTGTCTGGCTTATTTCATTCAACATAATGTCCTCAGATTTCATCCGTGTTGTCATATGCATCCCCACTTCATTTCTTCTTACAGCTGAATAGTATTCCATATATCCCACATTTTGTTTATCCATTCATTAGTTGATGGACACTTGGGTTGTTGCCATCTTTCAACAATTGTGAGTAATGCTACTGTGAATATGGGTGTGCAAATGTCTTTTCATATCTTTGCTTTCAGTTTTTCTGTATATATTCCCAGTAGTGGGATTGCTGGATCATATAGCAGTTCTATATTTAGCTTCTTGAGGAACTGCCAAACTGTCTGCCACAGAGGCTGCACCATTTTACATTCCCACCAACAGTGAAGGAGTGTTCCTATTTCTCTGTGTCCTCTCTAGACTTGTAGTTTTCTGTTTTTTTTATTAATGGCCATTTTGTACGGTGTGGAATCTCATTGAATTTTTTATCTGTATTTCCCTAATAGTTAGTGATGTTGAGCATCTTTTCATGTGCTTTTTGGCCATTTGTGTTTCTTCTTTGGAGAAATGTCTGTTCAAGTCTTTTGCCCATTTTTAAATTGGATTGCTTGTCTTTTTGTTGTTTAGTTGTATGATCTCTTTATATAACATGGATATCAGATATGTGCTTTCTGAAATTTTTTTCCCCTTGAGTAAGCTGCCTTTGCACCTTCTTAACAAAGTCATTTGAAACACAAAAGTGTTTAAGTTTGAGGAGGTTCCATTTATCTGTTTTTCCTTTTGTTGCTTGTACTTTGGATTTAAGCTTTAAGAAACTACCACCTATCACAAGATCTCAAAGATGTTTCCCTACATTTTCTTCTAGGAGTTTTATTGTTCTTTCATTTATGTTTAGGTCTTTGATCCATTTTAAGTTAATTTTTGTATAACGTATAAAGTATGGGGTATTCTTTCTTTCTTTTGGATATGGATATCCAGTTCTCCCAGCAAGGATGCTGTATTTTGTCAAATGCCTTTTTTGCATCAATCCAGATAATCATGTGATTTTCCTTCTGATTTGTTAATGTGATGTAATACAGTGATTGATTTTCTTGTGTTGAACCACTCTTACATGCTAGGGATAAAATCCACTTAATTATGGTGTATAATTCTTTTAATGGATTCCGTTAGCAAGTATTTTGTTGAGGATTTTTGCATCTGTATTCATTGGAGAAATTGGTCTGAAATTTTCTTTTTTTCATAGTATCTTTATCTGGGTTTTGTATTAAGGTGATGTTGGCTTCATAGAATGAGATTGGTAGTGTTCCCTCATGTTCAGTTTTTTAGAAGAGTTTGAGCAAGATTGGCATAAATTTTCTTTGAATGATTGGTAAAAATCACCTGTGAAGGCAGCTGGGCCTGGGGTTTCATTTTTGGAGGTTTTTGATGATTGTTTCAATCTATTTGTGGTTGGTTTGGTGAGGTCTTCTGTTTCTTCCAGAGTCAGTGTAGGTTGTTCATGTGTTTCTAGGAATTTTTCCATTTCTTCTATGTTATCTAGTTTGTTGGCATACAGTTGTTCATAGTATCCTCCCATGATCTCTTTTATTTTTGCAGGGTCAGTGTTAATGTCCCCTGTCTCATTTCTGATTTTATTTATTTGCATCTTCTTTTTTTCTTCATCAGTATAGCTAAGGGTTTGTCGATTTTGTTGATCTTCTTGAAGACCAACTTTTGATTTTGTTGATTCTATTATTTTTGTTGTTCTCAATTTCATTTATTTCTGCTCTGATCTTTGTATTTCTTTCCTTTGGCTTGGTTTGGGATTAGTTTGTTGTTCTTTTCCTGGTTCCTCCAGGTGTGCAGTTAGGTCTTAGATTTTAGTTCTCTTTTCATTTTTAATTTAAGCATTGAGGCCTGTAAATTTCCCTCTCAGCACTCCCTGTACTGTATCCCAGCTATTATTGTAGACGTCTATTTCTCCCTTTAGTTTTGCAAGTGTGTGCCTCATGTTTTTTGGGTCACCCAGGTTAGGTGCATAAATATTTATGGTAGTCATATTTTCTTGGTGAATTGCCCCTTTTATTAATAATATATAATGACCTTCTCTATCTCTTATAACAGTTTTGCATTTAAAACCTTTTTTGTCTGATATTATTTTCTCTATTCCATATTTTTTTGGTTGCTATTTTTGTGGAATATCTTTTTCCAAGCTTTCACGTTCAGCCTGATTGTGTCCTTGCATTAAGATCAGTCTCTTGTAGAGAGCATATAGATGGCTCATACTTTTTTTTTAATCCATTCTATTAGTCTATGTCATTTGATTGAGGATTTTAATACATTAATTCCTCAATGTTATTACTGTAAAGTCATTACTTTGTTCATTTTATCCTTTGTCTGTCTGTTGTCATATCTTACTATTGTCTGTCTTTTTACCCTTTTAGTTACCCTTCCTAATAATCTTCATTTCTACACTCTCCTCCAAGTCTCTTGCCCTTGTCTTTTCCTTTTAGTCTGTAACACTTCCTTTAGTATCTCTTGTAAATCTGGTCTTTTGTTAATAAATTCAGTTTTTGCATGTCTGTGAAGACTTTAAACTCACCTTCATTTCTCAAGAACAATTTTGCTGGACACAGAATTCTTGGTTGGCAGTTTTTCTCTTTCAGGTACCTGAAATATACCATACCACTTTCTTCTTACCTCTATGGTTTCTGATCAGAGATCGGCACTTAGTCTTATTGAGGTTCCCTAGTATGTGATGCATTGCTTTTCTCTTGCTGCTTTCCGAATTCTCTCTTTATCTCTATCATTTGACATTCTGAATATTAGATGTCTTGGATTAGACCTATTCGGATTTATTATTTTGGGGTGTGTTGTCCCTCTTGGATATTGATATTTATGTCTTTCATAAGGGTAGGGAAATTTTCAGACATTATTTTCTCAAATATTCTTTCTGCCCCGTTTCCATTCTCTTATCCTATAATGCATTGTTTGTGCTTTTTGCATTGTCATTGAATTCCCAGAAACTCTGTTCTTTTGTCTTTTCATGTTCAGATGCTCTGTCTTCTAATTCATTAATTCTATCCTCAGCCAATTCAAACCTGCTATTGTATGTCTCTAATGTAATTTTAATCTCATTCATTGTGTCTTTCATTCTTATAAGCTCTTTTACTTTTCTTTGCAGGCTTTCAAATGTTCTTTTTGCTCTTCCAGTGTTTTCTTAATATCCTTTATCTCTTTAGCCACTTTTCCCTTCAACTCTTTGAATTGATTTAGGAGATTTGAGTGGACATCATTACTTAGTTATCTTAAATCCTGCGTCTCATTATGATTTTTGATTTTCTCTTTGGCTAAGCCATATCTTCCCTTCTCTTAGTATGGCTTGTAATTTTTTGCTGATCTCTAGGCATCTGAATATGTTGGTGAATTTACTCTAATGGTCAGTTTTTCTCTCTTGCCTAGTGGTTTTGTTTAATGGCTCTTCTTTGATTTTTGGTTCAACTTATTCTAAATCTTTAAAATTGCCCAGCTTAACAAAACATGTCAGGAATCCATTAATGGGGCACAAACCAGATCCAAGATTCCTGAGATATGAGATACTCCTTTTTTTCTTCTTGCAGTTTCCCCACCTGCAAGAAGATGGCATTCTTTAGAAAAATCTTTCCATGGAGGTATCTCTTTCAACCTCCACTTTCTGGGCTGGCTAGGCCAGAGATTCATAGCAGAGTTTACTGGCCAAACTCACTGAAGAGAAACCACTCTTTCCCCTTTGCTGCACCTTCCCTTTCCCATGGAGGAAGCCCTCCATTCTCTTCTTGGCCACAGTGAGCCATGGGTTTTATGGATGCTGTTAGTCTTGAGGGTGGGGATAGGTGCCATTCCCAGTTGTTGGGGTGATTAAATCATGGTTTTCATTTCTGCCTCTTTGTCTCTTTGGCCCTTTCCTTCCTAGATGATGTGCAGTTCCTGGTCTGCAGATCTTCAAAGCTGCTCTCTTGAAAAGCTTTTTGTCCTTCCTCCATTATTTTTGTAATAGAGTCAATCCCTGCCAGCCTATTCTGACATCGTCTTCCCAGAAGTACGCCCTTCTAAGTGTTTTTATGCTGCTCACCCTCTTACCCATTGTATATTTTCTTGATGTTCTCACTATCAGATTGCTGAAGAGAGAGAAGGATTATTTTGTGTGACAGTTTCAATTTTGTGGCTTCCATAAAAAGATTATGTTCTTGAACTAATCTATTACTGTTGGTGTGGGACCCTTTGATTGCATTAAATTTGGTTGAGGGGACTTTGATTAGATTACTTGCTAAGATCACCTTGCAGTTTTTGATTGGACTACATCAGTGAAGTGCGAGTCGGCTTGGTTCTCTGCCCTCTTGCTTGGGTCTGATATAAACGGAGACATAGAATGAGACAGACACGGAAAGGAAGCCATCATTTTTGATCCTGCCATGTGAGAGAGGACTTCAGTTTCACTTACAACTGCAGAAAGGCAGAGAATCCCAAAGAGACAGAGAGAAGGCCTGGAAAAAGATAAGCCCCATGCCTGATTGCCCATAGCTGAACTCTGGGTGACAATAGATTCTGAAGGGGAAGGCAGAGTCTTCGGCAGAGATCGTCTGCCATCTTGCTTCACCATGTGCCAGCACACCAGGAAGGCAAGACCTCAGCAGAGATTGGTGGTCATCTTGCTTTTCCACATGGCCAGACCCCAAGAAAACATCTCTGCTGAGGCTTTTGTAAGACATTTCATGGCTTCGGAACTGTAAGATTTTTACCCCAAATAAATCCCCTTTTAAAAAGCCAATACATTTCTGGTACTTTGCATCCGAAGCCCTGTGGCAAACTATGACATTTTGTGTCAACTTTTATCAAAGTATAACATAGTTATAGGATTCAAACCCTTGTTAATCCTAAGTGTACAGCATGATGGATTTTCACAAAATGATCATGTTCAAGGACCCAGCATCCAGAATAAGATACAGAACATGACTCTCTCATGAGATTTCCTAGTCTATACTCTACCCCCAGCCCAGAGACTGACTCTGACATCTCAGATTGGTTTTGCCATGTTTTTGAATGTTATTTAAATTGAATCATACAGTATAGACTCCCTTGAGTGGGGCTTCTTTTTTTCTACATTATGTTTGTAAAATTTGGAATGATTTTTGTGTGTGTGTGTGTTTAAGAAATAATGTAGACTACTGGGTGCTAAGTGAAATAATAGGATATGGAAAAATACTTTGCACTCTTTTAAGTGGCTTGCAAATACTCTGGGCACTTAAATAGTCTGTAATATTTTCATGCATTTTGTAAAAATAAAATTAATTAATACTGACTAATCCATGCCAAACTATTTGCATGTGATTTATACTGTATAACTCATTATATCCTAATAGATGAAACTAAGGTTTTTGGATATTAAGATTCCAAAAGTCATCTTAGAAATGTATACCCTGAGGTTTGTTCTTGTTCAGGTTAGTGAATAACTTCTTATATTTGACTAATTAAATGGAAGCTGGTGTATTTTTAAACCTAAGGGTATATCTTAATATTTCTATCTTTTTGTATTTAATTGTATATCTGAGTGGAGAATCTATAACCATAACCTTTCTCTTTCAGTGTCACAACTTATAAAGGGATTTGGCTTACAGATCATGCTACACATTGGGTTATCCTCTTCCCAAAGGTTGAATATGAAGTGATGTTTTGAAAAGAACACCTCCCACATCCAATGCCCCCAGTGCCATTGCATCAAGACCAAATTAAACCCCATCTTCCTAACAGTATATCACAGTGGCTAAGAATATGGGGTTAAGATCTTTTGGGTGGGGAGGTGGGTTCTTAGCTTTGCTACGCCTTTCTCCTCTGAAATCAAGGATAACCTCTTTCTGATGGTTATTGGGAGGATCCCAATAACGCAGTTTAGAGAAGTTAATACAGTGCCTGGCATGAGCTAAATGCTCAATATATGTTAGCTAGCATTGTTATTAGCATTCTCTTATATATTTTTCCTCCTAACTCACAGAAGGTTAATGATTAAAATCAAGCAGGTGGTCTTAAGAATCCTTTCTTAAACTTTAAATGAAAACAAAACTACCCATTCCATTGCCAAAGTGGAATAGACTTATTTAAAACACCATCCAGACCAGTGGGATGAATCCTGATCAATTAAAAAAAAATTTTTTTTAAAGAACAAAACCCCCCAGAAAGTGGTGGTATTTTAATGTTTGAACAAACACAGTATCATTTTTCAGTGTCTTTCTGATGACAATCTGGTTATTAGGTTGTCAGAATTTTTTGACAAAATATAGTGTTAGACTACCTAATTACATTGCTTCAGAGTCCAGTGGGGCTGCTGATCTGTTTTCTAATACTTTTTCACTCGGGTTGTTTTGTTAAAGGCGAATATATCAGTCATGTGAGAAATGTTTGCTTCTTATGTTCACTAGTCTAAATATGAAAAATCCATTTAGACCTGATATTGTGGGTAGCAGAAATAATATACAGTCCTTATTCTCAGAACCCAGATGTCCCATACATCTGAAAGTTGTAAGTTATTGGGGAGAAATGTCAAAGCATCAAAAGTTCTGCAGATTTTATTGTATTTTATATTTTGATATTGGAAAATATATAGTGAAATCAGCAATCTTAAAAATGTACATATAAAATCATTTTTCACCTTCCTTCCCCCCCTCTTTTTTTCTTACTTTGAAAGATCAGGAGTTTCCTTACAGATTATGAAAATCTGAGCAGTCGAAAGTGCACACTAAAGAATTACTTTTACATGCCTTCCCCTGTGTCAGAGTAGATTCAGGTTTTGTGGGGTCAGAAGCTCATAAAATTTGGTGGTGGTGGTGGTGTCCTGTTTAAGAAACAGAATCCAAAATTGTGAATCGAAAATTAGATAAAAGGGTGAGCATTTATTTAAATGATTCAATCAAAGGATTTGTTTCCCTTTTTCCCAAGATCTCTTTCCCAAAAGCATTTTATAGAAAGGTTTCTTTGAGTGTCTCTCTCACCTAGAACTCCCAATGACTTCCAGCATTCTCAGGGTGCCATGCAAACAGAGTCCCCAAATTTTAAGCTTCTTTAGCTTTATGTCAATCCTTCTGTGCCTATTTGAACATGCTGCTGAGTGAGTGAGACTATAACTGGTTAGATGATATCTAGAAAGTGGAATAAGGCATTTAGTTGGAATAAGAGCTGTGAAATTGAGCTCAGGGAAGATATTACAGATTTTTAAGTCAACTGTGAAACAAATGCTTTTCTAAAGTATAAAGGTTTAAGGGTATCTCAAAAAGTAGAATAATTTCAGGATATGTAGTCTCTATGAATAAGTCATGGCAGTGAACAAATCATTAGAAAAAGTATTTAAAAAAAGAAGGGGTATTGATGTTTTCCAGAAAGCTGTGTTTCCGAAGGTGTTGATTTCTTTTGATGACTCATGTGGGAAGCTCCCTGGAGGCAGAGAGACATTTAACCTTGACATCTCATGTAAATCTTCATAAATCTTTGGAATAAGATGAGCACAGCACTGGCTTAACATCAGTGGGGCAGGAATTGCTGATCTGATATTTGTGAGGATCCTTATGATCTTTGTCACCCCGGGCCTCAATGGCATATACTCTGGAGATAGCTGTTCAGGTAAAAGTTTCAGTTCTTGTGCCCTGTGACCCACAAAAACCTACAACCCAAGTCACCCCTTTAATTCTGTACACTTGCCACTTATCTAAACACTTATCACTTGTCACTTTGTTGAATATCCCGAGATACTGGTATTTGTCAACTGTAATTGACTTATATAAAGTTGAGAAGAGATCTTGGCTGCTGCATTTTTCGTACAGTTCCAAGGGATGTCAAAAAGCCCCCTAGTTTGGGAACTTAGATTCATTACTCCTGTTGTAAGATCAAACTGAGTGGATAGTACCTGTCAAATGTTCATTATTTAATGAAAGAATTCCTAGAACTTGGTCGGGTTTCTTTAATGGAGAAGTCAAGCTGCCATCTGGGTGGAGGAGAGTGACAGAGGAACAGGGAAGAGTTTTAGGAGCGTTTGTGGTGGATTAGGAAGGTATTTTACCCCTCTGGGATTTCTTCAAGAGAGAATAAAGGTTTAAATTACTTGACCACTTTTAATTACTTTTTTGCTTGCCCAAATGTTTTTTAAAGTTTTTTTTTTTTTTTTAATCATATGCTTTGTGTGTTAGACTATAAAGTTTTTATGTGAGTTGTACATTATTGCTTTGTTTTTCTTCCTCTCTTCCACGGTAACAGTAGGTAAATGTTACCTTTGTCGTTTTTTTTTATTTTTATTTTTATTTATTTTTATTTTTTTTTTATTGTTGTCTCATTCTTTCTTATGGGTGTCTTAGCAGCCCCATTAGGATCCAGGTCCACTCCTCTTCATTTAACAGAGGTGGAAATGCAAACATCACAAGACGTGCTTTTGTGGTTTCCCCATGATAATACAGTATTTTCCACCAGTACTGGAATGCAGCTGCCTCACTCCTACTGCTAATGCTCTGGAAGTACTGCTGCATAGGCCAATTTGGATAATGGTGCCCTCACAATCGTCCCATTGCAAATAGGTCTATATAATTGCATGTTGACATCTTAATTGACCACTTAATTTATATAGATACAACATTTTCAAGGTGTTTAAAATATCAGAATAGCCTAAGAAATGGGCGTGCAAATAATCTCCTGAGATCGAGTGGAAAAAATTTAAAGATATACCAGTGTCTTAAGAACTGGAAACAAAGTTTGGCATGGCTATAGCATGAAAAAATTCACTTCCTACAGAAAATACCTGCCAAATGAAGTGTTTTCAGTTGGAATTTAACCAACAGTTGGGCTGTAAAAATGGAATCATGAGATTTTTTTTTCCACCAGAGTAAGTTCTCCGAATAGATCAAATTTGCCAGTGGTAGATGGATCATACAGGTTTCTAAATCCTTTCTTGATGCTTTATATTTAATGACATGCCTATTTACTTGGAAATTTAAAATGATTAGATTTACTCACATAAATTACATCTATAATTAAATGTCTTTTTCCCCTGCTTTGCAGTGTAATTGGTTTGTCATGGTGGTTCTTGATTTTGAGACCATAAGAGTTGTCGGTTGTTTTTGCTTTAGAATTAGACAATAATAAATGTATGCATATTTTGTATGCACCACAATATCTTCAGTTTCTTAACCTGTTTTTGTGTTACTTAAGTAGAGTGGAAAGCCAGGGTAAATGCAAAAACTGAGTCCATGTGTCAAAGGCAGAATATGTATGTTGGTACCTTTTCTAGCAATTGTAGTTTCTTTTAGTTACACTTCTGTCTCCAACATTTAGTAGTGGGCATCCCTCCCCCCACCAACTTTACGTGAGTATTGAAGGGGTCCTCATATAAATTCTTAACTACCGCAAGTGCTGATTTGACCCAAAGAGTTATTTTTCAATTGCTGTTTGCTTAAATAAAGCAGTCTCACTGTCAAAGTCTAGAGCAATACAGAAGGCACAGGGTAATAACAAACAGGATGACAAGTTAGAACGGACATGGTGGCTGTGATGACTCAGTTGGTGCTGGGATTTAAGTGAGGAGATTAAGTCTGCTGTTAAAATGTGTAAAGCTACTTCTACTTAACCTGGCTGGGTGCCCAAATCTCCTGCTAAAAGAGTCACTTTTAGGTGTTAAATTTATCCCTCAATTTCCTTTTTTATAGCCTAATAGTCTCTTTAGGTTCTCATAGGGTAGAGTGGCAGGAAATTTGTGTTTTTTCTATGAAACTTTCTTCTACTGAAAGCTTGTTGGAAAATGAGAACTATGTTTTACAAATAAACACCAGAGGTATGTATAATAGACTGTGAATACATATATTCTGTGAAATACTGTCCATCAGAGATACCTTGAAGTTCCTGCCGCCAAAGACATTCTAACAATAATAAATGACAAACGTATCCAGAAACCACACACACACACACATATGCACACACACACAAACTGTGTTTGTTTTTAGTCCTTAGGCAAACAATTGCTGGCAAATAAATTATCCAGTACCTTTTAGAGTGATAGATAGATGAATGAATTATCAGACCAAATCAAAATATAACTAATTGGGTTTTTAAGAAAGGTATATTATTGTTTTCTTCTTATCAGCAGCTCCAACCAGAATACAGTAAAAAGAGAAACTCTTATGGTACCCTGGAGAAAAGAATACAGGACAGATTATAAGCCGGTGGCCTGTATGCCACATCCATCTACAGAAGTATTTTGTTTGGTCAATACAGTGTTTTTTAAAAAATAATTTAGTTGCCATCATTTAAAAATTGAGGTGTTTTAAATAAATTTCTCAATTTTTGGCTTCCCTGGGAAAATATGGCAACATCTGGCCCTCTTTCCTCCATGACAGTATTTCATTGGAACAGAATAGTTGCCTGTCTTGGTTTCCCAATAGATGGCCACAGTCTTCATCACTATTCTTTGTATCCTTGTCTCTCAAGGACAGGGACCATGGCACTGCAGTTTGACTTGGCTAGACCTGCTTTACTCATTTATATTACCTGATGGTCCCTGCAGCACTTATTACCTGATGACCCCTGACTTAGGAAAGCCACAATAGCCATTTGCAAGTTTTATGGGCTGGGAGTTTACTACTCTGTTTTGCAGACGAGAACTAGCATCAGTACAGAGGCAGCCAGGTTGGGATTACGGGGCATTCTAGGAACATGGTATATTAGTCAGGGTTCTTGAAATAAGCAACAGGAGATTGGAGGTGGGGGGAGGAAGGGAGGGAGAGATGGGGAGAGAGAGAGAGAGAGAGAGAGAGAGAGAGAGAGAGAGAGAGAGA
>JAKSZT010053825.1:16401906-16455624 GCA_026826555.1 Tolypeutes matacus
GAGAGAGAGAGAGAGAGAGAGAGAGAGAGAGAGAGAGAGAGAGAGAATATATAAATGAGATTTTTAAAAATAGGAATTGGCTCATGTGACTGTAGGAATGGACCAGTCCAAATTCTGTAGGGCAGGCTGCAAGCTGGGAACTCTAATGAAGGTTTTCAATGAACTCCCCAGGAGAAAGTGGCTGGCTAAAATAGAGATGGAAATTCTCCATTCTGACTGCTGAAATAATCACTTCTTTTAAAAAGGCCTACAACTGATTGGATGAGACTTCTCTTATTGTTGAAAGCAATCTCCTCAATTGCTTGTAGATGTAATGAACCATAGATGCAATCAATTTATTGATGATTTAAATCCATGAAATATCTTCACTGTAACATTCAGGCCAGTATTTATTTGACCAAACAACTGGACACCATAACCTGGCCAAACTGACACATCAACTTAACCATGACACATAGACTTAGTGTTAGAATGATTTTTAACTTCACCATCTTGACTCTGTCTCAAAAGGTGTTTGGATACAGTCAGACGACTATCAGAGAAAAGGAAGAAGGGATTCTTCTTGACCTTGGAAACTGGATTCTGCCCTTTTAAGGAATTCTTCAATGCTCAAATTTAAAAAAATGTTTTTAATTGGAAAATATAGTCACATAATTCAAAAGGTGTTAAAAGGTGCACAGTGGGAAGTCGGTCCTCCTCCACTTCTATCGCTGATGCTCACTTTCCCTCTGGGAGGCAACCCTTGTTACTAGTTTCTTGTGTGTCTTTCCAGAGATGTTCTATGAATATATGCACATATGTATTTGGATTTTTTCTTACATAAATGATAACTCATTATGTATACTGTGTTGCTTCCCCTACATTTTTTAAATGCTAAGTTTATCTTAGAAATCCTTGTATATTTTTACCTGAATAGTGGGCTTGTCCTTTCTAATGCCCTCATTGTGAACTCTTGTGTAGTTGAGGTAAAATCATGACTCTCATACATGTATGAAAAAGAACACATGTTAAAATGTTAAACATTTTATTTTACTTATGTGAGGGAACCAGGCAGATGTGATAATTGACATAAGTTGAAGCAGCACCAATTTTAGAAATTGCAAAATTGCAAAGATAGTAGATTAGAGGTTAGGGAGAAGAGGTGAAGGAAGGCAGAAGGGAGGAAGGGGGAATGTTTGTTTAAAATAAAACAGGACAAATTGATATGGAGTAAAAGAATGTGGAGATGAATTGCAAATGGAGACAAAAATTTTTGTTGTTGAGAGAGGTCAAATAAAGCACTACCTCATTTCCCATGCCAGGGGGAATGTAGTGTGTTTATGTGCTGAGTTTGGCTTAAAGAAAGGCCACATTTGAGCTACAAGGAGGCTTTTAGGAAGTAACTCTTAGGCAATATGTAATACTAGACTAAGTTTCAATTTCACCAGAAAAGGTTTATAAGTACAATCATCAATATCAAGGGCCTGGAGTAATGGTCTGTCTTCCTTCACTAGGCATTGCCCTTGTACTCGGGGAATTCTTGCTGTTCTATTAGAGAATGTAGCAGAACTCCCCAGGATGGCAATTCAGTATTCTTTTGGTTATTGTGTGGATTTCCACCTACCAAGACAATGCCCCATGAATACTTGAACATATTCATATGCCTTGGAGGCATGCCCCAGGTAAATATACTATCTCCCCCTCCCCACCCCCTGGCATAAGACATGACTCCAGGGGATGAGCCTCCCTGGCACCAAGGGATTATTCCCAGCACCAACTAGCAATGCATCTGGAAAAAGACCTTGACCAAAAGGGGGAAATGGTAAGTACCAATGAGTTTTGATGGCTAAGAGATTTCAAAGTGAGTCAGGAGGTCATTTCAGTGGTAACTCTTATGCACATCTCAGCAGGGTCTCATTGACTGCCACAATAAACAATGCCTCAAATAGGGGGGCTCCTGAGGACTCTAGGGACATCCAGACACTATAAGCAGGGCAGACAGCGCAGGAATTCAGCACCCTGTCAGTGGGCCTTACTTTGGAATTTATGCTCCCCAGTATAACAGAATTAGACTCATTTATAGTCTCCCTACATATGGCTCTTCTCACCCTTTTATTTGAACATATAATTAGCACTATACTTGATAAATATATGTCCTAGAAACTTAAATCTTTGGTCCATCCATGTGCCAGTTGAGCCTGGAATCTCAGCAGAGTTGCAACACCTACTCTCCAGTTCATTGGATTCACCCAGGACAACTAACAAGGAGATGATGATGGACAATGCCCATCCTAAGGAACAGAGAGTGTCTGCAACTGCAAGCAAGACAGTCCCATCCACCTGCCCCATGGAATCTAAACCCCCTCTCAATTAGAATCAGTGTGGGCATTACCATCCCCAAATCCTCAAGATTGGGGAATGAACTTTGGACTAAAGTAGGCTTATTATTATTCTACTGTAGGCTTATTATTATTCTAGCAGTGGAAGAACTTTTATCATTGATATAAAGGCTGTGGCCACCAGAGGTTCTGATGGTAAGGAGAGGGAAGAATAAGTATAATATGGGGACATTTTCAGGACATTGGAATTGTCCTGCTTGACATTGCAATGATGGATACAGGACATTATATATTTTGTCTTAACCTACAAAATTGTGCGGAACAGAGTGTAAGCTATAAAGTAAACTATAGTCCAGGTTAGCAGCAGTGCTTCAATATGTGTTCATCAGTTGTAACAAATGCACCACACTAATGAAAGATGTTAATGTGGGAAAGTATGGGAGGGAGAAGGGTGGGGCATATGGGAATCCCATATATTTTTTTATGTAACATTTATGTAATCTAAAACTTCTTTAAAAAATTTAATTAAAAAAAAAAAGCACTACCTGGTAGGACATAATTTATAATTCTGTTAGTTACCTACAACTTATAAAGTGGTACAAGATAGCTCAAAGACAATGATGCAAAGATTGCTATTGAAACACTTTTCTGCAAGATGACCGTCTTTGCCTTAGGTGTATGCTCTAAGTAGTGTTTTATCATTTACGTTTGTAAAGTACAAAATGACTCTGTTTTAGTTTACTAGAGTTGCATGGTAAATGCCACACAATGGGTTGGCTTAAATAACAAGCACTCATTGTCTCATGGTTTTGAATGCTGGAAATCCAAAATCAAAATGTTGGCACATGTTTTCTTGGTGTTGGTAACATTCTGGTGATGGCAGTCCTCCATTATATGGTGATCTCTTTCTCCTCTCTGGCTTCTTTTGATTGACCATCTCCAAATTTCCTCTCTTTATGAGGCCTCCAGTCATACAGATTAAGGTCCATCCTGATTTAATTTGGCCACAACTTAACTAATAATAACATATTCAAAAGGTTCTATTTACAAATGGATTCACAGCCACAGGAATGCAGATTAATATTTGAACATGTATTTTGTGGCATTTATGATTCAATCCCCAACAGACACAAAATTTGGGGATGAGCAAGTACATTATAAAAAAGAAATGGATTAAGGAACAGACACCCAAGAGTCTAAATTACAGTGGTAAAACATTAAAATATCAAAGTGTTCCAGATTTCAACAAAAGATTTCAAACATACAAAGAAACAGGAAGTGATGTCCCTTGCAAAAGAGAGGATTAAAACATTGGGACCTATCAACAGGGATGACCAGACTTCAGATATACCAGGCAAAGACTTTTAAAATATGGTCATAAATATGGCCAAAGAGCTAAACAAAAGTATGGACAACGAACTGAAAGGCATCAGGAAAATGATAGATGAACACAAAAAATATCAATAAAGAGATAGAAATTATGAAAAGGAAGACCACAGTAACAGATTTTTAAATTCCCTTGAGGGGGTCAACAGCAGATTGGGGCTGGCGTAAGAATCAGTTAACTTGAAGATAAGAAAATTGAAATCAATCATTCTAAGGAGCAGAAAGAGGAAGGACTGAGGAAAAGTGAACAGAGCCTGAGGAACCTGCAGGATATCATCAAGCATAACAATAGATGCATTGTGGGAATCCCAAAAGGAGAAAAAAGAGAGAAATAGAGTATTCAGAGAAATATTGGGTGAAAACGTGCCAAATTTAAGGAAAGACATGAATATACATATCCAAGACACCCAATGAACTTCAAACAAGATACTCTCATATAAAGACCCACAGGGAAGCGGATGTGGCTCAATTGATAGGGCTCCCGTTTACCATATGGGAGACCCCGGGTTCGATTACTGGGGCCTCCTGGTGAAGGCAAGCCAGCCCACGGGGTGTGGTGAGCTGACGCAGCAGGATGACCCAACAAAGGGAGACAAGCAGACACAGAAAAATGCACAGCAAATGGATGCACAAGCAGCAAGGGGGGTGTGTGTAAATAAATAAATAAATAAATAAATAAAATCTAAAAAAAAAAAAAAAAAAGACCCACAGCACAGCATGTTAAAATCAACTTGTCAAAAACCAAAGGTAAAGAGAGAATCTTGAAAACTGCAAGAGAGAGGCCATGTATCACATACAAGGAAACCTGAAAAGAATAATTGCTGATTTCTCATTGAAAACCATGGAGGTAAGAAGGCAATGGGATGGCATAACGCTGAAAGCAAAATGTTGCCAACCAAGAATTCTATATCCAGCAAACTTTAAAAAATGAGGGAGAGAATAAGATATTTCCAGATAAAGAAGCTGAAGGTGTTTATCGCCACTACACTAGCCCTACAAGAAATGCTAAAGGAATTCTGCATGTTGAAAGGAAAAGACACTAGAAAATAGATTGAAGCTGTATGAAGAAATAAAGATCTCTGGTAAAAGTAATAACATGGCTAAATATAAATGCCAGTACTCTTGAATTTTTGGTTTGTAATTCTACTTTTTACTTCCTACAGGATCTAAAAGGCAAATTCATAAAATGTAATGGTAAATCAATGGTTTTGGACTCATAATGTATAAATATGTAATCTGTGACAAGAACTACATATAGGTAGGGTGGAGCAGAGTGGAGGGGTATAGGAACATAGTTTATGTATGCTATTAAAATTAAGTTGGTATCAAACCAAAAAGAGATTTTTATAGATTTAAGATGTTAAATTTAAATCCCATGGTAACTATAAAGAGAAAATATCAGAGAATATGCAAAGCCATAGAGACAGAAAGTAGAGAACAGGTTACCAGGGGTGGCGCCAAGGGGAATAGGATGTGAATGCATAATGGATGGGTATAGGGTTTCTGTTTGGGGAGATGGGAAAATTCTAGTAAAGGAGGGTGGTGAGGGTACTGCAGCATTGCAAATTTGATTAATCCCATGGAATCGCATGCTTGGGAGCAGATAGGAAAATTTATGTGTTATATATGTTTCCACAATTTGAAAAAAAAAAAGTGCAGCTGAAGAGACAATGATAAATGCAATACATGATCCTGGATAGGATCTAATAATGGAGACGAAAAAGTGATAAAAGGACATTATTGGAACATAAGAAAAAAAATTGAAATATAGACTGTAAGCTTTATAGCAATGTTAAATTTCTTGAACTTGATAGCTATACGTATGGTGGTTACTTGTGTGAATATCCTTGTTCTTATCCTTGTACATGGAAGTGTTGAGTATTCAGGGAGCATGATGTATCCAAACCAGTTCTCAGATGTTCAGAAAATAGATTGATAGACAGATAGAAAGATGGATGGATGGATGGATGGATTACATCACGGCATATGTGCCAAAATGTTAAAATTGGTGAATTTGGTAACTGGAGAAATAGGGATATGTTGGAGATCTCTGTATGGGCAACTGCCCTGTAAGTTTGAAATTATTTCAAAATAAAAAGGTTCAAAATAAAAAGGTTAAAAAAAGACACAGCAATCAGCATATTATATATTGCTACAAAGCCTGGGAAAATGAGACATATAGCACATAAGCTATAGCCTTCAACCTTATCAACTACAGACTGAAAAGCAAAAAAAAAAAAAAAAAAAAAAAGCTTTTCCCTGTAATGGAAAAGTTGAACTTCATGGTGTGAATTGACTGTACATCCAGATGGAGATCGTTACAAGAATTTGTTTTCATAATTGAGCATTCTCACTTGAACCAGAAAATATTTAGAGAAGACAATATAGTTTGAAATCAGCAAAAACAGTTTGAAACCATGCCTGGAACTAAACCCATATTGTTTAAAAACCAAGCGAGCCAATGAATGCAGGAGTGGAGGCACTGTGTTGTCTTCATTCAGAGAATGCCAGTTGGAACACAGTATTGCTCAAGTTGAGACCTGATAAGTCTCTGTTGAGATTGGCTAACACTATGAGATAGGGTCAGAAAAATGAAACTTCCAGGTGAGACTGGAAAAGTAGCACCTCAGGCAACTATTGTTAGGTTGAATTCTTTTTTTTTCCTACCATTCATATGTTTTTGTCCCTCGTATTGAAGTAACATTTCTAAGAGTGTTAATTACTTTTATTTCTGTGCATTCTTTTCTTAACCTCAGGGGTTAGTGAAAGTTGTGGACCCTAGGAATTCTGTTGCAACTACTCATCTTTGCTTTGTAGCATAAAAGAAGCCATAGACAATAGACAAACATTGCTATGTCCTGATGAAACTTTATTTTGGGCACTGAAATTTGAATTTCTTATGCTTTTTTGCATGTCACAAAATATTATTCTTTTTTGGAATATTTTTCAACCATTTAAAAATGCAAAATTCATTCTTAGCTTGCAGGTTGTACCCAGAAGCAACTGTCTGAATTTCGCCTGTGGGCCGTAGTGCCGATCCCTGCTCTTCAGAATTAGCAGTATAAATTTGCTGGATATAGATCAGATTTTTATATTGTGGTTTTGTCACTTAACCAGCAGAAAGATCTTGGGCAAATCACCTCACCTCACTGAAGCTGAGTTTCTTGCTTTGTAAAATGTGGATGATCCCTGGAAACAGAGCTGCTTTGTGGACTAATTAAATTATGTCGAAACATGCAGTTCCATTTGGGCCTTAAAAAGTATCAAATGAATACATTGCATTCTTCCCTTCTGTTCCTTTCCATTTCTTAGTATCTTTTTCTTTTAGTTTCTATATATGCAGGTTTTTGGCAGTAGCTGTTTCATTTTGTTATGAATTGTATCTCTGTAAATAGAAGCCAGCTTTTATATTTGTATTAAGTATAATATAAATTATATTTAATAGGAGTAGGTAATATAAAATATATTTATATTAGGAGAGTCTGTTCCAGAAAAACGCTGGGTTGAATTCTCATGTTAAAGCAGATAATCTACTCCTAACTCACTATTCTGGCAGCTCATATTTCCATATATTGTGTTTTAATATTAGGCTTTCTGTTTCAAGATATGCTTTAGTGTGTTTTCTCTAAATATAGCCTTCCCTGACCACCCTGTCTAGAGTTCTCTGTCTCCCCTCTTCTCTGTCACAGCATGCTGCAAGAGCCTACTACTTATTCTTTACCATTTTACCTGATGTTGTTCTGCAGTGGCACTTACCACAATCTGTGGCTATGTTTTTTTTTTTTTTTTTTTAATTATTTGTTTACTTGATTATTGTCTTACTCTCTCGCTCTTTCAAGGACCACAAGGACCACATCTGTCTTATTCATCGCTGTGTGTCCCAGGCCTCGCACTTGTCTAGCAAGGAGCAGGTGCTATATGAATACTGGTTGCCAGAATGTTTTAAACTACAAGAAATTGACCATATTTTAGAAACAGAGAAGATGCTTTATAGATTTCTGTATTACAAGTGGGTATTTGGAAAATTGATTTTTAAAAAGACTGATGTCAAACAGATTCTAGTTCAGCATGAAATAAGTGTCTATATTAAAAGTAAAACAAACACAGCAGAAGCCACCAATTATTACTAATAAGGAGTTTAAATGTGAGGTTTAAAAGTAAAGATGATCAGAAAAACCACTACCAGGGTCCAATAAGCACTCCAAAGGATGTCAGGCTTATTTTATTCTACAATGTGTCTAATGAATGTCTGTGTTTCTTGGGAAAGTGATGGAAGCAAAAACAGAAGCATAGGCAGTGAGAAATAGAGGATAAAGCACTGGATTTAGAATCCAAATACCTGGGTTCAATTTCTGTATCTGCCTATGACTAGGGGAGACTGGCAATGTGACCTTGGCAAGTCCACTCACTTTTCTGAATGAAATAACAACTCTCCGGTTTTGTTGTGAGGCTAACATACATGTGTGTGAAGTGGCTGTGTGACTTAGGCACTGTACCTGTCTAGGTTAATACATTTTATTATAAATCACTGACCAAAAATTTGCAACATCATCTAGAAGGCAGCGATGGTACACAATTGTGAATCCCTCCCCTCCACGCCTAAAAGCCCTGTGCAAGTTCCGTTGATTCTAACAGACAAAAGGACTACACAGTCTCTTCCTACTCTAGGTTTATAGATCTTAAAGCCTGAATAAGGTTATAATGGTGATGATGAAATTAATGATAAATACATTAGCAGCTATTTTAATTCTCTTTCAGTCACTTTTCTAGGCAATGCATATACATTAATAAAAAAAATACTCATAACAATCCTATGAGATAGGGTTTGTAATTATTATCCCCATTTTCCTGATGAGTAAGCTCAGGCTTAGAGGGTTCAAGTAACTTGCACAGGGTCTCACACTATATACAGTGGAGTCTGGGTGACTCTGAAGCCCATCTTTATTCTATGCCAGTGGTTCTATAATTTTAAAAAGCATCAGAATCACGTGTAGGGCTTGGTAAAACCCAGATTGCTGGGCCTTATCTCTAGATTTATGGTTCAGTAAGTGTGGAATGAGGCTTGAGAATTCACAAGTGATGCTGCTGGCTCTGGGACCACACTCTGAGGACATTCCTCAATACCATGCTGCTCCTGCTCCAAAAAAGATGCAAGCTGGGGACCTCTTTGTGCTTTGCCTTTGTTTTGGTTCAAAGTAAGCAAGATAAATTCCCAGGCTTTCTTGGATTTAAGAAATCTTTGGGGGAAGGGCGAGGAATTTCAGAGAAGTTCCATTTTGATCTAGGGCCCTTCTAAAGTCAGGAGGATTGCCATTGGACCTTATAATAACAGATCTCCATGGTCTTCCACATCACTTGCACTTACCTCAAAGTATAGTCACTCCTTTTCCTTTTCCATTGTTCGGCTTCAGTACAGATCTGTTCTTTGGATTTTGTATGAGGCTTTTATAGCCAGATCCATTCACTGATTGATGGATTGACTGTTTCACTGAAGTGTGCAACAAATATTATTTGAGCCCTCTCTGTGCTAGGCACCTGACAAAGATCTGGAGGCATCATGATGAGAAAAACCAGATATGGTCCCTGCCAACAAGGAACACTTATTCTAGTGGGAAAGGCACATTTGTCAGAGAAATCAGTTCAATGAATGTCAATGGCATAAAGTGCTACAAAGGAGAGGTACATGGTGCAATGAGAGCATATAACAGGGAGATTTGAACCAGTCTGAGAAGAGAAGGGGTAGTCTGGGAAAACTTGCTTATGGAAGTAATGATTGAATGAATATCTCAACAAAGATTAGGATTAACAAGGTCCAGAGGTTGAGGTGCAGAGCAGGGAGGAACTTTCCAGACAGTGGAATGGCATGTGCTGAGGCTGTGAGGAGAAGGACATTAGTCTTATGGACTAAGTTGGATATACCTTGTGCAAGATATCTACTCATATTAAGGGATAATTTTCAAAAAAGGTAAAAGCATAACTCTTATACAAATATAAAATGAATACATGTCAAAGATTGAATTCAACTCAGGATGAGAGAACCAGGCAGATGTTGTAACCCGTCAAAGGGCATCTAAAAACAGACACATTTATAGATCAGGAATATTGAAATAAATGTTATAAATATAGGCTAAACTGGTTGAGAGGGGAGTAAATTGGTCCCCCAACAGACAGGTCAGAATTTGAATGTGTATAGACAAGAATTATTTTGCGCTGTTATCAGTTTTCTACCATTTACAGAGTTATAAAACAGCTCCTATGGAATCAGAATCTGATAACCTGATACCCAGGAGGGGATTTCCTTTTATAGTCTAGACAATGCATAGTTTTCCATTGAAGCACATTTTTTTTTTTCCCTAAAGGTGCTTCGGTTGTGAATATATTTCTGTAGTTTTAAGCCTTTTGGATTTGATCTCACATGAATATAACTCAGATGCTGGATGCTCCAAAGAAATATGGAGTAGAATTTGCTGCTAGATCATCTATATATCCCCTTGAGTAGACCCCATTATGATGAGTCAAATGTCCACCTGGTCACCCCTTGCTAAAACCCTTTAAACATAAGTCTACGGATGTTCTGTGACCAGTATCTTCCTTCTCATGGCAGAATGTAAGGAAAAAAAGTCCTTGAGAGACACGGCAGAAGGTAAGGGAAAAAAATAATCCTTGAGAGAAGGTAATTAGAAAGCCAGATTAGAACTTGGCCTCCATTCAGGAGCCCTTCTGAAAACAAAGGGAGACACCTTTCCAGTGAACCTGAAAGACAAAGTGCTTTTGCCAAGTTGAGGTCTGGCACAGCCTCCAGAGGATTTGACAAAGAAAAATAAGTTTTTCAAGTGTGTCAGGTGGACTCTTAACTAGGAGAAGGATAGTCATTTGGTCAATTAACAGATGACTGTTTGTGGTGAATTTTAATTGATGATTTGTTTTGATGAAATGTTAAACCGCTTTGATAGGTACTACAACTCTCTTTAATTGGTAACTTCACTCAGAAGCCACAAGTTAAAAACTTAACTATGGAGTCCTGGAGCTGCTGCTGCTGATTCCAGATCCCACCACCGTGGCTGACTGACACCCACCTGACGTGTAATCCTTGTTCCTTTCCATTCAAGTCCAAGATGGCAACTCTCAAGGATCATCTGATTCAGAATCTTCTTAAGGAAGAACAGACCCCCCTTTCCCTAGAATAAGATTACAGTTGTTGGGGTTGGTGCTGTTGGCATGACCTGTGCCATCAGTATCTTAATGAAGAAACGTTGCTGAGCTTACTCTTGTGATGTCATGGAAGACAAATTGAAGGGAGAAATGATGGATTTCCAACACAGCAATCTTTTCCTTAGAACACCAAAAATTATCTCTGGTGATGACTATACTGTGACTATAAACTCCAGGTTGGTCATTATCACAGCTGGACATGTCAGCAAGAGAGAGAAAGCCATCTTAATATGGTCCAGCATAACATGAACATCTTTATATTTATCTAGAGTGGAGTGAATGTTGCTGGGGTCTTCTTGAAAAGTCTGCACCCTGATTTAGGCACTGATGCAGATAAGGAACAGCGGAAAGAGGTTCACAAGACAGTTGAGTTGACAGTACTTATGAATTGCTCAAACTGAAAGTCTATACCTCCCGGGCCATTGGACTGTCTATGGCTGTTTTGGCAGAAGGTATAATGAAAAATATTAGGTGGTTCAGCCATTTACCACCATGATTTAAGGTTCTCTATGGAATAAAAGATGACATCTTCCTTAGTGTTCCTTGCATCTTGGGACAGAATGAAATTCAAACATTGTGAAGGTGTCTCTAACTGCTGAGGAAGAGGCCTTGTTTGAAGAAGAATGCAGATATACTTTGGTGGGGGTGGGGGGTGGGAGGGGGATCTAAAAATAACTGCAATTATTTTAAAGTCTTCTAATGTATCACTTCACTGTCTAGGCTACAACAGAATTTTAGTTGGAGGTTGTGCATGTTGTCCTTTTTATCTGACCTGTGATTAAAGCGATGCTATTAACATGATCTAGGAAAAACACCAATTTCCTAAAGTTAGAAATAAGAATGGTTCTTAAAACCCTGTTGCTGGGAAGCGGCTGTGGCTCAATCAGTAGGGCTCCCGTTTACCATATGGGAGGCCCCGGGTTCGGTTCCCGGGGCCTCCTGGTGAAGGCAAGCCTGCCCGCACGGCGTGGTTGGCTGACCCAGCGAGCACAAGCAGCAAGGGGGGGATAAATGAATAAATAAATAAAATCTTTAAAAACAAACAAACAAACAAACAAAACCCTGTTGCTGTATCCTAATGCTGGTAATGATACTAATCTTGTGTAGTCCTGTTTTAGTTTCTTCATTGCTAGAGCAAATACCATGCAATAGGTTGGCTTAAACAGTGGGAATTTATTGGCCGCAGTTTTGAGGCTAGGAGAAGTCCAAATCAAGGTGTCATCAAGGTGATACTTTCTTCCTGAAGACAGGCATTCTGGGAATGGCTGCCCATGATCCTTGGTCCTGGACTCCTTTGTCACATGGCATTTTGCGTGGCATTCTCTCCTGGCCTCTCCCTTTTCTTCTGGGTTTCATTGACTTTCAGCTTCTGTCTGCTCTGTCTGTCTGTGGCTTTATCTTTGTGACCTTCCCTATAAGGACTTCAATAATAGCATTAAGACCCATTCTGGGCCACACCTTATCTGAAGTAACCTCATCAAAAGGTCTTATTTACAATGGTTCACAACCATACCCATGGATTAAGTTTAAGGACATGTTTTTCTTGGGTACATAGCCCCAAACTGCCACAAATCCCAAACTGAAACTATAAAATATTTTCACCTCCGAGGCACCACTGCTAATGTTGCACATGTTGCAGTTTTGCTTTTCAAACCAGAAGAATGTGTAGTTACGGCGTGTTGTGTTGTATCTGGTTCCATCACCTAACATGCGTGGTCCAACTTATTTCCCCTAGTCCATCACGTCTTGGACTTCAGTGTGTAAATCCAGTATTGCATGTCTTATGCATAATTGTTTTAAAGTGTCATATCTAAAACACCAAGTAAACCATAAACAATGACTACTGTGTAAAACACACACACACCCCTTTAGCTATTGTTAAAGAGAATAAAAGAATCATCCACATTTCCATTGTAAACTGGGTGTGTTCAGTTCAGGCAACTTGTTTTCTAAATCAATGCCATATTGTGCAAGGAGAAGGAATTAGAATGGCACCTTTTAATTCAATTTGTAGCAGGTCAGAGTTCAAAACTGCAATTTCACAAATGTTTGATAAAGAATGTCACTGGTTTTGATTGAGCAGTGTTATTAACTTCTACCTAGAGAGTCTTTTTTTTTTTTCTTGAATTAATTTAAATGTGTATAGCCTCTCAGTAATGCATGCTGTCCCTAGTTTTGTTTCTGCCAGAAAACTCCTGCAGTTGGTTCAGCACAAAGACTTTAAATAAAGAAATGGCAAGATAAGTAGGTTACCTACATGAGCTAGCACTGCTGAAATATCCCACCCTCCCAAATGTAGTAAAGTATATTAAAACTGTCTCTTAAAAATAGCAATTTGTTTCCTTCTGCTCTAATCATTGGTGGAAGTGCTATGAAATCTGTATCATTTCTTGAACTGTGGGTAATTTAGTGAAAAGGAAAAAGTGAAAAATCCCCAACCCTGCAAAAGCAGACTTACTGTTTGCTAAATCAGGCCTCTAATAGTAAACTGCTCACAGAGCCTTCCATAATATTTATGAACAATTTCTCAATTTTATACCCAGATATTTCTGTTACACTCTGCCAAGGAGATAATCCAGGCTGAACAAAAGAGAAGAGCCTTTTTTAAAAATTGAATTGACTGGACAATTCAGTAGCAAAGTGCACGATTACCAATCTTTCAAGCAAAGCTCTTATGTAAGGCAACTTTATAACTTCATCCATTCCAAAGAGAAAAGCATTAAAGACTGTAGGGAAAATAAAAGGCAAAAGAGAAATGTAGAAAAATGTCCCATTCTTTACATCTCTATAGCCACATGTTTCTAGGTTACACTCAGTGATTTAACCCAATTTAAAGACATAGCGTAACTTTTTAAAAGGCATTTCAATGTTCCCCATGGCAGTCAGTCTGCACAAATAATGAGAGGACATGACTACCATTATTCTTCATCCCTATATTGTTTAAAAATGTACTCATCCCTTGTACTGTATATTCCTGTGCTTTACCGTATAGGAAAACATAATAAGAGTCATCAATAATAGCAATCTTAACATGGTCCAGGAACTGTCAAGTATCAGTGATTACTGCAGAAATGGGCCTTATAATTTCCTTGTGGCTCACAGAGTAATAGAAGTAAAAATTTCCAGTTTTCCCTTTAAAAAGAAACAAATACATTTCTTTTTTCCTTTTATTAGACAAATACACGAGTGTGATTCTTACATGATGTTGGATCATGGCATGTTTCTCAAAGCTTGGCTCTCCGACTCTCTGCCTCAGAATCACACGATGCATTTGCAAAAAGTGAGGATTCCTGTGTTTCTGTGATCTATCCTCATTTATTAAATCTGAATCCAAGAACTAGGGATGGGATGAGCTGAGTGGCTGAAATGTACAATTTCATCAGGGTCTCCAGGTGACTGTTTTGCACATTCAAAGTCTGAACATTGCTTTATGGGAATGAAAAGCTTGGTGATTGGAATAAACTATTGAATGTGATTTGGGAAGAAAATATTCAGTAGTCATGGCAGATGTTATGTATACTTTATTTTATTCATTTATTCCCTGATGTCAAAGTAGCATCATTTTAACCTGGCATCAAAGTTCTCTGGAACCGCTCCTCAGAGATGTGGGCATGTGCACAGAGATGTCAGATTTTGCATACAGTTTTAGAGGCTTGATCCTTTGAAGCCTACCCATGGGCATCATTGGATGTTCCTTGTGTCCCAGGAACACTTCACTTAGTAGGATTATTTTAAGGGGAAGGGGAAGGGGAAGGTGAAGACACCAAGTGAAGAAATGTGGTATATGTATGTAGGCCAGCCCTACAATTTTATGTTTTGTGCACTGAACAAAGGTGCCCCTTCAAGGGGGGTTGCAATGCAACCACTGACCAAGTCATGCACTCTGGAGTGGGTCTCTGTGGGGAGAGGGACCATTTTATAGTATTCCCTGTATGCATTGTCTCATTAAACATAGGTCTAACATATTCCTCTTGTTTTCATGAGTGAGGCAGGCTCTCTTCTTGGGTGTCCCTCTCAGCAGATCAAAGCTCCATGAAGACCAAATAGAAAATGTTAGTCCTATTTATCTCAAATATCATTACCTCAGACCACATCAGAAGAGACCAAATTATTTTTTTGTTATTGAGGTGAACAGTTCAATGGCATTTAGTATATTCACAATGTTGTGCAACCACCATCTCTATCTATTGCCAAATATTTTTATCACTCCCAAATAAAACCCTGTACCCCTTTAAGCAGTTACTCCCCATTCCTCCCTCCTCCCAGCTCCTGGCAACACCAGTCTGTTTTCTGTCTCTGTGGATTTACCTATTCTGGGAATTCCATGTAAATGGAATCGTACCTTTTGTGTCAGCCTTCTTTCACTTAGCATGTTTTCAGGTTCATTCATATTGTAGCATGTATCAGTGGTTTATTCCTGCTAATGACTAAATAATATTTTATTGTGCATATATACCACCATTTGTTTATCCATATATCCCTTGATGGATGTTTGGGTTTTGTTTCTACCATTTGGCTATTGTGAATAGTGGTACCATGTACAAGGGTTAGTTTGATTGCTTGTTTTCAGTTCTTTTCAGGTATATACCTAGGAATGGAATTGCTGGGTCATATGATAATTCTATGTTGAATTTTTTGAGGATCCACTAAACTGTTTTTCAGTGATTGAACCATTTTACATTTTCACCAGCAATGTTTGAGGGTCAAATTTCTCCACATCATTACCGCCAATACTTATTTTTCACTCTCTTCTTCTCCTCCTCCTCCTTTCCTCCTCCATCTTCCTCCTCCTTCCACCTCCTTCCTCCTCCTCCCTCCTTCTTCCTTCTTCTTTCTCCTTCTTTTTCCTTTTATTATAGCTGTCCTAGTGAGTGGGAAGTGGTATCTCATTGTGGTTTTGATTTGCATTTCCTGAACGACTAGTGCTGTAGAGCATCTTTTTATATGCTTATTGGCCATTTGTATATCTTCCTTGAAGAAATGTCTATTCAAGTCCTTTGCCCATATTTGAATCTAGTTGTTTGTCTTTTTGTTGCTGACTTGCAGTTGTTCTTTATATACTCTGGTTATTAAACTCTTATCAGATATATGATTTGCAACCATTTTTTTCCCCCATTTTGTAGGTTGTCTTTTCACTTTCTTGATAATATCCTTTCCACGAAAGTTTTTTGCTTTTGATAAAGCCCAATTTTTCTGTTTTTTTCTTTTCTTGCTAGTATTTTTGTTGTCATATCTCAGAATCCATTGTTAAATCCAAGATCATGAAATTTAACCCCAGGTTTTCTTCTTCTTCTTTTTTTCCCCCATGTTTTCTTCTAAGATTTTTATATTTTTAGCTTTTACATTTAGGTTGTTGATCCATTTTGAATTAATTTTTGTATATGGTATGAAGTAGGAGTGCATCTTCATTGTTTTGTATGTAGATATCCAGTGAGACCCAGTTATTTTTGAAATTTACCAGAATGGGAGGACTGGACCAAAGGCACAGAGAAATCATGTATTTGTTGAAAGAGTCTTATTTTTTTCCCCCTTTAAGTGTCAAATATTGGGCATTCATACTCAAGTCTAAAAAAAATTAGCAACAATGCTGAGTCTTGGTTCAATATTATGGGATTTTCCCAGTCTACATATTTAAGTCATCAAAACCCCATTGCAACTGCTGAGAAGGACTTTCACTGGGCTTCTAATAAGCTGTCAGAGTTTAATTATATGTTATGTCATATTGTGTGTAGTTGTTGGGCAGTTTGATATAATTATGAATTCCAAAAATAGATGTTGAATCATGCTTGTAAACTGATCTGTTTATCTGGGCATGATTAAGTTATGATTAGGGCGTTGACTGGACCATGTCGGTAGGGCGTTGAGCTCCACCTCTTGGTGGGTGAGGGAATCAAATATAAAAGGCATGACAATGAACAGAATTGAAGCAGTTTTGATGTCGGAGTTTTGATGTTGGAGAGAAGGCCCTGGGATAGAGACGAGCCATTCACCTGAGAGTTCACAGCTGGCCTTGTGGAGAGAAGCAAAGCCTAGAGAACCTAATAGTCTACAGCTGACCTTATGGAGGAATCAGAAGAGCTAAGCCTGGGAAGAAACACAGCCCTGGGAAGAGAGGAGCCCAAGAAGCCTGAACCATGGCAAACGTCAGCAGCTGTCTTGCTCCAACAGGTGGCAATGGACTTTGGTGTCCATACATTGTGTCTGGCAATGTGTTTCCCCTCAATGACATAGTTTATAGAGACTTGTAAAATAAGGATCATTTTACTTTGTGTTCTCATTTCCTTGAAAGCATTCATTCTTTTAGTTCATATAGACCCTATTGTACTGAACTTGGAACTCATGTTGTTTGGTAAAAATGTCCTCAAAATCAAATGCCATTGAAGATAAAGAGGTTTCCAAAGTAGTCAATGATATGGAAAAGGTAAAAAGAGTGAGCATGTGAAGACTTTTTGAGGTTTTCTGGCCTTTATGTTAGAGGTGAAACCAAAATTTGTAATGTGGAGTAGATTGCAAAGATTGCTGTCATTAACAAAATGAGCAAGAGATGAAACACCCATGTGAGTGTAGCACTATGCATCTATCTAGACATCTCCCTTCAATTTACAGTTTTTTGGGAAGAGTTGTGTTTTTTTTCTTGCTGGCTGTGGTTTTATTTGGTTACCGATTATGGAAACTAGTTGTGTTTCAGAAGCCCTCAGACAGGTGTGCATAGATTCATTATCTTGCTCAACATATTAGTTCTGTTGATGAGAGGTTGCACAAAGTTATTGGGTGATTCTATTTCCTGGTAACATGTGCATTTAATAAAAAGTCATGTTTATTGTGCTGCTGTTTGAACACAATGGCATCTAGTATATCATGGCTGAAAATGCTAAGTGGAGAATGCATGGCTGAGAAGGAAATGCAGAGAAGGATGATTTTTTTTTTTTTTTTCCATTTTAAATAATTTGGATCTCAGGACACAGAGACAAATTAATCGTAATCAAGAAACACTGACATTCTTGGTCTGTGCATGGACTGCATTCTGTTTTATTGATTTATATCATAATATAATAAACAGTCATGAATCCAAGAACTAAATATTACCAACAATTCACATCCAACTGTGTGTCCCTGGTATCGTATCCTTGCCTCCTTCTCAGTGGTCCATCATTCCCTTCTCTTTTTTTTTTTTCCTTTACCTTTTAGGTTTTATATATTCTCCTTTCAATAGTCATTTGATTTGTTTCTTTTTTTTCCCTCTCTCCCTTCCTCCCTTCCCCCTTTCCGCTCCCTCCTCATTCCTCCTCCCTTTCTCCTTCCTCTTTTTCTTACCTTTTCTTCTGCCATGAATGGTGCCTCTATGAAAGTGCTTACATTTATTTCTTGGTGTATATGCAAGAAAGTAAAAGCCTGGCCCTGCTGGCAACTATACTGTGGTTTTCCGAACATAACAATAAGAATGCTCAGAACAAGACATAAGCTAGCACATTCTGTGACTTCACATGTGACTAATCACTCCTCTCTTCTGACTTTCATTGCCTTTCTCTGTGTCATCGCTGCTTCTAGGCCAACTCCAGTCTGCTTTGATCCCTGAAACATGAAAAGAAGCCTCCAATAACTCCACCTTTCCAAGATGCTGTCAAAGTTCCTCTGGGCTGCATTCTCCTTTGCTACAGCCTGCTGAAACACTTTGACTGTCTGTGTATTCCTTGTGGTCTTTTGCTGATGGGCTTTGACACATGTGCAGAGGTTTCTCTTGGGTATTAATATGAACCTAAGAGTGAATTTGATGGGTGATAGGGTATGTGAATGTTCAAATCTACAATTTAGAAAATTCTTGCCAATTTCCATCCAAGTGAGTCCTATCACATTTTATTTTCAGCTACCAGGAAAAAAAAGTCTACTTGACCCATTTATGCATACAAATTAAATGCATACGACAGTCTGTGTATATATAGTTGTTTCCCTTACAGCATACAGGTAATTCACTTCCTTTCTTTAAAGGAATGTATATTTATTCTATCTTTTGTCATATGGTGTTTCAATAGTGGAATGTGTTTAGCATAAATTCTCTTACACTTTAGTCTATGTACATTCATCTTTTAAAAATTCAGCTGAAGAATACCCATGGGGTATTCTAAATTATAGTTGCCCTTTCACTTCTGAGAGCTGCCAAGGGCAGTGATTCTCTGACTTTAGTAGGCATGTAAGTGTCATTCCAGGAGTTTGCATTTGAAGGAGTAGCTTTAGAGGATTGTAAGACAGAGAGTCCCATACTGTGTTGCAAATTATGTATTAGTCACCAGTTCTAAGAGGAGAGGCCCCATGCTAGCTCATGCCTCCTCTCCTAGACTATGAAGCCCCAGTATGACCTTGCTAATTATAAAACAATAATGAAGTAGATATTAAACTGAACTCAGACATAGTAAGGGATACACAGTAAATGTGATGTCTTTGGTGAATGAATTAGTGAAATGCAGGAGAAATAATATAAACTGTTCCTCTTAAAAAGTACTTGGAGGAGGACTATGGTACTCTATTGGATCTTTTAAAATTTAGTACTAATTGCTTAGGATACATGGTGAACCAAACAGATATGGTTCCTGCCTTCAGGGAGCTTAGATTCTGGTAGGGGAGATAGATTATAAGCAAATAATTTCAACATTATGAAGGAAAAGTGCTCTGAAAGTGGGCAACAGAGCAGAGACCTCCCATAGTCTGGGAGGCCAGCAATGTTTCCTTAAGGAAGTGAGGTTTAAGTTGAGACTTAAAGAATGAGAAGTGTATGTGTCACGGGTCCCCAAGATCACCCCCAGATTCAATGAATTGCTAGGAGGACTCATAGGATTCAGTGTATACTTGTACTCACGGCTATGATTTATTACACCAAAAGGATACAAAACCAAATTAACAAAGAAAAAAGGCACATGGGGTAAAGTCAAGAGGAAACCAGGTACAAGCATCCAAGGGCCCTCTCCCAGTGTAGGACATGCTTAATTCCTCCAGTAATGAGTGTAGGACATGCTTAATTCCTCCAGTAATGAGTTTGCAATATGTGCAAAATGTTGTCTACCATGGAAGCTTATTAGAGTCTCAGTGACCAATGGTATCTTTAGGGGCTGGTCATGTAAGCACCCTTTGCCTAGTATGCACCAAAATCCACACTCCCCAAAGGAAAAAAGGTGTTCAGCATATACTACATAGTACAAACAGCTTGGGCACAGTGAGCCACTCTTATCCATTCTGGATATGGTGGGAACCCTCCAGAAATCCAAGCTCCTAAATGGCAGTCAGGGGCCAACCTTGTAAGTGGGTCTTTCTAAGGATAGCAGTCTCAGGCCTGCTATGTTAATTCTTTTCTGCACAACATTTGACTGAAAGAAGCAGGATGAAATGATTAAAAAAAAAAAGACAAAAAAAGGAGCAGATAAATGAAGCATATGTGGAAAAATCTTGATAATTGTTGTATCTTGATAGATGAATACTTGAAGTTTCATTATACTTGCCTCTCATTTTGTGTGAAATTTTTCATATTAAAAAGTTAAAAGAAAGTTTTCATAGAAAGAAGAGGAAGAGGAAGAAGAAGAAGAGGAAGAAGAAAGAGTGGTAAATGTTGACTGGGCCTTGCGGGAGTTCAGTTTAATTGAAAAAAATATATATATTTAGTACCTATATAACTATGATTCAATCATTGCAACACATCTTTTATTTAGCATCTATTATTTGCCAGGGTTGTAGGTAGGTCCTGTGAAAGGCGCAGAGATCAACAACACACCTAATCTTTGTGTCTGTGGGCTCATCTATGAAATGGGTGTGTTCATAAGTCCCTCTCACTTCGGTGTTGCAAAGAATTGTTGGAAAGTGAAGGAAACCAGCTGCTGCAATTTTCATTAGTAGCCATGAATATTATAATAAATATGGACTGCTTTCTGGAGGAGACATGTGATCCTCTCATTGGCTTAGAAGAATATTCAATGAGGCAGAGCCTTTCAGAGGGGAGCAGAAATGATGACAGGGCTATTGCCCAGGAGTATTGCCTTTCGGAGTGGCTTGGCAGGGGAAGTGGGCTGTCTGGTTTTTCCTTTGAGGAAATCTGGATGTGGAAGGCAAGATGATGGGCGCTAGCTTTTATTTAAAAGGGAATAGATAAGCTATTGAATTGGAGCACATCAGAGGTGGCTTTATTTGAAAGTGCTTTCAAAAGCTGTTTTGACAAGAACGTGGAGGAGGCAGTGGTATCATTAAATAAGCTGGAAACTTTTTAACCAGCTTTTTGGTTTTCCACCTCAAGGGAGAGTCAATAAACTTTGATTCTCAGCATTAATGTAATTATTTTGATTTTTCTGGCTCATTCTAGGGAAGGCTGCGGAGTTGCAACATCATATGGCCGAAAGCAATTCAGAAATCCCGTGTCCCCAAGGACACCAGCTGCGGTTCAGAAGTAGCAGGAGAGGGGGAGGAATAAATCATTTTCTCTGATCTTGTTAGTGTTCACAATATCAGGGGAAGCAAATGCATTGCAGCACTAATACCGGAGGGCTACTGTAGGCAGAGGAAACAACAAAATTTCTCTGCTTTTCAAAGGTTTCCTTTAAATATGATTTCCCTTTTATATATTTTTAAAGTGTTGTTTTGAGAGGATTCCCCCCCCACCCCCACCTTTCTGATTTTGAAGGTTCTTGCCTTCTACATTATCTTGTTGTCTGTCATCTAAGGATTCTCCCTGATACTGCCCATGGCAGTTGTAAAATACTTCTTAATGTCAGTTGTTACTTGTGTAAATGGTCCATTCAGTGTAAATGGTTTATTTAGTGTAAATTTAGTATAGATGGTCCTATCTTTCTGGACTTTCCTTGGGCCCAATGAGAAGTAATTGTGGCAGTTTGAGATTATTTATGAATTCCAAAAAGAGATATAGATTATGTTTGTAAACTGGTCTGCTCCTCTGGGCGTGATAACTTTTTGACATGTTACATTCAGCTAAGACGTTTGATTAAATTAAGATTAGGGCTTTGATTCACCCAAGTCATTAGAGTGCGACTCAGCATTGAGTCTCAGCCCCCTTGGTGTGTTGATAAAACAGACTCTCACACGGAAGTAGATACACAGAGAAGAAGAACACAGAGGAAGAGAGACAGCTCATTAGGCATGGCAGAGGCCCCGGGAAGAGAGATGAGCCTGATAGTCTACAGCTGACCTTGTGAAGAGAACAGAGCAGCTGAGCACAGAAAGAAATGAGCCCCCAGGAAGAGAAACAAACCTTATGCCAGCCTACAGTTGAGAGGAGAAGAAGCTGGAACCATGGAGCCTTTAAGAGGAAGAAAGAATGCTGAACCCTCCCAGACATTGCCTGCCATCTTGCTTCAACATGTAGCAAATTACTTAGAGTGAGCAAGTACCTCTTATGGTACCGTGATTTGGACTCTTTAGGTCCTTGTGACTGTAAGCTTCTACACCAAATAAATATCCTACATAAAGGCCAACATATTTCTGGTACTTTGCATCAGCACCCCTTTTGGCTGACTAATACAGTGGCTTTTGGAATAACCAGGCTTCCTTGTCTATAGGGACCTACAACCAATAAGCCTGGTGTTTTTTTTTTATTTTATTTTTTATCTTAATGCACTGTATTTAATTTTTAAAATGCCATCTGATTTGGGGTTTTTAAGATGATGGAGAGTCATGAAAGGAATAAAGTATTGAAATTTCCTGATGATGGGAGCAGAGTCAAAGAATATATTTATCTTGAAAAATTAAACTTTGTTCAGAGGAGCTATACATAGTTGTAAAATGGGCTTTTTTTCTCTCCTGTCCCTAAGAATAAAATTAAAAGGTGATATATATGTCATTTTATTTATTTATTTATTTATTTATTTATTTATTTATTTATTAATTAACTAACCATCAAGGCTTGCTAACAATAATATAATGCTAGGTTCCACTTACTGTATATTGTAAACAAACCTTGAGGCTTAGGCCATGGACATTGGCTATAAAGTATTATCTTCATAACAATAATGACCAGGCCATGACTTTCAAAATACTGTGAACATTGTTTCCAGAAAACAAACATCAATTTACGAGTTTTAGATTTCTTTTTTTTTTTTTTTAAAGATTTTTTATTTATTTATTCATTTATCCCCCCCTTGCTGCTTGTGTTCGCTGGGTCAGCTAACCACGCCGCGCGGGCGGGCTTGCCTTCACCAGGAGGCCCCGGGAACCGAACCCGGGGCCTCCCATATGGTAAACGGGAGCCCTACTGATTGAGCCACAGCCGCCTCCCTAGATTTCTGATATTAGGCGGCTAGCATTCCTTAATCAAGTATATCTTTATCTGAGATGGGATTTTTGCCTTTTTTCCTCTCCAGTGACCCTCTCAATTCTAGGCTTCATTTATATTATGCTAAAATTATCTCTCATGTCAGTGAAAAGCAAAAAAGGAAAGAAAGCCCAAGTCACTAGCTGTTTGGAGGTTTGGAGATAGGAGAAACTGGCAATTTCAACATTTTCCAACTGGATGTTCACTCTCATCAGTGATTTGTTTAGTCTCTATACCCATTTTCTACCCCCTAAACATTGTATTTCCTCTATTCTAAGAAGCGTGGATATTCTATATTTTAATATTTCTGAAATGATCTCTTACAATTGATAGGCTCATTTACTGTCATAAATTTTCATGTTGTCTGGAAAGCTAAATCATAAAGCCAATGGTCTTTCAATTTATGGTATCTTGGATTCCTGGAAATATGTTACTTCTCAAATTCTTCTTCTTCTCTTCATCTCTGCTGGTAGTACCTGAATTTGAGCTGCCACAATATTTTATTTAGACAAATGCAATAGCTGTCTAACTGGTCTACCCGTAGCTGTCTTACCTTCTCTAGCAGAGACGGTGTTCAGGTGTCTAGGTTCTTGGCTTTGTCATGAGAAAGAATTCAAGGGTGAGCCACAAATTAATTAAACAAGCAGAGAATTTTTTTGGGGGGAGGGTAAGGCAAGAAAACAGAAATAAACCTTTGGAGAGATGAAGGTGGGCATTTTCAAGGGAGGAAATGTGAAGTTCTGCCCTGGGGTCCCCTGTTTCATGGGGGGTACAGGACTCCAGGGACTACACTGATAAGCAAGAGCTTAGGGTGTGGGGACTCAGGGGAGTGGGGTTCCTAAGGTTGTGGGGTTGCTGTCTGGTGGTGATTGTCTTCTGGCTACTGTTTGTGACCTCTGCAGGATGTGGGTGTGCTGACCAGCAGTGATTAGCTTCTGGTCCCTGTCCACAAGGCATGAGGTCACCTGAAAGCTAGGTGGAGTGGGTGGTGGTGATGTCTCTCTCGCCCCTTCCCGCTTTGCTGGCTGCCTTCTGATAACATAGCCTTTGGATGTGTGCTGCAAGCTGCAGGGTGTGTGCTTGTAGGCTGCCTCTTCTTACCTGCCTGTGTGACTCAGCAAGCTAATGCTAGTAAACAGGCCAATGCCTCAGTTTCTCTTACCAGGCTTATTAGGTTTTCTGCCCCCTTTGTCCTCAAGTCCCTACTCTATCCTGCCTCTCCTCCAATCCATTTTCCAGATTAATGCCATACTGATCTTATTAAAACATAAATATGAGCTTGTCACTTCTCTGATTAAAGTCCTTCACTGAATTTTCATTGTCCAAATCATTACATTGGCCTGCAAGGACTTTGTATTACCAGGCCTTTGCTTCCCTCATCTATCTCATCTCAAACTCTCCCCACTATCCCCATCTCCATGTTGTAGCTCAGGGCACCCCAAAATTCAGTCATTCATCAAGAGTGATAAATTTGCCGTATTCATGTTTTACTTGTACCATCACTTACTGTGGTGGGTTGAATTATGCACCCCAACTAACACATGTTCTGAATTTTAATCTGTGTCCTTGTGGGTGTGAGCCTATTGTAAATATGACCTTTTGAAGATGTTATTTTTAGTTAGAATTTGGTCAACCAAAGCAGGATGGACCTTATAAAGAGAACAAAGAAGTCACAGAAGCAGGAAAAGGAGAGGACATCAACATGTGATGGGAGGCAGAGATAAACCAAGGAACTCCAAGGATTGCTGGTAGCCTGCACCAGAATGCTACAGACTTTGGGGGAGAAAGCTTTGCCTTGCTGATGCCTTGACTTAGGATTTCTAGCCTCAGAACCATGAATCAATAAATTCCTGTTATTTAAGCCAACCCATTATGTGGCAGCTCTGGCAAACAAAGACACTTATTAAACAAAATTCATTTACTTTTTCTAAAATTTATTTTAATAGGAAACATTGTTTTACCACCCTAAATGAAAGCCAGTAGTATTCTAATATATATATTTTAAAACATGAGTCTATTATGGCCCCTCCTTTTATTTCCTTCCTTTACCTTAGCTAACTTTTACCCATCCTTTTAAGTTTCAACTTAACTGCCCTCCTATTAGATTAGAGTTAATTGTTTAATCTCATCAGATCTCATTGCCATCTTTTTATTAAAAATATTTTCTTACATTTCCTCTACTATCATAATAAAAATTCATAGGTAATATTACCTACCTCCACACACACTTCAAAAATAATTGGTATAACTCTTGTCTAACATTAATATAAAGGAGGGGAAAAAGGGAGTGATTTACAATAAACAATTTCAATGTAAATGCTAGGGCACAGGTATACTTGAAGACGTAATGAAGTAGTCAGCTGCTTATATCTCCTTGATATGAATA
Organism: Tolypeutes matacus; assembly: GCA_026826555.1. Lineage (NCBI taxonomy): Eukaryota > Metazoa > Chordata > Mammalia > Cingulata > Chlamyphoridae > Tolypeutes > Tolypeutes matacus. Next base: position 16,427,510 of record JAKSZT010053825.1, read on the forward strand.
CAGCTGGATTTAAGAGAAGATGATCAGAAGATATTCTGTGCAAGGAGTATAGGAGTACAAGAAAGAGAGAGGAGAGGTACCTCAACACTGAGGTAGAGAACATAAGAAGTATTCCATTTCTGGAAATGAGTTGGACTTATTTATAAGGGTAGTCGGAAAAATAATTCCCTATGTTATGATAAGGGACTGAGTGGTATTGAAGAATCACAAGAAGAATACCTCTAATCTTGAAATCCTCCCTCAGGTTGAGGCATACATTTGGTCTGTAGTTCTTTAAAAGCCCTTCAGTAGGCAACTGGGAATAGGGAATGGATTGGAAAAAGAAACAGTAATATAAAAAGCCATAAAGAAGTTGTGTGGAAGACCTCTAGGGACAGTTTCAGTGTAAGATTGAGAAACAAGAGGCAGATCCAAAATAAGTAAATAATTTTAATCAGAACTTTTCACAACATAGAGATCTCCTCATCGTGCTACAGATTTTTAAAAAAGATATGCAACATGACAATAAAATGAAATATTTTAAAAATGCTCCTCATGAATGCAATTTGGTTATATCCCTGAGTTAAATGTTTCACAGCCAATTTAATAAAATTTGGTTCTAAGCCTTTTTCTCTCTTACATATTTTCAGATGGTAGATATGAATGCAGGCTAATACAGCTGTTATACTGACAGATTATCAATATACAGTGTTGCTCTTGGCAGTGTGATTTTCTGAAATAGTGAACTATTGGTAAAGTGTTGAACAAGGCAAAGTACAGTCTTCCTTCGATTTACATGCTAGTTGCATTTCTGAAAAATTTAGAGAAAATAAAAAATGTGTAAAAAGTACTTTGAGTTGATATGTAAAACTAATCCTAAATTGTTTTTTTTTTAACCTACGTCAATGTCTGTTGGGACATTTGAAAGTCATGAGGGACACGGTGCCATTTTTCATTGTGTGGGCCTGTCCTGCATATTGCCAAACATCTATGGTCCTTGGAGCCTTTCAGGAAATATGAGTTACATTCCCCGTCAATGAGACGGTCCCTCACACTTCTAAAAATTCCTCCTAGGAGACAGTATCAGCCCTGTAAACCAGGTAAAAGCCTCTCCACAGGCTCTGCATTTTTCCCTCCTCATGTTTAGCATACTTGTAGTAACTTGTTCCTTGGGTATCTTCTCTGGCAGATTGAAGCTTCCATGAGTCCAGGGATGTCAGACTAATTTACTGCAATGTCCCCCCTCCCTGCAGCAAAACCAAATATACCAAAGGCTTTCAAAACTCATTCATGGAATGAATGAAAGGACAGAGGCACATCTTATATTCCATTTATATAGTTACCCTGCTCCATCCATTGCAAAGGGTGGAAGGTGACACTTGCCTAGTATCCACATGTCCTAGTTTGCTCAGAATAGTCTCAGTTTACGCCATTTGTCCCTGTGTCTTGTTCAGTTTAGCATTTGTACTGGATACATACACACATACACACACATATATAATGGATATATAATTTACATACATATATATAAATATATAAATGTACTAGTATATATATCTACTGGATATCTATATATCTATATCATCTATATCTTCATATGTACTAGATATATATAATTTTATTTTTGGGAATCATTCTATTTATCAGCATAATAACACCTATTTGTCAGTCAACAGGTGAATGTTTTAGGCATTAAATAATTATATTTATTTTAGCACCACCTTTTAGTTCAAAAGTATACCAGTTTGGATAATAAATTGTTATGATCACCTTCTTTGTGATTCTCAGCAGCATGATCACAAGGCTGTGCTTGTCACTGTCCCCAAATAAAACCCTTCTTCTTTCCCTTGGCACAGGGGTAGATGCCATGGAGACGCCATCTATTACTTCTGCCATGGACTAGTTCCATTTCAATAGTTTCACACATATCTGATTTATCCCCCTGACTGGTGATGACTTTTCAGCCCTGAAATATTTACCTCAAATATTTAATAATGTCTACTTTTAACATTATGTATAGTTTTTCTTTCTTCACTATGCTTTCAGCTAAATGGAAGTTTTAGTTGTTAAAGCTAAAGGAGTGGTACGAATATTCTCGCTGTCCTGATTTTGTGATAATCAAGGTAGGCTAAATATTTGCTATATTAGAAACCATGCATGTGTCCCCAGACCTAGTTTTTCTCCCTAGGTCTGGTTTTTAGAATGTTGGTGATTAACTAAGTCTGATTTATTATATGACCATCCTGTATGGGAAAAGACTGTAACTTTAGGTATCTTTGGTCAACCTGAAGAGAGATAGCAGGGGAACGGATGTGGCTCAGGTGGTTGGGCGTCTCTCTCCCATATGGAAGGACCTGAGTTTGACCCCCAGGACTTCCAGTAAAAATACAAAAAAAGAAAAATATAGAAGGTGTGTGGGCCATCAGGCCCCATGCGTGGGTGTGCTGTCATGCCCTGCAAGCCACGCAGCAAGATGATGATGTAATAGGAGAGTGACACAAGGGAGAGCCAAGACGAGATGCACCGAGAAACCAGGAACTAAGGTGGTGCAGGTGGTAATAGGACGCCTCTCTCCCGCATTGGAGGTGCCGAGGATTAAACCTCAGTGAAGATAGGAGAAGGATGAGAAGAAAGGGCAGGAAATAGGCACAGAGAGTTGCCCAGTGAATGGGTACAGAAACAGCAAAAATGGGGGGGTAAAAATGGAGAAAGGTAAATAAATAAATAAATAAATAAATAAATAAATAAATAAATCCTTAATGTATAGGGGAGGAAGATTCAGACTACAGTTAGTAGTAATACTTTGACGATGTTCTTTCATGATTTGTTAACAAATGTTTTACAACAATGCAGGATGTTTCTGGGGGAGTGATATGTGGGAACCCTGTATGATGTTATGCATGTTTGTTTTGTAAGATCATGATGTTTACTGAACACTTATAGTTTATGTATGTTCATGTATGAATGATATACTTCAATAAATTGTTTTAAAAAAAAACCACACACACTAAAAACTAAAGTAGTGAATAATATTCTTATGGCAAACTCCATACGTTTGGAAATCTTTCTTTTGGAGGCATTGAAGATCCAGGAGAAGGAGCAGTAAACAGTTTTCTTGGGTTTCCCCCCCCCCACACACACAAAGTTTATAACTCCTTTACTTTTGTTTAAACTCATCTTGGAGCATAAGAGTTTTCAAATACATGCTTTGTATTTTGTATATTCCCTTTCCATTAGCTTGAAACCAATAAGGTAAAACATTTGTATATTTTCTCTTGGCTTTAAATATAGTGGTCAAAAGAGAAATAATTAGACCTTACTTGAAAATTAAAAAGTTTATTTTCTTTATCCCTTTCGCTTATGTACAAACTGGAATTGTACATAAATGTTCATAGCAGTTTTATTCATAATAGCTAAAAACTTCAGAAAATCCAATTGTCCACTACTGGGTGAATGAGTAAATAAATTGTGGCATGTTTGTACAATGGAATACTGCTTAGCAATAAAGAGGAATGAACAACTGATATATGCAACAATGTGGATGAATCTCAAAAGCTTTGTGTTGAACAAAAGAAGCTGCACACATTGTTTGATTTCATTTATATGAAATTCAAGAACCAGCAAAATGAATCAAGAAGTCATAAAAGTGGGCTGATGAGAGCCTATTGCCTGGAAAGCCTCCTGGGGAGTTTTCATGAAATTTATGTCTTGTTTTGGGTGCAGCTTCCTTGGATTTATACATATGTAAATTATCCCTCTAAATAAGGCATAGAAGAGAAAAGTACATATCATAAAGTTTCTCTTTTCATTTAAATATCATGTGCTCATTTAGAACATTAATAAAAATTGAAAGAAAAAAATCACCCATAATCTCACAACATTAGTAATTTGGTTAATTTTCTTCAGTCTTTTGTCCAGGCATATATATTTTTTTCCCTTTCCTAATCCCCATCCCCTTTTACTTCCCTCTCTCTCTCTCTTTTTTTGCCGTATTTAATATCTGCATTTAACTAGACTTCGGAAGCTAGGAATAATTCTTTCTGAGGGAAAAGTATTTCCAGAAGGAATTCTTTTGTTCATTTTGAAGTTGCATTCATGAGAGATAGCCTTCACGTTAAAAAAAAATTATAATGAATGTAATAGCCAAATGATAAAGGCAAATGTAGCTAGGAAAAACTTGGGAATTGTTCATAATTTTTTTCCAAGGGAAGAAAAGGAAATTGTTTTCCTTTAAATGAATAAGTTTCTATGATCCTCCCCACTTGTACTTAATTTTTTTTCTGTTCCCTGAGCTCATGTTGGACCTGTGTGCAGTGTTGCTGCGGTAGATGGATCATCCGTACCTCATGGATGTGAATAGTCTCTTGTGTATTTTTATATGATTAAAGGTCTTCTATAAATCTTGATCAGATTTTTTCTTACTTTCAGGGAAAAGCCATGACGATTTCAGTATTGGGAAAGTTTGGGGTATTGTGCAGCCTGACAATTCATCACACACTATTCTTAAAATTCATATCGCAGCATATTAAAATTGGATCCCAAGGTCTTTTGCAGAAGAGCCTTGACACTCTAACTCACCTTATTTTGAGCCAACATGACAGAAAAATACATCATTTTTTCCTACGTAAGAGGAAGCAAGTGTGAAAATAATGAAAAAGATGCGTAGTCTAAAAGAAAGCAACGTAATTTGCAGAGTGAGTTGCTTAATGTCTTATCGGTTATTATCTCACTTAAGCTCCCCAGGTAATATGATTGTTAATATTTAAAAATCTGTTTTGTGTTGTCACCTCAACAGAATTGTTTTGCCTTGAGACTTAATTAATGCATTTTTCTCTAAAGCATGTGCTTTAGACACAATGGGTGTGCCCTTAAGTAACCTTCACGAGCACCGTGCATTTCTCATTTCTGCGCTGTTTCAAGAGGCAGAAAACAACAACAAAAAGAACTTGGTGCTCTATGTTCTGTCTGTAACCAGAAGTGAAGAATTTTGCTGGAATCATCTTTATTAGAGGCAGCTGTCAGTATGGTTTTTTTTTACACCTTGGGTAGGAAACAAAAGGCACCACAGAGGAATCTACATAAAGATAGCACCCAGGAGGCATTAGGATAAATAAAAGTAGGCAATATTAATGATGCTCATTAGCAGATGTCACTGTTGGGGATGAAGTAAATTCCATGCCAAAGTGTTTCATATATTACACTTTTCACAACTGTCAACTTTTTGACTTTGATGTATGTCCACGTGAATAGTTTTAATAAGTTCCTACAGACGTTTCTTCTCATATACCCTGAAGACTCCTGTGGAATTGCTGGCAGCAATATCACAAAGATATTTTTGCCTAATGCTTGTTGCTTCACTTGGAAATGAGAAGGCAAGCTCAGATCATCACATTCCCACTTATTCATGGTGCAAATATTTGTCTAAGAATTAGCTAAAATATACTGTATGACCAAGCAGATCTTGTAGTTTAAAGCCATCTTCCACAGGTGGTTGCCTGTGTAACTAATAGAATTACATATGCATAAAATTGCTTTTACCATAGAAGCCAAAATGCAGAATAATAGCTTGTCAAACTGTCATTTGCAAGTGAGATCATAGATTTTATAGTCCAAATTAGGTTGTGTTCTTTTCCTTTTTGTCAGGTCATATTCTAATAACCATATTGTACACTAAACCCTGTGATTATCACAACACTTGACAGATGGTAGGCTGTTAATTTGTATGTAAGAGACAGTGATTGCCAGCACCCTAACAGTATTCAACAAAATATGAAATGTCAAAATCTACTTTTGGTTACGTTTTTGCTTGACTTCATTTTAGCAAGGTAATGCTAGGCAGAGGAGTTTCAGTAGCTTAGCATATGTTTCATTTTACTACTCTGGATGATTTTATTAACCACTGGAAATAAAAGGATTAAGGAAGAAGTTATTTCTTCTTATTTATCTCATGCTTTCTGCTTTCCTATGGAGAATGGTCATCACCCTGAGGGGTTTATGAAGGGCTGGATGAGAGCTGGGAGCAGACAGGAAGTAATTGCTCAATGTTGAAGATAATTTAGTATAATGGCAGCATACAGTGATGTTCAGAAGAGTGGTGGGGGGTCAAAGAATTTAAAAGTTTAAGTTAAAGCACATTGGCAAATCCACTAAAAAACTATTAGAACTAATAAATGAGCAGTGTGGTGGGATACAAGATCAATATACAAAAATCAATTGTATTTCTGTATATAGTGATGAGCAACCAGAAAATGAAATTAAGAAAACAATCTCATTTATACTAGCAGCAAAAGGGATGAAATACCTAGGTATACACCTAACAAAAGAAGTGCAAGACTTGTACCCTGAAAACTACAACACATTATGGAAAGATATTAAAGAATAGCTCAATAAATGGAAAAATATCCTGTGTTTATGGGTTGGAAAACTTGATGTTGTTAAGATGGCAATACTCCCCACCCAAATTAATTCATAGTCATATTCAGCGCAGTCTCTTAAAAAATCCCATTTTTTTTTCCCCCCAGAAATTGGCAATGTGATCCTAAAATTCATGTGGAAATATAAAGGACTCAAAATTTCCCAAACAATGTTGATAAAGTGGAACAAATTTGGAAGACTCACACTTCCTGATTTCAAAACTCACTAAATGCTACAGTAATCTACCTGTATGATACTGACATAAGGATAATAGAATTGAAAGTCCAGAAATAAGCCTTTACATTTATGGTCAATTCAGTTTTGACAAGAGTTGCCAAGATAATTCAATAGGGAAAACAATATTCTTTTCAACAGAAATGGACAACTGGATATCCCCATGTCACAGAATAAATCTGGACCTGTACCTTATACCAAACACAAAAATTAACTCAAAATATAAGAGCTAACACAGAAAACTCCTTGAAGAAAACATAAGAGTAAATCTTCATGATCTTGGGTTAGGTTTCTTGATATGACACCAACAGCACAGGTAATAAAAAAAAAAGATGATTTACACTTTACCAAAATTAAAAACTTTTATGTTATCAAAGGACACCATCAAGAAAGTTAAAAGATAACTCATGGAATGGGAGAACATACTTGTAAATGATATATTTGATAAAGGACTTAAATCCAGAATGTATAAAGAACTCTTATAACTCAACCAATAAAAGACAAATAACCTAATTGAAAAATGAGCAAAGGATAGGAATAGACATTTCTGCAAAGAAGAACTACAAATAGCTAATAACCACATGAAAAGATGCTCAACATCATTAGTCATGAAGGCAAGACCAAAATCACAATGAAATACCACTTCACACACCTCCTACAATATCATTAATCTAAAGGACAGACAGTAAGAAGTGTTGGCAAGGATGTGGATATCCATTCATTGATAGTGGGTATGCAAAATGGTGGAGCTGCTTTGGAAAACTGTTTAGCCTTTCCTCAAAATGCTAAACATAGATTTACTGTGTAGCCCAGGACTTCCACTGCTAGGTGTATACACAAGAGAAATGAAAAGTTATGCCTATACAAAAATTTGTATGTGGATGTTTACAACAGCATTATTCATAAAAGCCAAAAAGTGGAAATGTCCATCAAGTGATTAATGGATAAATAAATGTTATTTGACTATAGAAAACATGAAGTACTGATATAGGCTACACCTTGGATGAACTTTGCAAGTATTATGCTAAGAGATATAAACCAGTCACAAAATATCACATATTGAATGATTCTTTATATGAAATGTGCAGAATAGGCAAATCCATAGAGATAGTAGATTGGTAGTTTCCAGAGGCTGGAGATATTGAGGAGAAATGGAGAGTGACTGAAAATAGGTATGAGGTTTCTTTTTAGCGTGATGAAAATGTTCTAAAATTGATTGGGGTGATGGTTGCACAACTTTGTGAATATACTAAAAACCACTGAATTATATACTTCAAATGTGTGACTTTCATCATGTGTGAAGTATATCTCAATAAAGCTGTAAGAAAGCACATTGGCCCTGGAAAGAAAAGATGATTAATTTATTCTGTCAGCATAACAATAAGTGTCTAGGGTAACAATAATAAATTATTTAAAACAGAATAGAATGCAATTTCCCATTCAAAAACCTTCAAAAACAGATTTGCAGAAAATCTTTAGACAATAGTTTTTGTGCCATATCAGAATGCTAAATAATGACAATTCCAAGACTGGTCAAAGGCTTTAAGATCTTTTCCCTATAACACCGTAACTGTTTAGAAATGCCAAACAATCAGTGATTTTTCTGATTATGTAATTCTCAGAAACAGTCAATATACATAACACATGCAGAATAAGCATGAAATGACATTATTATATGCCACATGTATTATATTAATATGTTATCTATAAATTCATTCATAGATTATGAATAAACATTAGTTTGCCAATATGAACTCACTATTGCTTCTTCCTTCCCAATAGTTCTACCCAAGGATTATGTTACTGTTTTATTTTTGCCTGATAATTGGTTCGATAATTTCTATCAGTAAAATATTTCTTTTATTTAGGATGAAATGGTGAAGTCATGTATAACTATAATTTTAAAACTAGGTGGGGTCTTTCCCCTCATACCTGTATCTTCATGATTGGTTATGTTATCATTAATTTTGTCATTTTGTGGGAAGCAAAGGATAACAATCAATGTAGTTGAGAAATAAAACATGAAATTTACTGAATTAAAAATATTTCCTGGGTTGTATAGGGAAATGCAATTTTAAAACACATTATAAGTCACATGTTCATGATTTGACTAAGGTGGCGGGGGAAAAAAGGCTGAAGTACATTTTAAAAATTGTTTTAGAAAATTAATATTTTGCCCTTTTTTTGCCATGCTTTTGAGAGATCTACCCCCCCCCCCATATAGTCTTTGTAGGCTAACAGCCTAATTATAAATGCTAACAATTTCTACTGATATGTTTGGATCTTCCCTTTTGATATGTTATGTTTTAAGAAACCCAAATGAAAAACCTTTAATTTACAGAAAATTTGTGGAATAATTTTTCATTTTAAAGAGATTTAAATGTTATATCATAAATATTATTTCCCCTTTCCAATGTCATTTTCATAATGATCATTTTTAATGGTTGCATGATTTTCCATCATATCTTTGTACCCTGAGGTATTGATGCACAATAAAATAACTTTAGAAATGAATGAATAACACCTCAAGCCCGCTCATTCAAAAGAGGAGGAAAGGTCACAGCAGGTTAGTAGTCTGAACTAGAACCTGGGTATCTTTTTCCCAGTTCAGTGATTAGAGCCACCTTCAAACACACAATGTTGACTTGATTCATTTTGCATGCAGTTCTCAGGGACACATCTGTAGCATGAAATGTGATGCACAATCTCATGTTCTTAGAAACTGGGAAAAAACAGATAAAAGATAAAAGATGGAAGTTCAGTACTAAAGCTGCTTTTGACTCAGACTTAACTTTTGTATCAGAGGATAAAAGACTAGAAGGAGAGAGCAACCTGGTATTTTCTTTATCAAGAGTGAAGCCAAAATGGGAAAAAAGATATAATCAGAACCCACCACCATTCTATTTCAGCACAGTGTGTAATTCTCAGTTCAAAAAAAAAATTTTTAAGAGAAAGCATTTTAAAATAATATCTCTATAAGCCATTTCTGTGAAAAGTGAGTAAAGCTTTGACTCCTCCTGAGAAATTGCTTTGTAATTGTGAAGGTGCTGAGAGAGTACTGGCTCCAGGAGTCTCCTTGTGGATTGGTCATTTGGGGAGGGGTGGAGGATAGGAGGGCTGAGAATGAGCTGATCTGCATGAAACCTGAATATTAAATGGGAGCCCACTATGGGGTAAGGGTTTAACTAGAGCCATCATGGTGGTGCAGGGGTGAGGCCTTGGGAGACTAATCAAGCTGATGGTGGAAGCTGGTTAAAAGCATGGTAATTTGCTCCATTGCCTTTGAGAACTGACATTCCCATTACAATCCCCAGAAAGCTGGATTTTCCTCTGGGCCACTCAGTTGGCGAAGATATAAATGACCACCATTTTTGACAGAATGTAGGGGACACAAAACAGAGAACATTAATCCTTGATTTTTTTTCCCTCCAGAAACTGTAAGAAAGAACTTGAAGCCACATCCAAACTGAAAGCTTCTATGTTCTGCTTCTGAGATATATTCTCACTCCTTCTGTGGAGTGGAGGGAAGAGGGTACTTGGTATTGACATTCAAATGAACATATCAAATATCTCTCTGGCCTATAGAATTTCTTTATCTGATATTGCCACAACAAGCAGCTTAGAGCTATTTGTATCACTCTGGTCCTTTTATATTCTGTCTGTTGAATCAAAGGAGCTGAGGACTAAGAATTCTCTTTGAAAAGGAGAAGTCCATTATCAGTGTCTTTGATGCTCCAAAGAGTGAGTACATTCTACTTGGATAAAGCGCCACAATAGGTGGAAGGAAGCAAAGACAGCCTTATAAATTTTCCTGTGAGCAAGCAGATCTATTGTTGTCTTTATTAAAAATATGCCTCTGAGCAGGTGGCCCTGTTTTGAGTGATACCTCTGAGAGTCTGCTTGAAAGAAATTATTGGAAACTTCGTGTATCTCTCAAACAGGTTAGGCCATCTTGAGCTATGTGAAGGAACTGAGCCTGCTGAGTGTGTTGAACAAATTTTTTCTCAAACTTTAAAACTTGAAACTTTGGCAATTATATTATTAAAGATAAGTAAACTAGTTGACACCAACACATGCATTCTGTTTATTCTTTGTATATCTGTGTACCTCCCAGAGAGGGTTGTGACCCAGATTCTATATACATTCAAGACTTTCATTAGATATGAATGACAGAAACTTATCATTAGAGCGTGCTAATTAAAGCAGAAAGTGACATTTCAAAGTAATGATGCTCCCTAGTGTCTCAATACAAAATATTCCCTCGTCTATTTTTAATGAACTGGTATGCTGTGCATATTTAAAATATTATTTTGTTATGAACTTGTGTGTGCATTATTTTCAATGGTGGTGATGAAAATAATGACCAGCAAAGCAGGACATTCTTCTAGATAAATGAGGAAGAAAGCCAGTGAAGCCTACCAAAGGCTTTTATTATATTCATACCCAGGGCACACCCCTGCTTTCTTGCTTTTCATTCAGCATTTGATTGCTTACTACTAAAGAAGCTCTATAGATGCTGTGGATACATTAGGTACTAGGATGCACATGGTCCTTGCCCTCAAGAAACTTACCTCTTTCCTTTAATTACCATCAAAGTTATTCTTTTATATTCCCCCCTTCCATTGTCAGCAGCAGTGGAAAGGATGATGCACTCTGTGCTAGTTATATATAAACCCTCACCTGCTATTTCAAATTTTGGGTATTTGTAGTTGATAAGGGTAGCTTAAAAGGGAAAGGAGAGATTATCCTTATTTATTCTTTACTTTTTTCATGTTTGTGTCTTGCCTGTCAGCCAAATTTGGATTATAAATCCAGTGACCTAGAACTGCTTCTAATTCTGTGCTCCAGTTCTCTGCCTTGTAGTGTACTGTTGCCACTTTTTATATGTTCATCCTTTTCCTCCCCCTACCACCTGGCCGCACAAGTAATAACGGTACTGAACACCATGGCTCCAGTGTTTACATTATGAATCAGTAATATTCTCTCAAAAGTCAATGGGCCTTGTATTGTGGATCCTATTATGAACATTTGCCAGGAAAGCCAGCTGTCATTGGCTACCATAATATACAGGGAGAAGAGTCACCTCACATCAAGATTATCCCTTTTAGTCTCAGAAGCGTAAAAAAGGCGGCAATATCCTCAACCCTTGCCCGGTTGGGACGAAAAGAGGCATGCTCCTTCTCTGTTAACAGAAGCTCTGTGGGGACTCTGAACATAGATGAGCAGTGCACAGAGTTTTTGAGAGGAAGGTGAAAGTTATATTAGAAAACAAAAGGGAAGCGGATGTGGCTCAATCAGTGGGGCTCCCGTTTACCATATGGGAGGCCCGGGGGGTTCGGTTCTCGGGGCCTCCTGGTGAAGGCAAGCCAGCCCGCGCGGCGTGGTGAGCTGATGCAGCAGGATGACCCAGCAAGGGGAGACAGGCAGACACAGAAGAACGCACAGCAAATGGACACAGCTAGCACAAGCAGCAAGGGGGGGATAAATGAATAAATAAATTAAAAAAAAAAAACAAAAAACACAAAAGCAGGAAAGAAAGAGGAGGATATTCTTCCTCTCTTACTCTCTCTTTCTTTCTCTAATCTCTTAAACTTGTCTATTTCCCAGGTAATCAATTCCTGGTAGTAAAAGCAGACAGATCATCATTATTTACATCATCATCATTGTTGTTGTTTATTAATCATAGAAATCCAATCAGATGAGTGCCAGATTTTATAGATGACCAAACAAGTTGAGTGTTCAGGTAACTTGCCCAGGGCCAAGCTGGCAAGTGACACAGCCAGCACTCCCACCCAGTGCTGGCTGCCTCCAAAGTGTTCTTAACCACTATACTTCACTATCTCTTATTGTCTTTTATTCTTTTTAAGGATCTTTCTTGTATAAACAGGAGGCAATGTCTTTATACTCATAGATTATAATGAGTTAAATATTTAGGTTGTCTTTGATCTGTGAGTGAACATTGCTATTTTCCCTTTATTCAGGTGAATTTTCTGAAAGAATTCCTGGCCTTCAAACGACTGCTCAATGATGGTGACTGCTTTTAGGCCGCTCTTGCTATTCAAATTCATTTGAAGTATCAGCATTCCTTAAAGGAGTGTGTATCATAAACCCTACTTGGATGAGTATAGTGCCACATGCACATGAGCCAGGCTTCTCCATTTGAAAATGAGATTGCTCTTCATGCCACAGCAACATTTACTGAACTGTCTATTATATTTTTATCCCGTGTATTAGTTAAGGTTCTCTAGGGAAACAGAATCAACAGGAGATATCTGTAAATAGTATAAGAGTCTCTCACATGACCGTGGGGATGCACAAGTCCAGGTTCTGCAGGCACGCTGCAAACCAGGGCCTCCTGTGAAAGTCCAATGAAGGTCCTTGATGAGTTTCCAGGAGATGTTGGCTGTCTAAAGACGAGCTGGGAAATACTCTCTGAAGCTGAAATCACTTCCCCTTTTAAGGCATTCAACTGATTGGATAAATCGTCACTCATTGCTGACAGCAATCTCCCTGGTTGATGTAGATGTAATCAGCCATCTATGCAGTAAACTCGCTGATAGCTAAAGCCCATAAATGTCCTTGTATTGCAATTAGCCCAGTCTTGCTTGACTAAACCACTGGGCACAATTACCTGGCCAAGTTGACACATTAGCCTCACCCTTACAGTCTACCCCTTGGCAACTTGCAACCATACGCATTACCTTAAACCATACTTAGTCTCTAAGTAAAAACAGTAACAGACATGCATATATATATATTTCCACCTAACAATGTTCAACTTTCCTACATACAACCAGAAATGCATTAATTCCCTACAGAATAGGGTGCAAGTCCTTGGGTAATATTCACTCTTAAACTTGACATCCTTAAATATTATGAAATGAAACTAATACAACTTTTCATATGATTAGGGAAAAGGATGAGGAAAAAAACAAAGAAATTTGTTTTGTGTACATATACAATCATACTCATAACGAAACAAGGAAGAAAGATTCATGACTATTACAGTCCTTGTTTCTGTAACTAGTCACGTGGTTGAAGTTCATGTTTATCACTACCTTCTTCCACTACCCATTCCATGTTCCTGTTACCCTCAGCAAGCATTTCAGCTGACTGTGGCTCTTTGCAGGATGGGGTGACCCAAACTTTCATTCCTGAAGATTCTGGGCCATTGTTAGCCTGCTTGGATTGGTTTGTTGCAGTTTTCCATTGACTTTAATCACAGAGCATGGCAGTACTAGGAGATGCCCTAGAGGGTCTCCTGTATTCCACACAAACTCTTCTTTACCCTCATTATGTAGATACAGGCCTATTTCCCCTGGATAGTCAGGATCCATCACCCTAGCCAGTACAGTAATCCCCTTCTTTGCTTGTTGATTCACAGGTAAGAGGAGCCCAAAGTGGCCAGGTGGCAGTCTTAACTTCCAGTTCAATGGAATCATTGTTGCGTTCCCTGGTGGCAGCACTTCTCCTTTTGGGACTAAGACCTATAGATCAGCAGAGCTTAAGATTGTAGGGACAGGAAGCAAAAACTTTCCTAGTGGGTCACTAGGGGTAATAGTGAGTGGTACCACTCCTTCCACCCCTTGATTCCTGGACCCGTGAATTCTGGTTATGGGAGAGACAGCACCGTAGAGTAGACGCCGATTTAGAGCTTACACAGCCTCCTAGAGAACATTGCCCCAGCCCTCCAAGGTATTGCCACCTACTTGATGCCATAATTGAGTCTTCGAAAGGCCATTCCACCATTCTATCGACCTAGCTCCTTCAGGGAACAAGGTAAGACCAGTGAATTCCATGGTCATGTGCCCGTTCCTGCACCTTATTTGCTAGATATCTCTTGTTGATTCTGTTTCCCTAGAGAACCCTAACTAATACAGCTTGGTACCAGGAGTGAGGTTCAGATTTTAGTTTCCTTTGTAACTCTGCTACTTGTACAATGAGAGTCTGAGTTTGGTTCTCAGATATCTCAAGCCTGTGGCTGCAGGAGACAAGATTTTCTTTCAGAGCACACATAGAAACTTTCACATCACTCATGTGGCATTTAAGTTGCAAATTTGAAGGCTTTAGCTCATCTCTTTCTTTTGTAACTGTATCCAGAGTATCTAGGAAGAGCCAGCCAACAACATAACTTTTGACTCCACAAAACTCTGTCAAGGTGTTGAAAACCCTCTCACTCAGATCCTTACTTCTTATAAGCGTTAGAAGTAGGGGAATCCAGTGATAATGTTTTGCATATTTCCATTGCCAACTCACGCCATGGACTGTTAGTGGCCTCTTCATTATTGAAAAGGGAGTCATTAGTACCCTTGAGTCCAATTAAAATAGAAAGCCAATTGCAAAACTCCCAGAACCACCTCAGACATCCCATGTTTAAGACTCTGTTTCTCAAGAACCACTCCTGGTACCAAGCTGTATTAGTTAGGGTACTCTAGGGAAACAGGATCAACAGGAGATATCTGTAAATAGTATGAGATTTTATAAGAGTCTCTCACATGGCCGTGAGGATGCACAAGTCCGAGTTCCACAGGCAGGCTGCAAACCAGGGGCTCTGACGAAAGTCCAATGAAGGTCCTTGATGAGTTTCCAGGAGATGTTGGCTGACCAAAGATGAGCTGGTAAATTCTCTTTGAATCCTGAAATCACTTCCCCTTTAAAGGCATCCAACTGATTGGATAAAGCATCACTCATTGCTGATGGCAATCTCCCTGGTTGATGTAGGTGTAATCAGCCATCTGTGCAGTAAACTCACTGATGACTAAAGCCCATAAATGTCCTTGTATTACAATTAACCCAGTGCTTTCTTGACCAAACAACTGGGCACAATTACCTGGCCAAGTTGACACACTACCCTAACCATCACACCCAGCTATTCAAATTATTAAAAGATGTCCTGGCTATTTATTTTTGTCCTGCCCACTTGTAGAAAGGATTTGAGTAGTTATAGTATATTTTGCTTATCACTGATTGTTAAACATTCAAAGGCAGAATATTATGAAAAAGAGAGCAGTGGTGAGATCTTGATACTGTTCCTGGAATTGACATCTCCATACTCTAGTAATGGTGACTTAGAGTCTGGAATCAGATAGTTCTGGATTTGAATTTCTATCTAGCTGCTTGCTATGTGACGTTGGGCAAGGCTAATGGCTATGGGCCTCAGTTTCTTGATTTGTAAAACAGGATAATAAAAGTACTTCATAACTGTGAGGATTACCTGAGATAACATTTAAAGCAGAGTGTCTGGTGCCTGGAATTTGTTGACTAAATCATGTGATGATGATGAACATGGAAGTGGAAATAGTGATGGTGGTAAAAAAAATAATATAACAGATTTTAATTTCTTCCAATGAAATCTTATATGCTAAATATATAAATATGATAGCTATTCTGGTTGGGTATGTACAGAGACTGATTTACTTGTCACCACCATAGAATACTACTACTCAAATATGCCCATGCAAATAATTTAGAAATGATTATTTTCTGTTTGAAATTAGGGAAAGTGAGTGATAGCAGGCAATAAAGGGCCATTTAGAGGACTGAGTGGAATAGTGTTGTGAGCATTCTTGGAGGATATTCTATTCTACAAATCTTGTTTTTAGTTAAGGAGATTATAGTAGGATAAATGTAAGTTACATAGATAGAGATATAGAGTTGCAAAATGGATTTTATTTTTGGGCTAGATTAGGACTTAAGGCTATGGTGACTTTCTTTTTAAAAAATATATATTTTTTATTAGAGAAGTTGTGAGATTTCAAAACAATCCTGCATAATGTGCAAAATTCCCATACATTACCCCTCTACCAAGTTGTGGAATATTTGTTACAGATTATGAGAGAACATCATCAGACCATTACCACTAATATGATCCATTGCATACATTTGGTATATTTTTTTTCCATGTACCCCCTATTATTAACACCATGTCTTGGTATCGTACAATTGTTATAGTTCATGAGAGAACACTCTCATATTTGTACTGTTAACTACAGTCCATCTTCCACCCCATGGTTCACTGTATTATACAGTCCCATGCTTTGTACAATCTATTCAAAATGTACACTCAGTGGCTATCACTTTCATCACTGCATTTTGTAGTCATTGCCTCAGTAAATTTTTTGAACGTTTTCCTTAGTCCAAAAGAAAAAATCCCCAACCCTCCTTTTCTTGACCCTTAGTGTTGATATAGTATCTTCTTTGATACTGATTCAAGAATATTACAGTATTGATGTTAAATATAGCCCATAAGTTAAATTAATTGTATTTTCCCATGCATCACCATACTTGCACCACCTTGTAATAGTAATGCACATTTGTTCTAGTTTATAAAAGAACATTCCTGTATTTGTACTATTAACCAAAATCCTCATCCACCTCCAGGTTAACTGTTAATTCAGTCTCTAGGTTATTTTCTAGCTTTCTTTCAATTGCCATTTATGTCCCTAGACAACCGCTTTCAGCCACAATCCCATTTATAAATCAGCTGTATTAGTTACACTCACTATAATGTGTTGCCATCAACTCTATCCACTTACACATTTTTACAGTCAAGTTAATAAAAAATTCTATATACATTAAGCATCAGTACCCTTTCTTGGCCCTCTTCCTATCTCCTAGTAACCTATTCTCTAGATTTTAACTCCATGTGTTTGTTCCCTGTATTTAGTTCATATTAATGAGACCATTTTAGTATTTGTGCTTTTCGGTCTGGCTTATTTCACTCAGCATGATGGCCTCAAGGTTCATCCATGTTATCATATGTGTCCCAATTTCATTTCTTCTTACAGCAGTGTGGTATTCTGTCATATGTATATACCACATTTTGCTTATTCATTCATCAGTTCATGGACACTTGGGTTGTTTCCATCTTTTGGCAATTGTGAATAACGCAGCTCTGAACATCGGCACGCAAATGTCTGTTCACATCACTGTTTTCATTTCTTCTGGATATATTCCCAGTAGAGGGATTGCCGGATCATATAGCAGTTCTATATTTAGCTTCCTGAGGAAACGCTAAACTGTCTTCCACAGAGGCTGCACCATTCTACATTCCCACCAACGTGAAGGAGTGCTCCTATTTCTCCATATCCTCTCCAGCACTTATTGTTTTCTGTTTTTTATTTTTATTATTTTTAAATAATGGCCATTCTATGAGGTGTGAGATGATATCTTATTGTAGTTTTGGTTTGTATTTCCCTAATAGCTAGTGATAGTGAACATTTTTTTTCATGTGCTTTTTTTTTTTTTTTTTTTTTACTATTTGTATTTCCTCTTTGGAGAAATGTCTTTTTAAATCTTTTGCCCATTTTTTAATTGGATGGCTTGCTCTTTTATTTTTAAGTTGTATGGTCTTTTTTGTATAGCATGGAAATTGATCCCTTATTGGATATATAGTTTACAAATATTTTCTCTCATTGAGTGGACTGCCTTTTCACTTTCTTGACAAAATCCTTTGAATCATAAAAGTGTTTAAGTTTGAGGAGTTCCCATTTATCCATTTTTTCTTTCATTGCTTCTGCTTTTGGTGTAAGGTTTAAGAAATCACCACCTACCACCATTTCTTGAAGATGTTTCCCTACATTTTCTTCTAGGAGTTTTATGGTTCTAGCTTCTATATTTAGGTCTTTGATCCATTTTGAGGTAATTTTGAAAATAAAGTGTGAAATAGGGGTCATCTTTTTTTCTTTAGGATGTGGCTATCCAGTTCTCCCAGCATCATTTGTTGAATGGACAGTACTGCCCCCAAAGTGTGGGCTTGACAGCCTTGTCAAAAATCACTGAACCATCAATTTGCTTCCACTGGTATATATATCTATCTTTATGCCAATGCCATGCTGTTTATACTACTGCACTAGGTAATATGATTTAAAGTCCAGAAGCGAGAGTCCTCCAACTTCATTCTTCATTTTTTAAAGATGTTTCTGGCTATTTGTGTCCCTTTACCCTTTCAAATAAATTTCACATTTGTGTTTCCATTTCTTTAAGAAAGGCTATTGGAATTTTTTATCTGTATTGCATTGAATCTGTGTATCATTTTGGGTAAAATTGACATATTAACGATATTTAGTCTTGCAATCCATGAACACAGAATGTTCTGCCATTTACTTAGGTCATCTTTGATTTCTTTTAGCAATACCTTGTAGTTTTCTGAATACAAATGCTTTACATCCTTGGTTAAGTTTTTTCCTAAATATTTGACTCTTTTAGTCGCTGTTGTAAATGGATTTTTTCCCCTGACTTCCTCTTCAGATTGTTCATTACCAGTGCCTAGAAAGATCTCTGATTTTTGTGCATTTATCTTGGATCCTGCCACTCTTCTGAACTCAATCATAGCCTTTAGTAGCTTTGTTGTAGATTTTTTGGGACTTTCTATGTATAGGATCATATCTGTGAATAACAAGTGTTTTACCTCTTCCTTTCTAATTTGGATGCCTTTTATTTCTTTTTTCTTTCCTGATTGCTCTATCTGGAACATCTAGCACTATATTGAACAACAGTAGTGACAGTGGGCATCCTTGTCTTGTTCCTGATCTCAATGGGAAAGCTTTCAGTCTTTCACCATTGAATATAATGTTAGCTGTGAGTTTTTCATATGTTCCCTTTATCATGTTGAGAAAGTTTCCTTCTATTCCTATCTTTTGGAGTATTTTTTATCAAGAAAGGATGCTGTATTTTGTCAAATGCCTTTTCTATGTCAATCAAGATGATCATGTGATTTTTCTTCTTTGATACATTAATGTGCTGTGTAACACTGTTTGATTTTCTTGTGTTGAACCATCCTCAAAGGTCTGGTATAAAACCTATATTCATTAGCTAAATACATTTGTAATTTTCTTTATTCTTAATATTTTTATCTTGTTTTGTTATTAGGGTGCTGTTGGTTTCATAGAATGAGTTTGGTAGCGTTCCTTCCTGTTCAATTTTTTGTAAGAGTTTGAGTAAGACTGGTGTGAAATCTTCTTTGAATGTTTGGTAAAATTTGCCTGTAAAGCCATCTGGCCCTTGGCTTTTCATTTTGGGGAGTTGTTTGATGACCATTTCAATCCCCTTACTTATGATTGGTTTGTTGAGGTTTTGTATTTCTTCTATGGTCAGTGTATGTTGTTTGTATGTTCCTAGAAAGTTTTCCATTTCATGTACATTGTATAGTTTGTTGGTGTACATTTATTCATAGTATCCTATTATGATCTCTTTTATTTTTGTGGGGTCAGTAGTAACTTACCTGCTTTCATTTTTTATTTTATTCATTTGCATCTTTTCTCTTTTTTTCTTGTCAGTCTAGATAAAGGGTGTGTCAATTTTGTTAATCTTAAAGAACCAACTGTTAGTTTTGTTAATTCTATTGTTTTTTTTGTTCTCAATTTCATGTATTTCTCTCTGATCTTTGTTATTTCATTCCTTTTGCTTGCTTTGGGAATAGTTTGCTCTTCTTTTCCTATTTCCTACGATTGTGTAGTTAGGTCATTGATTTTAGGTCTTTCTTCTTTTTTAATGTAAGCATTGAGGGCTATAATTTTCCCTCTCATCACTGCCTTTGTGATATCCCATAGGTTTCTTGATATTGTGTTCTCGTTTTCATTTGTCTGTAGATATTTATTGATTTATCTTGCAGTTTCTTCTTTGACACACTGATTATTTAAAAGTGTTGTTTAATCTCCATATATTTATGCATTCTCACTTTTTCTGCCTATTATTGATCCAGCTTTATTCTCTTATTTTAGAGAAAGTTCTTTGTGTAATTTCAGTCTTTTAAAATTTATTGAGATCTGTTTTGTGACCAAACATATATTCTGTCCTGGAGAAACATCCATGAAAACTTGAGAAGAATGTATATCCTGCTCTTTTGGGGTGTAATGTTCCATAATGTCTCTTAGGTTTAGTTCATTTATCACTTTATTCAAACTCTGTTTCTTTATTGATCCTCTGCCCAGATGTTCTATCCAATGACAAGAGTGGTGTATTGAAATTTCTAATTATTATTGTAGAGACATCTATTTCTCCCTTTGCTTTTGTCAGTGTTTGCCTCATGTGATTTTGGGCATCCTGTTTAGGTGCATATACATTTATGATTGTTATTTCTTCCTGGTGAATTGCTCCCTTTATTAATACATAATGTCTTCCTCTGTTTCTAATAACAGACTTGTTTTTAAAATCTATTTTATCCAATATATGTATAGCCACTCCCGCTTTTTTTTTTTTTTTTTTTTTTTTTTTCTCCTTCAGTTACTGCATGCATGGAATATCTTTTTTCAGCCTTTCACTTTTAATCCATTTGTATCCTTGGGTCTAAGGTGAGTCTCTTGTAGACAGCATATAGATGGCTCAAATTTTCTTATCCATTCTGCCAGTCTGTAACTTTTCATTAGGGAGTTTAATCCATCAACATTCAGTGTTATTACTGTAAAGGCAGTTCTTACTTCACCCATTTTGACCTCTGGGTTTTATTTGTCATAATTTATTTTCACCATTCTTTTTACACTTTTAGTTAATTTTATTGATATAATCTTCATTTCTAGACTCTCTTCCAAGCTTCTCTCTCCTGTCTTTTCTTTTCAGGCTGGAGCACTCCCTTTACTATTTCCTGCAAAGCCAGTCTCTTAGTTACAAACTCTCTTAGTTTCTGGTTATTTATGAATAATCTAAATTTACTCTCATTTTTAAAACACAGTCTTGCTGGATATAAGATTCTTGACTGGAAGTTTTTCTCTTTCAGTATCTTAAATATATAATACCACTGCCTTTTTCCTCCATGGTTTCTAATGAGAAATCAGCACATAATGTTATTGGGCTTTCCTTGTATGTGATAAATCACTTTTCTCTTGCTGCTCTCTGGATTCTCTCTTTATCTTTGGCATTTGACATTCTGATTAGTATATATCTTGGAATAGGTCTATTTGGTTTTATTCAGGAGCAAGTGTATTGTATTTCTTTTACATGGGTATGTATGTCCTTCATTTGGGCTGGGAAATTGTCTACCATTATTTCCTCAAACATTCCTTCTACCTAGTTTCTCTTCTTTTCTCCTTCTGGGACACCCATGACATATATATTTGCAGATCTCTTGCCATCATTTAGCTCAATTTTTTCCATTCTTTTCTTTATCTATTCTTTTGTATGTTCACTTTCAGATGCCCTGTCTTCAAGCTCACTGATCCTTTCTTTTGCCTCTTCAAATCTGCTCCTATATGCCTCCAGTATATTTTAAAATTCATTTATTGTTCCTTTAATTCCCATAAGATCTATTATTTTTCTGTGCATGCCTTCAGATTCTTCTTTGTGCTCACCCAGTGCCGCCTTAATATCCTTACTCTCCTTAGCCATCTTATTTAATTTATTAAGGGATTCATTTGAACATCTATGATTCGTTTTCTCAACTCCTTTATGTCATCTGGAAGCTTAGATTTTTCCTTTGACTGGGCCATATCTTCCTGTTTCTTGGTATGGAATGTAATTTTGTGTTGGTGTCTTGGCATCTGATTTACTAGATGTATTTATTCTGGGCTCAGTTTTACTCTTTAGTTTAGGGCTTTCTATTTGATTGGCTTTGTGCTACAGCCCCTCTTTGATATTTGGTTCAACTTAATTTGATACTTTATAGTGGCTTGTGTTTAGCCAATCTGAGTTTTAATAGTTCTTTTTCATCTGTTTCTTGCCCTTTCTCCCTTGCTGGTTGTGGAGTAGGAGCCGAGGGTGCGTTTGGTATTGTAAGCCACGGATGCTGAAGCTGCCTGCGTTGCCCCAGGATTCAACGAAGCTTCTCCCCATGTTCTCCTCTGCCATGGGTAGGGCTGTAGCCACAACCGTGTGCAGTAATCCAAGCTGGCACCCCAAGACCATCTGTAATTGACCGGAGAGACTGATGAATCTCCATGCCTCTTCCTCCCCTGCCTGTGGTGGGAATGGAGCTGCAGGTGTGGGCTGCAAATTAAGCCATGTGGGTCAGAGCTGACTGCAGTTGCCCATATAGTCTGATGAAGAAGTGACCTTTCTCTTTCCCTGCCAGGGGTGGGATGGAGCCACAGGTGTGTGATACAATCTTATTCATGTGGGTGAATGACTGCAGTCACCTGGAGAGGTTGAGGGAGCAGTGCCCCTCCTCCCTGTCAGGTATGGGGATAGATAGAGCCACAAGTGTGCCCAACAATCCAATCTGTGCATTCCAGAAGTGGCTGCAGTTGCCTGGAGAGGCCAAGGATATAGCCCCCGCCCCCACCCCACATCATGTCAGGGGTGGGGATGGAGCCACAATTGTCCAACAATCCAGTCCATGTGGGCTAAAAGCAGCTACAGTTGCTTAGAGAGGCTGGTGCAGGTCCCTCCAGCTTACTCCCTGTTGGAGGTGGGTCTGGAGCCCAGGCTAGGGCACCATTCTGACCTGGGTAGAAGGAAGCCAGTCCGTACTGTCACTGTGATTTTCAATCAGTCCCGCTTCTCCACATGCTGAGGATGAAGTTAAAATGGAGGCCACTGGCCTCTTTCAACTTGGATAGGTTCAAACTTTAGCTGTTCTTAGGACTGGACTTTAGCCAGCCAAATTTACTAATCAGTAGCTGAAGTTGGTGGTCAACCATTTCTTCCTCCCCCATTTTTGAGAAATGGAGCTTCCAACTCCAGCCAGGGAATAGCTCCTGGGTCTGGTGCCAGTGGAGGATGGGCACCAGCCTCCGTGGTGTGGAGTGCCCTACTCACGAAACTTCACTGCAGATGAGCAGTTTCCTTGTTCTGTTCTTTCAAGGGTATTGCAGGATGCTCTTCTGGTCTCCTGGACCCCCACAACAGGTGATTTAGATAGCTCTGGGTGATTACTAACTGCACTGTAGGACGAGTTG
Organism: Tolypeutes matacus; assembly: GCA_026826555.1. Lineage (NCBI taxonomy): Eukaryota > Metazoa > Chordata > Mammalia > Cingulata > Chlamyphoridae > Tolypeutes > Tolypeutes matacus. The sequence continues at coordinate 16,450,966 of JAKSZT010053825.1, forward strand.
ACTCTTGTTGCTCCTTATTTTGCCACCATGTTGCCTCTCTTGATGTCTATGGTTTCTTCCTTTTAATTTAAAAAATGCTGCTCCCCCAGCTGATCACATTTACTTGGATTAAATGTAAACATAAACTTTGAAGTCAAATGGTTAATTTTCTTTGGAGGCCTTTCCTTTTTTTGTTATCGGATGCTGTGCCTGTGTTCTTTAAACCCCAGTCATGAGGAGGAAGCCTTGCGTGCCAACGGATTTATTGGGGGTATAAATCTACCTAACTAGCAGCTGGGTGGGAGGTGATGAGGATTGGCCCCAGAGCCGAGTCATATTAGCTGAGTTAGAAAGATGTTCCTACTTCAACTTCAAGCCATGGGCTCAACAGTGAACTGCTAGAAAGCAATAGCTGCCTGTGGTGTGGCCTGTTGTGTCACCGTCATTCTTTTCAGTGTCACCATTATCACTATTAAGCTTTTATTAAGTGCTGGTGTGGGGAGCTCCCTTAGGTGCCATTGCAGGCAGCTAGGCAGCTGTGTATTTTAAATAAGAGCCTTGCAAGTTCATTGAGGGTGGTGGGCCACACTGTGGGAGATGTTTGTGTGGGATGTGGTGGGGGGTGTGGGAGGTGGGCAACATGGGAATCCCAGTGGGTTCCGTGTAATATTTTAGGTAATCTAAGCACCTCTTAAAATATATGTATATATATATATAAATAACATTTTTGTAAGCAAATACACATATATGCTTATATATTTATATATCATTTTGCAAATGTTTGTATGTATTGTGAGAATTTTGATTTTTACCCATAATAAAAAAAAAAAAAAAAAAAAAAAATAAGAGCCTTGCACAGGGCTGTGAGGTAAAAGACTCAGATGTAATCCAAGGCAATCCCATACTTGTGGCTGCATGGGTTGATGAGAGGACGGTCAGTGGCTGTAGCAGGTTTTTTTGGTTGGATCGTTGCTTTCTGGTGTCTGCCCAGCCTATGGCTCTTTTCTGTGAGGACTGTCCTTACTCCTCCTCTAAGGGTGAGCCCTGGTGGTCATGTTTGCACTATGTGGCTTGGCTGTCATGGCCAAGGCTGAATGGACCAAGAATGCACAGCTGACTGAAATTAGACTAGTTAGGCTTTCCAGAAGTTGGATTTGAGACCAAGTCATGCTTTGTGGATACTCAGACTGGTCAGATTGTAAATTTGGGAGCTGTGGCAGGTGTGGCTTAGATTAATTCAATAATCCTCAGAACAACCCTGTGAGGTAGGTCCTCTTCTTATTCTCAATTTGCAAATGAGGAAACTGAGTCACAGAGAGCTTAAGTAGTTTGCCCTAAGGTCACATGGTTAGTCGGGACAGAGCCAGGATATGTACTGGTTACATGAGTTCTTCCTTTTAATGACTATAGAATTGACTTCCTGAGAGTGAGAGGAATGCAACAGGCCTGTGGAGAGCTGCAGGTTAATGGAATGTGAGATTGGAGATTGCAGGGAGGAAGCTGGGAAGAGGGAGTGCCTGAGACTGAGTGACTAAGGAGTAGCTACCTTGATTGGGTAGGCTGTCCAGCTCCTGGGTTCAGATCTCAGTGACAGACCATACTTTCTACCCTTGGGCTCCAAGAAGTGTCTCTTTGCCCTTATAATAAATCCCCCTTATGTGCTCAAAGTAGTTTCGATGAATGGCTTTTACTTGTGACCAAAAGAATCTTGTCTAAATGACCACACCATCACAATTTGGGTCATCCATCAGCCTTTGTGGATATTTTACATTATCTTCAGGCAGCTTCCAAGGTAGTGGAGGAGAAAGGAGAGGTAATCAGTGTTGGCAGCAGAATGAGAAAGGCAGCAGAACGTGCCTCTGAGAGAGGCAAGCATAAGTTTCTGTGGAAATGCAGAGGTGTGGTAGCCAAATGAGGCTGGAGTACCATTTGGGGAATCAGAGATAGCTTCTCAGAACAGGGGATAGTTGAGCTGTGTTCTGAAGAATGAGTAGGATTTAGCCATATGAAGAACAGGTGAGAAGAAACATTTCAGGATGTAAGAATTCTGCAAAAAAAAAAAAGGGGGGGGTATCCTTTTGATACATTTTGGAAAAGCAAGGAATTTAGTGTGGTGGGGAAGTAGAAAGGAGAAGAGATTGGATATAAAACTGGAGTTCTTGGCTAGACCAGATCACAAAGGGTCGTCAGAGCTAAGATACTGAGTTTGAACCTTATCCTCTGAGCTAGCAGTTTATTCACTGCCCAGTTTCTTCCCTCTCTCCAACATGAAAACACTAGCATATTGTGAGATGGGAAAGATGACATTATGACAACCTTAAAGACAGTTTTACAGAAAAAAACGATATGCACATGCAGAATCCAGCATCACTTTTTTCATTTTTGCACATTTATCTTCGAGTTGTCCTGAAGCATGCCTATTTTTGTTCAAAGTTGCAATCCATCGACATAACATTTTCACTGCCCAGTACATCAAAAAGGTTTCCCATGTGTCTATGTTGCCCTTTCATAAGGATTATGAGAGCTTGATAGTCTTTCATTTGTCAGGAGTTTTATTGAGTTCCCTCACTGCTCCATTTATGTTCTGGGGAAGCAAACAAAGATGGAGGCTCTGGAGAGCCCTGCTTTTGAGGAACTCAGAAACTGGTATCATGGGCTCTGCTGAAGTATTTAGCCATATATATTTTAAAGCCATATACATTTTAATAGTATTATTCTGTAAAGAATATATTTAATTATTTGAGGAGCCAGTTCTAATCCCTTCCTTCTAATTCCCTGTCCTCCAGGCCCTGGAGCCCCCCACCATAAATGTTCTGCTGCTAACAGGTACTCATATCTTCATGTATTCATGTGCCATGTACTTTGTGCTTTCCCACATCTTATACTCCAAGTACTCTGGAAGCTATTTGATGTCTAACCAGAAATAGGTTCCAAATCAAGCTCTAGAGATGAGTTAATTTGATTATGAAACATTATCTTGGTTGTGGCAAGTGTCCAGTTGTCATTGGTTTTAATGATGCAGGCCTCCACAACCTAAACAAACAGCTCGATTTAAGGGAGGGCAGCATTGCTTAACCAGCTTCCCCAAGCCTGGCCTGAGTCCTCGGGGATTCAGGGATGCGATCACATCTCTACTTTTCCTTCCTCTGGCCCTCTGTGGACATGGTCTACATCATCCTTTCTCCCTCACTGTTCTTCTGTTAAAGTTAATAGGGATGATTGGCCAAAATTGCTCCTTAAATTAAATTTTGTCTTCTGCCTCCAGTATGATCATGAGCTCCAAATTAAAGATGCAGATAATTTTGCAATCAGATTTACATTTTGGTCTGTAATGAGTTTGGAGTCTTTAAATGCTTTAGTTTCCCCATTTATGGTGCTTTTTGTTGACTTAATTTAGCTGTGTGGTTTTGGTGGTGTTTTGTTGTTTTTGCTCCAGTATCCATATCCAGAAGTCCTTATTTTCTTCATTTCTAGTCTTGTGTAGTTGCAGAAAATATATTGGTTGATTGATATAAATAAAAAATATATTATAGATTCATTCATTAAAGAGTCTAGAAGTGCCTTGTGATCCATGTAAAGGAGAAATAGACAGGGAAGCTAAATAAATTGCATTCTCTGAAATCCTTGTATCTAGTTTTACTCTGTGTGTGTGTATGTGTGTGCTTAGACACAAGTGTGCAAGTATGAGTTATTTGGCACACATACTTAAAATGAAGTAGGCTTAAATGTAGTAGACCTTAAAAGCTTTAAAAATCCTCTAAGCCTCAGTATCCTCCTTTGTAAAACGAGAAGAATAATAGTGCTTATTACGTATGGTTGCAGGGACGATTGATATGATGATGCCTGCAAAGTGCCTGGCACATAATAAGGGCTCTATAAATATAAACTCTTAATATCATGACCCTTGCCCTGGAGCCTTCTTTATGATCTTAACTTTTCAGCCACTAAGTAGTCCCTAAATTCAATTCTGTATAAAGAGACCAAACAACATCGAAAGAAAGCTTAACGTTAGAAAAATTTCTCAGTCCACTTTCTCCTAGTATCCCTTTCCTCCTTACCCAGCTTAAGCTGAATGATTAGTCATTCCAACCTAATTCTCACTAACATCCATCTTTGTGGCAGATGCCCCTGGTGGCCATTGTCACAGTCCCTCATCTTTTCTTTAATTCCAGCTTCAACTCTGGTGATGGGTTTTGTCCACGTTCTGACTTACCTTCCACTGACTGCTTCCCACCCCTAGCCCCTGTTGTGCTTCTTTCTGCTTTCTTCCCCAAGACCATCTGTCCTGCTGGGAGCCTGCTTTGGTCTGGGCCAAAGAAGAGTCTTGAAGTATGGGGGAGTAAATACCCTCAGGGGTTACCGTCAGGCTTTGGACATTTGAATATATGCATAAATGCTCCATTCTTCAGTGGACAGATCTGGAGGCCTTCTTTGTACTTTTCAGGAGATCCTGGCCAAGTCCAGCCCCTTGCTGTTGTTGGGAACTTTGATAATGCAATGTTATATTGGCTTTTCCTCCTTCTCTTTCTTACTCTATTCCCTTACCCCTGCTTCCTGGGGTCTTCACTCAAGTAAACGCCTATACTTAAGTCCTTGCCTCAGGCTCTGCTATCAGGGGAACCCAATCCTGAAATCTCCCATCTCCTTGATATTTCTAGGCCCCTGCCCATGTAATCTTCA